>CM039619.1:36436438-36926438 GCA_022457165.1 Juglans mandshurica | reverse complement strand
AGTATATCACCTTAGGGGTTTGTGCATAAGCATAAAGAGTTCAGAGAGAGTTCTTCGTACCTGAGGATCGGTTTTTATACTAGGATACTAGGTAAGACAGTTCGTGTTTGCCTCCATGGGGCCCAAATCCTTTCAACTACTTACTTTAGTTAGGATCCATACTGTCTGCGGCTTCATGGACTGAGTATCTCACAGAGGCCAACTGATTCCCTTTAGGTGTGGATCATTGGACTTGGTTCGGCTTGGTCGTGGTCCTTGATTGCCCGTTAACACCCCAGTGATCCCACGTGGGCTTACTATTATGACTGATTGGAGAAAATTCCCTTCTAGTGTGTGTGTATGTATGTATGTATGTATGTATGTATGTATGCGTGTATGTATATATGTATATGTGTATGTATGTATGTCTGTATGTGTGTGTGTATGTATATTTGTGTGTGTATGTATGCATGTATGTATGTATGTCTGTATTTGTGTGTGTGTGTGTGTCGAGAAGTTTTATGCACAAAGAAAAAAACAGAAAGAGAGAGATATTTGATTAAAGATTAACCTTGCATGAAACTTCTCTTTTGTAGCAATCGTCTTTCTGGTGTACATTATTTTCTTCTAATTCATCTACAAGTATCATTAGTTTGAAACTTAAGAAACGAATTATACGAGTACCAAAATATGGGTAGCAAAATAGAAAAAAAAAAAAAAAAAAAAAAAAAAAAAAAAAAAAACGCAAGTCACGAACCTTACAATGCATAATAACTAAGAGTTGATTCTTACAGATATATTGCAATATGTATGCAAAATAAAATATATATCGCATTTTGTTCTATCGTCCAAGGCAATTCAATGTCCCCAACACCTTGAAAAAGAGAGCATTTATTAATATAAAATGCTTGATATAAGGCAATATTTATTAATTCATATTTTAAATAATATACAATATAAAAGTGATTCTATTACAAGTGAAATAACTAAAATATCTCACATTAACTGATACTTTAAATTTGATTAAAACTTTGATCATTTGAGTCGTTGTAAACAAATAAAAATGACTAAAACAGTCAAGAATGGTAAAAAATTTGAATGAAATAAATCAAAACACCTTAGTAAATAATTTTTTTGATAAAGGATATACCTTGAGAAGTAATAGTGGGCATGAAGAGGCAAAAGAACCCAAATGAAGAAGACAGAGAAACCAAAAAGCCTCGACTATTTATCTGAAACACAAAAATACATCAAGCCATGTATTGCATAAAAAGTAAACAAAAAAAAAAACATAATCGTAACTCCAATCTCTTCAGGATCATCATATTTACTTCAATCTCCTCTTCTTCAAACACTATCGAACCAATATGTATTTGTGTATGTGTCTGTATGTATTTATGTATGTATGTATGTATGCGTTATGTTTGTGTATGTATGTATGTGTGTGTGTATGCATATGTATATATGTGTGTATGTATGTATGTATGTATGTATGTATGTATGTATGTATATATGTGTGTGTATGTGTGTATGTGTATGTATGTATGTGTTTATGTATGTATGTATGTATGTATGTATGTATGTATGTATGTATGTATGTATGTATGTATGTATGCTTGCATGTGTATGTTATGTATGCATGTTTGTATGTATATGTCGAAGAGTTTTAGGCAAAGAAAGAGAAACAGAAATAGTGATTCGATTAGAGATTGACCTTGCATGAAGCTTTCATTCCGCAGTAATTGCATTTCTATTTTACATTACTTTCTTTTAATTCATATAAAAATATCATTAGTTTAAAAGCTTAAGAAACGAATTAGAAGAGCTACAAAAATATGGGTAGCAAAATAGAAAAAAAAGAAAAAAAAAACACGTAAGTTACTAACCTTGCAATTTTTGTCATCTAAGGTTGTAGCAATTAAATGGCCCAACACCTTAAAAAGATAATATTTATTAATATAAAATGTTGGGTATAAGATAATATATATTAATTATCTTTTTAAGGATTGATCATTTGAGTCATTATAAACAAGATTGATTTTGGCAACTATAAACAATTATAGTAATTATAAACAAGTGGATTAAAACAATCAATTATAGTAACAAAAATTTGAAATTAAATAGATCAAAAGGATAAATAATTTGTTTGGGATGAAAGATATACCTTAAGAAGTAGCGCAAGAGATTATGGCATAATACGTCAAAAGAACACAAGTGAAGAAGATAGAGAAACCGAAAAGCCTCAACTATTTTTCTGAAACTCAAAAATAATCAAGTCATGCGTTGCATAAAAAGTAAACAAAAAAAAAATATAATCGTAACAATAATTTATTTAGGATCATTACATTTACTCCAATCTTCTCTTTTTCAAAATCTGTCGCACCTTTATGTATTCATGTACTCATGTATGTATGTATTTATGTACTCATGTATGTATGTGCGTGTGTGTATGTATGTGTGTATATGTATGTATGTATTATGTATGTATGTGTGTATATGTATGTATGTATGTATGTATGTATGTATGTATTGTGTATGTATGTGTATATGTATGTATATGTGTATGTATGTATTGCTAGGTAGGTATGTATGTATATGTATGTATGTGTATGCATGTATGTGTTTATGTATGTATGTATGTGTATATGTATGTATGTATGTGTATATGTATGTATGTATGTATGTGTGTGTATGTATGTATGTATGGTGTGTATGTATATGTATTATGCATGTCTGTATGTATGTACATGTATGTATCTATGTACGTATGTATGTGTGTATGTATGTGTTTATTTGTGTGTTTGTATGTATGTGTGTATGTGTTTATTTGTGTGTTTGTATATATGTGTGTATGTGTTTGTATGTTGAATAAGGCTTAGTTTGGATAGTGTAATGAAATAAAATGATTTTAGATTAAAGTTGAATAAAATATTATTAGAATATTATTTTTTAATATTATTATTGTTTTGAAATTTTTTATAATATTTTGTATGGGAATTTGAGAAAGTTGTAATAATGAATTGAGATGAGATGAAATTGTATCTGTATCCAAACGAGCCCTAAATCTTTTATCTTCATTTGCATAAGATTTTGGACAAAGAAAATATAAAATACTATTAGGTTCATAACAGTTCTTGTAAGAAAAAGCATTGCCACAAAAATAAAAAATAAGAATAAAGAGAGAGAGTTTCATCAGAACATAGAGTTATGAAATCAAGTTTATTAAGCTTATTAAGCTATGAAAGCAAGTTCCGCGGTAGGCTTAACAAATTAAAAAGAGAAACAGAACATTCAAGCAGTAGGACAATAGATGAATGGATGGATGCACCCTATTAAAAACCCTTCAGAGCCATAGGGTCCCCTTATTGGTAGCTCAGCCAAATTCTCATCCCTCACTCACATGTCTAGCTTATTTCTTAAGGAGGGTGGCTAACCACCCAGGCTGCTCAAACCTAATGCAGCCGAAATAAGATAACTTTCTATAAGTTCAGAAAGAAGACCCAACCTTGTAATCCACCAGAACATCTTTTTTATAAGTAATATAAAATTAATCCACTAGACATGCCAATCATCTGATGTAAACTATGAATGCACCGAAGAAAGAAAGAAATTTAAGAGTTTGATATGAGTATATGGGCACATCAATCCAAGGTGGAACTATATTCATCAAACCAAGGTTTTTCCGAATTGCTTTTCATTAAATGCCACTATTGAAGGACTCAACAAATTAAAGTCCTCACACACGTAGAAGATATAGAACAAATTTGGGCAACAAAAGAGAGTGGCTTTTCTTCAAGAGTCAAATTGAACTGACCTCGGGGATCTTGTTCTGAACCTCTCCTTCCGAACAACTTGGACAATCTGCCTAATAGCTTTACTGGATCCTGTAGCGCACATAAATGATAAGAAGGAAAAAGAAAATCATCATCAAACCTAGCTTTATAATCCAATACTTCAAGGGAGAATAAAAATAAAGTCTTCTACCAATGCCCTTATTGTTACCAGGTTTCTGTCCCAGAAGGAAGAATTGAAGTTGTCATCAATGTTTTCCTTTGAGTCAACCATGAAGTCAGCAAGTAACTTTACAACAGCCCCTACATCGAATTGAGTAAAATGAATATTATTGACTTCTCCAAGTAAAAGGAAAGACAAATAAGTAATAAATGGATGCTACATAGAAAACTACAAATTTCTTCAAAGCAGATTTATCATATATATATATATATAAAACTGACTTAGCTGCTACTCATTCAAGTGACTCATTAATGTAATGATATTTAACTGTTAATTTCACATTGTATATGTACCTTGTAAAAAAAACTAGCAAAGTCAAATAAGTGCCTAATGGTCAGAATATTTGCGTACATGGATTCAACAAGTATGCATAGATGCGACATATAGATTACTGCATGATCAAGAGAAGCCAATTCAACCTTCAAGTTTCTGATTGTCACCCTCAACAGGTGGCTGTTCCTCACATGCTGCAAGGAATGCAATACCTTGGGCACTGATCCTGGGTTAATCTTGTTGATGGCATTGCATAGGACAGACCATTTCTCAAGAAATCAATGAATGCCCTCTCCGAAGGTTGGTTTGATATGCCGAGCGGGCCAACCAAGCTCTGTAGCCAACTGACAGCTTGATATCGCCTCCAAGCTGGAAACATTAGCGCAAAAAAAGGGCTATCAACAGGGATTATTGAAACAAGTATAAAAGCCTCGTTTGAATTTCAAGAAATTTAGGAGAAGAAAAATAATCTGAGATTGGGACCCAGAAACCCATCAAAACCCACGCAGTGTTCAACTCTTCTGTGTCTTCTTCAAGAAAGTACATCTTCCATGAGAAATAGCCGTAGCCACGAATCAAATTTCACACTGAATAACAAGGACCGTACGCACACACAAATACATACATACATAACAAGATACAGAGAGACAGAGAGAGTAGCAACCTGTTCTTTCCTATTTTGCTTTCTCAGAGTTGAAATGGAATAGAGAGAGTGATTCTGGCCTAAGGGCAACGAAATCGTAACGTTACTCTTTATTTTTTGAATTCAAATGGGTGGGGACGCATGTGCTTTTGCTGATTCGGAGGCAATTAATAGCGTAATGGAGACGATCTCAACCGTCCACTCTAACGACTGGGTAGCGAACATCAACAGACGATATTTACCATATAATTTTGGTTTGGGCTCGTGGGTGGGCCTTTGGGCTTGGGTTTCGGTGCGCACGAATTCCAATTGCTATATAGGAAGCGACCCAGTCGTCTTGACTCTTAAGTGAATATAGGCTTACATTCCGCCGCTGTGATGCGAAGCATAGCTGTATTCTGCAGGGTCAAAAAAGTCCAAACACTCGGGGATTTTGTACGTAATTAACAAGGATCTGGAATCTGGATACCAACCAAAAAAACGCTTCCATGTATTTGGAATGTTTGGTTGGTATGATGATAACAGGTTTACATTTTTTTTTTTTTTTTTTTTCTAATTCAAATTTTGAACTTTATATTATGTGTACTTATTTTATTATATAAAAATGTTAGTTTGCCAACTATGTTTATCTCTTTATTTTGATCGTTTGTGTATTTAAATTTTTTTTTACTTAATAATTAAGAAAGTGATTTTTAATATATTGATATATTTTTTTATTTTTTAAAAATATTTAAATATGTTAAAAATATGAAAATAAAAAGAAGAAAAAAAATAGAAACACAAGTTAGTGCTAGACCTCTTTATTATATGGAAAAATCTACTTGCAAGCAAGTTCGTGCACCGATATTAATATATAATGTATATGTTTAACAAAATAATGTGAATTAAAGATAAAAATAATTTTGAGATTTTCTTCTTCTCTCAAAATATTTTTTTAAATAAAAAAAATCATCGGTACGCGATATGGTGCACAAACTCGCTTGTAGCTAACAAAAATCTTATTATAAATATCAAAATTCAGATAAAATTATAAAAATCTTAGGCAGGCACTAGTTTACAATTATCGTTCATAAAATATTTGAATGTATCAATTCAACAAAGAGACAGACAATGTCACGTGAAGTAGAACCAGCCCTCGGTCAAAAATCAAAGGTCTGGCATGATGTTTCAACTGCAAAAATGGTGTTGAAAACATCAATACTGATCATTTCCATCAGGAGTACAACTTATTTATGAGTTTCAAGAGATGAACGGCAGCAGAATCCTTGGCCTTTTTGACGCTCGTCATGATAGGCTCTCCTACACATTCATCTGTCCATCCTCTAACAGTGGTATTTACACGGTGAATATGAAATGGATTTTTCGAAGAGTACAGCAAAATCTAAAACTTGAGTCAAGAACGGATCTTTCGAAGAGCCAATATTTACACATTTAACTGAATAAACATAAAGATAAAGCAACGTTGAGTAGTCACAAACATCCCTTCCAGATAAAATCCATTGTCCCTGAAAGGCCAGAAAGCATTAAGTATGCATTTAAATATATCCAACAGAAAATGAAACCTCAAACACGGTTTTTCTTTTCTTTTCTTTTTACTTTTTGTGGTGGTGGTGGGGGAATGAGGAGAAACTCTCCACACAACCAACCAAACGTAGTTGTTCAGTTGTTGCTATATGAATATGCACGCAGAAGGCAATTCGTCCAACAGAAGCATGATTTCCTCAAACGTATTGAACCACATAATGTATTATAATCCATAGCAAAAGTATTGTACTTGCAATGAAATTGAGTTAAAGCATCTTTGCAGTTTCAACTGATCAACCATAAATGCTTTTAAAATTCAGGATGTCATATCACATCCCATAAAGTATACCACAGGCTACCTATTGCTCCTCCAAATATTTTATTGAAAACAGTGCTAATTTGAATTTAGAATATGAAGGCAACAACATTAGTACGCAGATTGGTACACAAACTTGTTTGTATGTAACAAAATTCAAACGTAGTCAAATTGGTGCACCCCTTGTGCACCCTAATGACATGTAAGGGGATTTAATGAAACGGTCTGTTAAGCTCTCCTTCCCCAAATTGAAGCTATCCTTCCCCCCTCACCCTTAGTTCGTCCGCGAATAGAGACTCTCGCGATGGAAACCGAACCCACTTCATCTGCACTCCTCCATCTGGCGATGGAAACCAAACCCTAATCTTCCCCTACGGTATCTCTCTGTTAAAACCCTTTGTAATTCTCCCTGTATCTTACTGTAATGCAGTGGACTCCATAGAACAAGAAGGATGCTGGAATGCACTAAGAACCGAATGCACTACAGATGTTTAATAAAATGGAAATGAGACAATCAGAATGGTGAAAGGGCTGAATTCATTCATGAAACACGTTGGAACTATTCGAGGTAGTCCTTTCCTCCACTACAAACGTACTACTATGAAATGGGCCTTACAATTCGGAATGGTCCTTGCACAGGTCCTCCCTTGCCCATAACACCGAATCTGTAACAAACTCTCCCAGGTAAGGCTACAGTGACCCACCTGGTATGACAGATAGCACACACCATTTTGGTTTGTGCCAACCAAAACGCTGCGTATAGCTTTAAAGATAAAAGGTTCATTACAACCTGGAACACAAAAGGAACCTACTAATTCATACGCACTGTTTTAGCTTGTGAATGCCAAAACGGTGTGTTTTACAATTGAAACATAAATTCTAAATAAACATAACGCACCATTTTGGCTTATACATGCTAAAACGCTACGTTTGAGTCTCTCTTCACGACGTCGTCCCACTTCATTCACTTCACTTCAACTTACTTCGTAGCACTTCACTTCACTTCTGCACATGTTGTCTTCCAGTCAACCCTAAGCTTCTTCTCTTCACTCGGCATCATAACAATCCCTCATTTCTTCACAGCACCTTGCCCACAAGGTGTGGGTAGAGCTATTGAAGCTTTCACAACTTCTCCCATGAGTTTTCTTCATCCCCCAACCCCCTCCATTTCACCAATATTTCTGTTGTGGCCTGATTTCCTTCTCTTTTCATGCGTCGATCCACCACTGACTCGGGCTCTGGAATAACTTCTCCTTGTGAATCGATGGGTGGCAGGGTAGCTAGCGGCTGAACCGAACTTCCCACTTTCCTCTTGAGGCACGACACATGGAAAGTGGGGTGGATCTGGGAAGATGGTGGTAGTTTCAGGCGGTAAGCTACTTGTCCAATTTTTTTCTCCACTTGAAATGGCCCAAAATACCGAGGCGCGAGCTTCATATTTCGACGATGCGCAATGGATTTATGTCAGAATGGCTGTAACCTCAGGTATACTCAATCTCCCTCCTCAAATATTCTTTCTGTTCTATGCTTGTCCACCTATGTTTTCATACGATTTTTTGCCCCTTCCAAGTTTTCCTTCTGTATTTTGATAATCTGGTCCCTGCTCTGTAACATTTGGTCTACTGCTTGGTTTGTTGAAGTCCCTGATATATAAGATAGCAATAGTGGTGGTGCGTAGCCGTATAGGGCTTGGAAAGGTGTCAACTTAGTGGTCGTGTGGTAAGAAGTATTGTACCACCACTCAGCAAATGGTAGCCACTGAGACCATTTCTGAGGTTTAGTTCCCGCATAACATCTTAGGTAACCCTCTAGACATTTGTTGAGAGCCTCGGTTTTCCCATCTAATTATGGGTGATAGGCAGAACTAAGGTTGAGTGCTGAGCCCTATAAGGAGAAAAAAGATTGCCAAAAAGAACTCACAAATATTGGGTCTTTATCTGTCACTACAGCTGCTGTATAGGGGTGGGCTTAGGGTATGAAATGCCCAAACTTTGTAAACCTATCAACAACCACTAGATTACATTAAACCCACTGGACATGGGAAGCCCTTCTATGAAGTCCATAGAAATGTCGGTCCAAGCTTGCTGGGGTACGGGTAAGGGCTGCAACAACCCTGTTGGTGTTGTTGTTTCATACTTCACTACTTGGCAGGTCACACATTCCCTCACCATTTTTTTATGTCTTTCTTCATCCTCTTCCAGTAGAAATCCCGTTTAGCTCTTTGGTAGGTCTTTAGATAACCCGAGTGGCCCCCCATAGGATTATCATGTATGTATTGTAGCACTTTCCCCTTAAAAGATGATTCCCCTACAATGACAATTCTCCCTTTTTTTAGTAACAAACCCTACTGTAGCTGATATTTTTTTACTGTAATAGTACCATCCCTTAGCTGTCTCAGGATTTCCTTCAACTCCACTGTCTCCTCATAGCTCGCCTTAAGTTCCTCTACCCATTCGGGTGTTGGAAATGTGATCATTGCTAAGGACCCACCCTCTAAGTCATGTTCTTCCTCTTTTATTGATAATGCATCTGCCACCACATTTTCTTTTCCTTGCTTATAGGTAATAACAAAGTCATACTCCATTAGTTTGCTCACCCACTTCTGCTGAGTTACGGTTCCCACACGTTGCTCTAGCAAAAATTTCAAGGCCTGCTGGTCCGTTTTAATCATAAAAGACTGACCTACGAGATAAGATCTCCATTTTCTTACCACCGTTACCAAGGCAAGGAGCTATTTCTCATATGTGGAGAGAAGGAGTTCCTTACCCTTCAAGGCCTTGCTCATAAATGCAAGTGGCTGCCCAGCTTGCATTAAAATTTCCGCCATTCCTCTTCTTCTTGTATCGCACTCAATCGTGAAGGTTTGAGTGAAGTCCGGTAACCTCAATATCGGGGGCTGAGTCATAGCCAATTTCAACTCTTTAAAGGCTTCGGAAGTAGCCTCATTCCATACAAAAGCATGTTTTTTAAGTAAATCTGTTAAGGGTGCAGCAATTGTCCCATAACCTTTTATAAACTTACGGTAGTAACCCGTCAACCCCAAAAATCCTCATAAGGATTTTACATTAACCGATACAGGCCAATCCAGCATAGCAGCCACCTTCCGTGGGTCAGCCATCACACCCTTGTCATTGATAATGTGCCCCAAGTAATCCACTTCATCGACCCCAAATTGACACTTTGACAACTTAGCATACAACTAATGTTTTTTAGTACCCCCAGCACCACACGCAAATGCATCAAGTGATCTGTCCAGCAGCTGCTGTACACTAAAATATCGTAAAAAAAACTAATACAAACTTTCGCAAATAGGGTCGAAACACCTCATTCATCAGCCCTTGAAAAGTTGATGGGGCATTAGTCAAACCAAGGGCATAACGAGAAACTCATAGTGCCCCTCATGAGTTCTAAAGGCTGTATTTGCGACACCCTCGGGTACCACCCTGATTTGGTGGTAACCGGACCTCAAATCCAGTTTAGAGAACACCACCGACCCATACAACTCATCCAAGAGTTCATCAATAACGGGAATAGGAAACTTATCCTATATGGTCTCTTGGTTCGGTGCGTGATAATCCACGCACATACACCAACTCCTATCCGCCTTGCGAACCAAAAGCACCGGGGAAGATAAAGGACTTGTGCTAGGCCTTATCACTCCGATCCCTAGTAATTCAGCCACTCTCTTTTCAATTTCAGACTTTTGGTAGTGGGGGGGTAACGGTAAGGTCTAGTGGTTATGAGTTGAGTTACTTCTTTAAGGGGTATTTTATGGTCTTGGGGCCTTGAGGGTGGAAGCCCCTTCAAAATCTCAAACACTTGTGCAAACTATGATATCAGCTGCTGCACCTTATCTCCTCCACCCGAGGTCCTCAACACATTGGTTTCAGTAACAAGCTGCAAAAATAACCCCTTCCCCCTTTGCATGGATGTAAGCATTGACTTTTCCCCCTTAGCAAGGGTCAAACCTTCCAACTTCAGTCCCAACAACTCAACATTCTTCCCAAGATACAAAAATTTCATGGACAGCTCATGAAAATCCCAAACAATGGGTCCAAGTGTCTCTAACCAATCTACCCCAAGAACGACATCATAACCTCCAAGAGGTAAACATAAAAAGAGGGATAAAATGATATACCTTGCACCTTGATTTTGGCGTTGCTGCAATAACCAAAGCCTTGCACTATCTGTCCGTTAGCAACTTTGACAGCAAGTCTCTTTTCCTCATCAACCACCAGCTTGGCTATTTGAGCAATAAAGGGGTCCACGAAGCTGTGTGTTAACCCGAAGTCAACCAAAAGGACCACTTGTGTGCTCCCAATTTACCCCATGAGTCGTATAGTCTTAGAACTAGGAGTCCCCGTAATGGCATTTAAGGAGATCTCAGGTTCCACCACAACCCCTTTCTGTTTTGAATCCCCTTCACTAGGTACTTCAACAACCATAGCAATCTTCTCTTCACCTTCCTCCGTCACCTCCAAATCCCCAACTCCTTGTAGAAGGTATACCTTAGCTTTATTGCAATTGTGGTTGGGGTTCCATTTTTCATCCCAATGATAGCATAGCCCTTTCTTACGCTTCTCATACCACGCTATGGAGAGAACCTTTTTGATAGGAGGGCTGTATTTCTGGTTGTTACTCGCTGTACCACCGCTATTGCCATAAGAAGTATAGTTATTACTAAAACCAAATTGCCCCTTCTCTCCCGAGAACTTCATTGGTTTCTTAGCACTATTGAGGTATTCTTCTTGAATTCGTGCTAATCCAAAGGCTGCCGTTAAGTTGTGTGGGTTGAACATGCGGAGAGGTAACCGTATTTCATCCTTTAAGCTACTTAGAAAACAACTCAACTTATGGTGTTCGGAAAGACCCCTTACTCTATTTGTCAGCGCCTCAAAGCTGGCCTTATAAGTTGCCACCGTAGTAACTTGCTTTAACCTCGTTAAGGTCTCCATAGGATCGTCATACGCGGTTGGTCCAAAACGAACCAACATAGCCCTCACCAAAGTCTCCCAACTCACAAACAGGGCTGTGTCTAAGGCCTCTTGGTACCATACCAAGACATCCCCCTCCATGTGATAGGAGGCTAGCAATAGCTTTTGGGCAGGGGTGGTTTGATGGTATTTGAAGTATTGGGAAGCCTTAAAAACCCATGCTGATGGGTTTTCCCCAGTAAAATAAGGAAAGTCTAAACGAATACCTCTTATGTTTGGCCCCCTTTGCGGCCCATGATCATTATCTTCTCGTTTTGCAAGTCACATGCCATGTTCCCCTAGTGAGCCACCAAAGTTCGAACCATTTCAGTGAGCTGGTCCAGCCTCTCATCAATGGTGGTGAAACGTGTTTGGGTTTCTTGATGGTTTTCCTCCAGGGCATTGAGCTGTTATTGCATTTGTTTGGATCGAGTAGCGTCCGCCATGGTTGAAGCTTAATGGTTTCTAGTATGGCTATGAGTTGCTGGAATTTCTGGGTCACTGGGGATGGTGTTTGGCTGTGTGTATGGGTAAAATTTCTAGGAAATGGTTTATATTGTGGAAATGGATGTAAATCTGTTTGTCTGGTTGGATTTATCTTTGGATGATCGAAAATGGTTATGGATGAGGGTACGGAAGGTGACTATGGCAGGATCGGTGCTCAGATGCAGCGTTATATCAAACATCTGTAGTGCATTCGGTTCTTAGTGCATTCCAACATCCTTCTTGTTCTACAAAGTCCACTGCATTACAGTAAGATACAGGGAGAATTACAAAGGGTTTTAAAGATAGCTTTAAAGATAAAAGGTTCATTACAATCTGGAACACAAAAGGAACCTACTAATTTGTACGCACCGTTTTAGCTTGTGAATGCCAAAACGGTTTGTTTTACAATTGAAACATAAAACTGAAACATAAATTCTAAATAAACAGAACGCACCGTTTTGGCTCATACATGCCAAAACATTGCGTCTGAGTCTCTCTTCACGACGTCGTCCCACTTGATTCACTTCACTTCAACTTACTTCGTAGCACTTCACTTCACTTCTGCACATGTTGTCTTCCAGTCAACCCTAAGCTTCTTCTCTTCACTCGGCATCATAACTCTCTCTCTCTCTCTCTCTCTCTCTCTCTCTCTCTCTCTCTCTCTCTCTCTCTCCTTTGTGTGTGATTTTGCAATAAATTTAGGTTGATTAGGATGTTCAAGTATGAGGATGGTTACGAATCTGCTCTCCTCCCTCATGTGTTGTAATAAGGAAATGATATAGAAATGAGAGATGGTTGCTGTGATGGGTAAACAGGGTAAATAGAATGCACACAAGATGTATGGTGAAATGAGAAATAGAGTCACAGAATTCTCATAGCCACAGATAGCTTCGACGGCTTCCCAACCTCCTTACACTTTCAGAAACTTTAACAATATCAAAGTAAAATAGTAGGATTAACACTACAAAATCGTGCCATTGCAGTCATCCCCAAACGACATTAACTCAAATTTGAATGAAAAATTTAAACTAATAAATTAACAAACAAACAAGCCGCTCATTTGTAGCTAGCTAGGGAATAGTACTGTGTACACATGAGGATCATGAAAAATATATAGGAAATGGCAAAAAGTATTCAGTCAACATGCACACGAGTGTGCATGCATACATCATACGTGCTTGCAACTTGGTCTTTGACCCTTCCTAAATTTTACTCCTGACCAAATTTCGCAGCTGTGAGCAAACTGGTAACGTGCTTTGCAAGTGTTTGCAACCCTTGTTGACCTGTGTAGACGTGTTTGCAACAAGCACATTCGTGTTGGATATAGCTACGTTGAAGGTGAGGTTGATGAATGCATTAGAACAGGAGAAATTATAGTGAGTATAGGGGATAAGAGCACTCCTACAGGAATTGCAGGGAATCCTTACATGGCTAGAAGATGGGCAAAGCATTTACATGGCTACAAACTTTGAATCAATCCAAAATTACCCAACAAAGATTTCATGTTTATATCCATACAAATTAATCACCATTTAGAAAGATGATTTCAACTATCCAGGACAAAAAAAATGCCAAGTCTGGTCAGTTGATTGGGCTTCTAAGCTCAAACATCACTGAGAAAATATGTGAAATATACTTTTACTCACCCTTGTAATTATAATGATGGATTTAAATTTATTCAAACATACTTTGTGATTAAATTTATTAAAAAAAATATATTCCCTAAGCCATGAGCAAGTGTTAGATAATAAGTAATACAATTAATTGTTTTGTATTAACTTTTAGTTTCATTACTGTTGCTTCTATCATTTTCATGAATATGATTGGGTAAACTATTGGCCGAAACATGCAAAAGATCTTGTAGATGAGCCTCCTTTGTAACTAGACCTCTCTCTCTCATGCCTATTGAGTGTTATAATTTTTTATAGCTGCCAATATGTCTTACTAATTTGTTATAGCTGCCAGTATGGGGCTGTGTGTGAATAGTTTTCTCTTCGTACGAAACCTAACCCATGTGTGAATAGTGATTCGAGAGAAATCCTAACCTTCCTATCCTGCCACCACCCCCACCCACCATCAATCGGAGAGGGACACTGTAGTCACAGACAAGGCCGACGGGCCCCGGCATCCTTACTGAGGGCCGTCAGCGTTGGTTCGGCGAACACTTTCTCTTTCTTTTTTTTTTTTGCCGACGTCGGTCTCTGTGCACTTATTCGTCACAGAACTTATCGATAGACCCAGGTGTCTCCATCGTGGGCAATTCGGATTTGAATTGCCCACGATGGAGACCCCTACGTCCTTCTCCAGTGACTGACTGTTTCGACGGACTTCGGCGACCACATTGTGGGCATCCGACGTCATCCTCCGACGACTAGAAGTTCTCCTTTATACAATCAATAAAGAAGTGGGCAATTCGGATTTGAATGGATGGCAACAACCTCAATAAATATCACAGCCTTGCATCGTGGAATTAGGAGGATAACAATGATTGCAAGATCAATATTGTTCTTTGATTGAATTGCGGGAAGCTAATAACTTTCAGTGAAAGTGAAACCTCAGGGAATCACATGGCAAGGGATCACAAAAGAGAAAAAGCCAGAGATCGTTACCGATGTTGCACAAGATATCGTCAAAGGCCTCGTTTTGATGACTGTGAAACCCGAATCCGAGGTGCTCAGACATGCCGGTGGCGAGAGAGTCGTGCCCAGACGTGCCAATGCGGAGCTGTACCGATGGCGGAGATGAGAAAGGGATGGGTATCATTCTTGCCTTCTTGGTTCTTGCACTGAGCGGGAAAGACAAAGTACGACCTTTGGAATCTTTAATTCAGCTTCTCTTCAAATTTACGAAATGAGTAATGCTAGAGAGAAGCCACTATAGCAGTGCACACTTTGCACTCACTACGTGGCTGCTTCTAGTTGATTGTTCTCAACACTCACTTGGGGAGATATGTGGTCTAGATGATGCCACATCATGTGTACAAAATGGATGCTCTTAATAGTGGCTTCTATCTATATTTATTCTTACGAAATTACATCGCCAGGTCAGCAGAGGTACGCAAGGGGTGCGCGAATTTGACTACCTGTAGCAGAATTGCTATAAGAGAGATACAACCTTGTTGAGGTAGGATTCTTGAAACTTGACATCAAGCTGGTAGTTTGCCCTCTCATAATTTTGTAAAGCAGTCAGAAAAAATTGTGCAACCTGCAAAAGAACAGATATAATATTTATGACCAAGGGAAACACAACTTAACATTTCATTATACTTCTTGTGAAATCATTACTTGTTCTAAAATAGATGTAGATTTAATTATTTATATTATATCCTCATCATCATCCGCGGGCTAAACTCTCTCACAAAGTGGATCCAACATATAGAATATTTAATTAATAATACTTATGAAACGTACCTTATAAGCACACCACTGACCCAATTCACCAAGCACATAATTTATAGCCCTCAACTTTTGGATCAAATTAGCAGCCCCATCACTTTCTGTTCTTTCAGATACACCATAGACTTGGCGCAGCTCCTCCTTGGACCCGGCATCTCTAGCTCCCATCACTTTCTGAGTGTGTTGGCACATGTTTCTCCAGCTCTCTACGATCTTTAATGGTACACACTATGGAATCTTGTTTACTTTCAAGATTTTGAATCTTTATTGCACAATTTACTTGACTGGAAACCCCTGAAAAAAGCATAATCATAAGCAGCAACATGCAGTGGAGGATGTGTCATGAAAAGGAAATTGGCTACAAATGAAACTAGATTGATAGATGATCCTTAAAGCAAATTAATAGCATGAAGAGAGAATCATAAATAATAGCAAATGAGAATATTATCGTCACACAGAAAAATTACCCTTTAAATTAACTGGTGAAGCAGTCATTCCAAATACAGATGGTCTCTCTTATCCTTTGCCGTGGTGTGATAGAACTCAGACATCACATCACTAAGGAATATGGATGTTTTTTATTATGCTGTGCCACAGAATGTTCAACAGAATTTGAGCTGTCATCACTAAAACCTACAGCGAGAATAAGCAAATGACTAATTTAGTGTATAGTAAGCCAATAATAATAACAGAATCAATCATACTCACATTGACCCTTCTGTTTTGGATACAGTAACCATTTAATCACAGTAATAATTAATATGCTTGTGGTAAAAAAAATTAGTAACAAAATTTCATTACGAAAAGGAAAAGGCACAATCCTTGTGGTAAAACATGTGAATATGTATTGTAATGCTAATGAAGCTAATTTTGCAGAGAATTACAACGCTTGGTCAGAATGCGATGCACAGCAGATTAAGAAGTGCTGCTTTGGAAGGACTGTACCACGAATCCTCCAATGAGGAATGATTTCTCCATTAATATTTCCATATTACATTTAATCTCTAATCTTGCCACATGTGATTTCTTTTCTACCAAACAAATGCAAATTCAAACTTACGTATTTAAAAAAAAAAAAAAAAAACCAACAAACAAAACAAAAGTTTGGATTTAGATTGTAAAATCATCAGCCACCCAATTTTATTACTAGTTTTATTAGTATGCTCATAACTTTATATGTAAAATATCAAAAAAAAACCTGGAATAGAGTACTGAACAAATTCAGATCTTTTCACATATTATAAAAACAATTTCAGAACATTTTCGCATCACATGCACAAATTTTCATAAATTTCATATTCGTTCTTTTCGCATAGATCAGAAACAAAATGCATAAAATTAGCTCATGTCTACACCAGTCATGACAAAAAATATTCTCTCTTATACAACTTTTATGCATATGCAGAACACATATCTGAGGTTGTTTTCAGATTTCTTTTCAAAACAAACATGCATATTTTCAAAATCAACCTTATTTCATTTTCTTTTTATGCAAAGTTTAGTATAGGAACCCCACTTACCTGAACTTCTTAACCTTTCAGAAATTTTCCTCAACCATGCTGAACAATATTAATCGTCACATATAAAATAGTCACGTAACTGCCATAAATTTTCAATCAAACACATATTTTCAATATTTAAACCCGAAATGCTAAATTGACCTATTTTAAATCCTCAAAACCTAAAATTCTCATAATCCTAAAATACCATCACTTCCCACAATTCATCGATATCTACTTAATTTCTCCTACTGAGACATTAAATTCTAACTTATTTACCATTGAAGTATAACTATAAAATCTAATGCTAGATAATATAATTATAATAAAATCTATTAAGGTAGAAAAGTAAAATTTCGTTTAAAAAATAGAGTTAATAAAACCCACCTAAAGGCAGGGTATTTTAGGAAAAACTATAAATGCAGTGGGCTGAATTGAACTTTACAAATACAATTTCTGAAACTAAAACCATAAGAGTGTTAAAGTATATGCTGAAGATAAACATGATGAACAACCCAAGTCCTTATCTCAACAACAGAAACCATCTCTTATCACTTAGCTGATTGTATTTATCTTTATCACTTAGCTGTTATACGTATTTATCCATTGTATTTTGATCTTATCAGGTTGTTAGTTGTATAATCTGATCTGTATATGATGTACCCTATTTAAATCACAATAGAATACAAGGTTTGGCATCTGGCCAACCATTACTTTCTGCTCTTTGTTTCATGGTATCAAAGCAACAAAAGGCCTACGCCTACATCTGATCCTTTTTCTTCTCATGGCTGCCTCAAATCCAGTTGTTCCCCATCATTCTGCCCTCACCAATCTTTCTCTTCCTCATCTACCACAACCCATCACCTTGAAACTCAATGATAACAATTATCTCATGTGGTTATCTCTCTTTTTACCTGTTCTGAGGAGTTATGATCTATTGGGTATCGTTGATGGTACTGAATCATGCCCACAAAAATTTCTACATCCTCTTGAAGGAGAGCCATCACTTAATCATGCTTATACCATCTGGATTAATAAAGATTAGTTTTTATTAAGTTGGATTAATGCCACCCTCTCTGAAAGTGTTTTGTCCACTATCTATGGACTCAACACATCCAAGGATGTTTGGCATGCTTTGGAAACATGTTTTGCTTCCAACTCTCGGTCTCGTGTCACTCATTTGCGCAGGCAGCTAAACACCATGCATCAAGGTTCCCAATCCTGCCTTGCATATCTTAATCAGGCCAAATCTTGGTCAGACCAATTAGCTGTTGTGGAAAGCCACTCAATGATGAAGATCTTATCTCCTTTCTTGTTAGTGGTCTTAACCCCTCCTTTAACTCCTTTGTCACATCTTTTTCCTTTGCCACGCATGAGACATCTCTCTCTTTTAATGCCTTTCGAGATGAATTGTTGAATCATGAACGTTTATTGAACCAACAACAATCATTGAGTGCAGATCCCTCCACTTTTGCTCTTTACAGTAAAAAGCCTTTCCACCCTTCCAAATCTAATCAGTCCTTCAACAAACAGAAACCACCCTCAAACTATCGTGGCTCATCCTATCCCAAGAATACCCCCTCCCCTTTCACTCCCCCTAGCTCTACTTCCACCACCTCACATACAAATCTTTCCACCTTTCCTTCAAGAAATCGTGTACCCTATCAAATATGTGGCAAAACTAGTCACTAGGCCTTGGACTGCTACCACAGGATGGATTATTCATATCAAGGTAGGCATCCACCTACTCAACTTGCAGCAATGGTAGCACACACCAATGAGGCCTTTGAAGGACAACAATGGATAGTGGATAGTGGTGCTAATGCTCATATTACTAATGAGCTTGCAAATCTACAGATTCAGAAACCCTTTGAGAACAACACCATGGTGGCTGTAGGGAATGGAGCAGGCCTTGCTATTGAGAACACTGATTCAACATTTATTAACTCCTTCTCAATCTTCTAAACCCTTCCTTCTTAATAATGTCTTACATTGTCCCCAAGTGTCTTCCAACTTATTATCTATTCATCAATTTTGTGTCGATAATCATTGCTACTTTATCCTAACCTCTAATTACTTTTGTGTGAAGGACCTTCAGACCAAGGCAACTCTGCTGGAAGGCAAACCTGAGAATGGTCTTATCCTATTTGGCTGCAAGGAAAGTCTCTCAAGAATAACAAATCATTTAGTGCTTTGATTGGCATCAAGACTTCCTCTCTAGTTTGGCATTCTAGATTAGGACACCCTACTATGGATATTTTATCTTAGGTTCTTAAACACAACAATCTCCCTGTTTCTCAATTCAATTTCAATAAAAATAATGTTTGTGTTTCTTATCAATTGGGTAAGAGCATTCGATTACCATTTTCTTCTTCTACCCGTATTTCTACCTCCCCTTTACAATTGATCCACACTGATATATGGACTTCTCCCATCACTTATATAAGTGGCTATAAGTATTATGTATTGTTTGTGGATGATTTCTCCTACTATACATGGCTTTATCCACCTTGCTCAAAATCTGAAGTGTATGGCTGTTTCATCAAGTTCAAAATTAATGTTGAAAATCAACACAACTCCAAAATCAAACAGTTCCAATCAGATGGTGGTGGAGAATATACTTCCAATCACTTTCAAACATTTCTCAACAACCATGGCATTGTGCATCAAAAATCTTGCCCACATACCTCCCAGCAAAATGGCCTAGCTGAGAGGAAATTGAGACATATTCTAGAAACTAGTCTCACTCTATTAGCACATTCTCATCTTTCTAATAAATTTTGGCCTGATGCATTTCTCACTGTAGTCCACATTATCAATCTGTTGCCTCCTACTCTAGACTACACATGTCCATACTCTAAATAATACCAAACAGAACCTGATTATCAGAAGTCTTTGGATGCATGTGTTTTCCTTTACTTCGACCATATGGTCTTCATAAGCTAGAGTATTGTTCGAAACCTTGTATTTTTCTGGGTTACAATTATGCAAGATATAAATGTCTTAATCCTGTTACCAATAAAGTTTATCTATCTCGGCATGTTATTTTTTATGAGACTACCTTCCCAGCCAAGGAGAATGCCACATCAAAACTGCCTTCCAAGTTGCCAGCTAAAGTGAGTCTCATTTCCCTCTTCCTCAGAGTATTTTTCTTCCCTCTCCATCTTTATCTATACCAAATACTTCTGTAGAATCCTTTGCACTAGAACTCAGCAACCAGTCATCTCCAATTAGACGACATGGTCCCACAACCTCCCTTCCTCCACTTGACTCTACCATTGCATGTGACCCCACAACCTCCTTTCCTTCACCCGACTCTACCATTGCTCCACCACCTGTTCCCTCTCATCCAATGCTCACCAGATCCAAAATAGGAACTCACAAACCTAAACAATTTCCTGGCTTTAAACTCTATTACACTCCTAGACATCCATTTGTTCTTCACACTCCATCTTAACTGAGTCTGAACCCACATCTTATAGCAAGGCTATTGCAGACCCGAGATGGCACAAAGCCATGTGTACTAAATTGGAAGCCCTTGTTTCCAACAAAACTTGGATATTATGTCCTACGCCTGCTTCTCACAATATCATTCGAAACAAATGGGTTTACAGGATTAAACAAAAACCAGATGGGAGTATAGAAAGGTTTAAGGCTCGATTAGTGGCAAAGGGCTATGAACAACAAAGTGGAGTTGATTATACTGATACATTTAGTCCTGTTATCAAACCTTCTACAATCAGAGTTATCGTTACTCTTGCAGTCCATTTTCAATGAGATATAAAGCAACTTGATGTCTCTAATGCATTTTTACATGGAGACTTATTGGAAGAGGTGTTCATGGAACAACCTCAAGGCTTTTTTGATCCTCAACATCCCAATCATGTGTGCAGATTATCCAAGGCACTCTATGGCCTTAGGCAAGCCCCTCGAGCTTGGTTTACAAGACTTTCCACCTTCTTACTTGACATTGGCTTTAAGGGTTCTCGGGTTGGCCCTTCTCTCTTTATTTACACTTTTGAAGACATCACTTTGTACTTGCTTATTTATGTTGATGATCTTATTATCATGGGTCGGTTCTACTGCTATTAGCTCACTAATTCTCATATTGCAGCAATAATTTCCAGTCAAAGATCTCGGGCCACTTTCTTTCTTCCTTGGAATCGAAGTCTCTCGCACAGCACAAGGCTTGCATCTTTGCCAATCCAAGCATATTTATGATATTCTACATCGAGCACACATGACAGAGACTAAACCAGCACCATCACCATGCCCATCTGGTACTAAATTATCAAAGTTTGATGGCTCTCCCCTATCTGATTCTACAGAATACAGACACATAGTTGGTGCCCTTCAATACTGCACATTAACATGACCAGACATTGCATTTGCTGTCAATCAATTGTGCCAGCACCTTCACTCCCCCACCAGGACTCATTGGACAGCTGCTAAACATGTTCTAAGATATCTTAAGGGCACTGCTGATCATGGTATTATGTATACATCTTCTTCACTTCAATTGAATGCATTTTGCAATGCTGATTGGGCTGGCAACCCTGATGATTGTTGTTCCATCTCAGGCTCTGCAATATTTCTTGGGAATTGTTTGATCTCCTGGAGTGCTAAGAAGCAGAATGTGGTTTCTCGATCAAGTACAGAGGCAGAATATCGCTCTCCTCCTCTCACAACAGCTGAACTCTATTGGCTCAGGATGCTACTCTCTGAACTTAAAACTGTCCTTCCAGTGGCTCCTGTGTTATGGTGTGATAATATTAGTGCCTTAGCTCTAGCCTCCAACCCTGTGTTTCATGCTAGGACTAAGCATATTGAAGTAAACTATAACTTTGTGAGGGAAAAGGTCTTAGGAGTGGTTTGGATTCAGAGATGAGTTGAGATGGGTTGAGATGGTTTATGAATAGTAGAATAGAAGTTGAATTATTTATTATATTTTGTGTGGGAATTTGGGAAAGTTATTTTGAGATTTGAAAAAGTTGAATTATTTATTATATTTTGTATAGAAATTTGAGAAAGTTGTAATGATAAGATGAAATGAGTTGAGATGAGTTGAGGTGGGTTGAGGTGGGTTTTGAATGCAAACGACCCCTTAAACCGTGATATTTTGGTGAAATTTATCTCTACTGATGATCAACCATCAGACATTTTTACCAAGGGTCTTCCTTCCCCGTGCTTTCTCAACCTCAAATCCAAGTTAATGGTGGTTCCCCCTCCCATTAACTTGCGGGGGCATGTTAAAGTATATGCTGAAGATAAACATGATGAACAACCCAAGTCCTTAACTCAACAACATAAACCATCTCTTATCACTTAGCTGATTGTATTTATCTTTATCACTTAGTTGTTATACGTATTTATCCATTGTATTTTGATCTTATCAAGTTGTTAGTTGTATAATCTGATCTGTATATGATGTACTCTATTTAAATCACAATAGAATACAAGGTTTGGCATTTGGCCAACCATTACTTTCTGCTCTTTGTTTCAAAGAGGAACAAATCACTAGATCAGAGGCTTATGAATAGGGCATGTAGTGTGAGTCGTGGGTTCGACCATGGACCTCCGGCGTGGGTGAGAGGCTGTGGATGTTCTGCCTAGTAGAGCACGAAATGATAGAGAGAGAGATGATGAGAGAACACGGTGAGAGAAAGGGGGAGAGACAGAGAGGAGAAGCAACCAAAGGTCGTGGGCTTACCGAGTGGAACATCAACATGGGTGACGAGAGGTGCTCAGCGGCACTTTCTGCGTAGGCGATGACGACGTGGAGGGCTGGCAATGTTGCTGAGTTCACTGTGTCGTGGCTGGTGTCACCTAACGTAACAAGCTTGCTCTGTTTTGAGCTGCAAAAACGGGGGTGTTTCGGTGGTGTGTGAGGCAGTGTCTTGGTGTTGGAAGGCTGAAGAGTATGGGTCAAAGGACATCAGGCTGGCAACTTGTGGTGGTGTTGCCTCGTGTGTGGGTGGCTACAGCTTCATGTGGGTTGGGCAGTGGCTAAGCAAGGGTGTTACGGTGCAACGTCTGCTGGGAGATTGCATGGTGCACGGTGGGGCTCTGGCTTAGGTGATGGTTGTTGACAGTAGAGGGAGGGCAACGAAGCAGTACGCTAGGCCTTGGGTAGGCAATTTCCCTAAGGTGGAGATGGTGGTGCTACAGGACACAAAGAAATAGGAGGTGGCTGGTGGCAACGTGGAGGTGCTGTGGGTAGGTGGTGCACGGCTGGAGTGGTGAACTCTTAAGGAGTTTGGGTGGCTGAGGTTCCATGCGTGGACTAAGCAGCGGCTACCTTAAGGTGGTGCAATGGCAACCCTAGTCGATCTAGAGGAAGAAGATGAACATGGGAGCTAACGTGTATGTGTTCTATATATAGCTTGGCATTTGAGAGCCGCATTCTCCAATACTAAGGAGCAAAGAAAAACTTGATCCCACAACCAACTATAAATGGCCACATTTATGTTAACCATCAGGCCACTGGCTCTAAACCAAAGAAAGTCGCAACATTCAACTTGAAATGCAAATCTTTTTTCATGAATAAAAAAAGAACTTCCAAAAATTCTTCATTTAAAAATCCCAAACTTTGTTTCTAACAACAACAACTTTAAACGCTTCCATAGGACAAAGCTGAACACAAATAAGCGAATGTCAACAACCCACAATATAAGAGCACTGGCAAAATAAATGTGAGTTCATATTGGACTAACCATCTTAAAATTAAAATAATAATATAATATTACATATTTTAATAATATTTGACAAATTTGTTTTTTATATTATGCAAATACACTTCATATATTTTAATAATATTTGACAAAAGAAAAATTTATACAACAATTCTTGATACCAACAAACTACTTTTTGCCAAGAACCTAACTATCGATTGGCAAGTCCATTGTGCATTCACTACTAAGCTTCATAGCAAAAATTGCAAATTAAGAGGTTCAATTCAATCAATAAACTACTTAGATTTCCTTAACCATTTGAATATAATGTTAATCTACCTCACAAACTATAAAGATGATGGATTTCATAATGTTCCTATACAAAAAACAAGAAACAATTATGAAGTAATTAAAGTGAAAAATAAAAAGAAGTAAGAGTTGACATGTTGTTGAAGAATCAATTAGAATAACCTGATGAGCATTGTAAAACTATATTGTTATAAAATGAGCAAAACCAAATCTTGTATCAACCATATGAAGAAACAAACATTGCTCGTGTTAGATTTACTTCATCTCGAAAAATGACCAACAAGGCCCAAAACAAATCCCTCACTTAAATGCCTCACTCGTATAGAAACCCCCTCCCCTGAAAAAAAAATAAATAAAATAAAAAAAAAAGTTTCTTCTATCCTTTTCTCCCTGAGTAGCCAACCTCCTCATTCAGCATCCCTCACTTAACATTCCTCCGTTGATAAACATCAAATAAACTCAGAAAAGTACATCAATGTGATACAAATTTAACATTCACATAAACTAAATTGAAAAGCCAGAAGAAACTCGAGCTCCTAGATTCCAAATCACATCCAACAACCACCCTTAAAAACTACCATTTCTTCACAATCCCAAAAGCAAATAGAAACCATTTCGAAGAGCCAGAAGAAACCAATAGTACCAGAATAAAAAAATCTTCCTGCAAACAAAACAAAGAAACCAATAGTACCAGAAACCCAATTTTCCAAGAAATTAAAATCTTCCTGCAAATACTTGTTGTTATTTGCACCATCCAACTACTGTTTTAAAACTGCCCTTCCAAACAAATATCCTCTCCAAGCTCTGGTGGGTAAAATGCAGTCAATAAAAGAATAAATTTCACATCAAAGCAGAGTGTAAATTGAAACCCATGTAAATCGAAACAAAGTGTTCATCGAAACCCATGAAAAGCAAAACAGACGGCGAAATCCAAATCGCAAATCAGTTTGTAAAAAATACCCAAATCACGATTTTCTTGTGACGGATTTGTGGAGGAAATGCGCAACCTTCATTGGCGACGGGCTGGGGGAGAAGGAGGGGGTGGCCGTCGAGGTGAGGTGGCAGTGGCGTGGTGGGATTGTTAGCGATGAGCTTTGCAGGCGGAGGCTTGAGGGAGAAAAGGGATTAAGGAGAGAGAGGGGGCAAGTGGGGGGAGACAGGAGGGAAATGACCAAGGGAAAACAAGTGGAAGAATTAAATGGGTGACGAGAGGTGATCAGCGGCACTTTCTGCGCAGGCGATGATGACGTGGAGGGTTGACAATGTCGCTGAGTTCACTGTGTCGTGGCTGGTGTCACCTAATGTAACAAGCTTGCTCTATTTTGAGCTACAAAAAGGGGGTGTTTCGGTGGTGTGTGAGGCAGTGTCTTGGTGTTGGACGGCTGAAGAGTTTGGGTCAAAGGACATCGGGCTGGCAGCTTGTGGTGGTGTTGCCTTGTGTGTGGGTGGCTACGGCTTCATGTGCGCTGGGCAGTGGCTAAGCAGGGGTGTTACGGTGCAACATCTGCTGGGAGATTGCATGGTGCACGGTGGGGCTCTAGCTTAGGTGATGGTCGTTGACGGTAGAGGGAGGGCAACGAAGCAGTACGCTAGGCCTTGGGTAGGCGATTTCCGTGAGGTGGAGGTGGTGATGCTATAGGACGACAATGAATTGGGCGGTGGCTAGCGGTAGCTACATGGAGGTGCAGTGGGTAGGTGGTGCACGACTGGAGTGGTGAACTTTTAAGGAGTTTGGGTGGCTGAGGTTTCATGCGTGGACTGAGCAATGGCTACCTTAAGGTGGTGCAATGGCAACCCTAGTCGATCTAGAGGAAGAAGATGAACACGGGATCTAAACTGTACGTGTTCTATATATAATGGGGGTTGTTGCAGTGAATATATATCTGCCTTGATTGTAGGGGCCATGGGAATAGGAACGCACATGGTTTGGGAAGTGCATGAGAGTAGTGCATGTGTGGTGAACGTGGTGACGACAACCAAGAACTAACCAAGGTTTGAAAATAAAACATCAACCATAATGCACGAGGCAGTATAATTGGTTTAAGGATTTTAATGGGACCGAGACTCTAGAGTTTTAACCTTAATCCGTTTGAAATTGATAACCAACATTTAAAGAAAAAACAAATCAAGGGTTGGGTCCTCGTAAATAAATTAGGCCAATTAGAATGGTCTAAAATATATTTAGCTTACCCTCAATCTTTCTCCTGGGTCGAGTATATCATAAATACTATTGGGCCTCGACTCACATTCCAAACTAGCCTAACTCATTCCATAACTTTTTCGGGCCAAAAATCGAATAAAATAAAATCTACTAGGTCCATAAAATATTAACTAAATTAAACCTAATTATCACGCCCTAGAAAAGTCCATATTCCATCATAATAAACTTTGGGCCCGAAGCCTAATCCTAAACTCACTTGTTAAATTCCAAGTGGGCTCTATACATAATAATAATAATAAAACGAACACAAGTTTCGTACTGGGCCTGGTGTTACAATTTTAGAGTTAAGAGAATTTTAGAATTTCTTAGGAAAAATAGGTTATTTTAGTATTTCAAGCTTAAATATCACAATACGTGTGCAATTGGAAATTTAAGGAAGTTACGTGACTATTTATAGGTGATGATTGATACTCCCTTGGCACTGTTGTGAAAAAATTCAGAAGAGTTAAAAATTACAGGTAAGTAGTGCTACTATGCTAGATTTTGCATAAAAAGATATGGACTGAGGTTGATTTATGAAAAATATACAATTTTTGTAATGAAAAGAAAGATTGGAAAACAACCTCGGTCATTTTGTTTTGCATCACTCATTATATCTGAATAAGAAAAGAGAAATATATTTTTGTCAAGACTGGTGTAGACATGAGCAAAATCTTTGCATTCTGTATCTAAATTGTGCAAAAAGAGCGAATATAAAATATAAAATTTTTTGGCATGATTAGGAAAAGGTGCTCTAAATCTATTTTGATTATGTGAAAATACTCTGAATCTGTTTTGATTATGTGAATATGATATGAATCTGTTCAATACTCTATTTTGATATGATGTGGCATTTGAAAACCTTTGGTAGAACATTCTAATTCTGTATCTAGTTCTGATTCTGCTCCGCTCTACTTTGACCTTACCACGAGTATAAAATTGTGGCCTTTGTTATATGGTTGGTACCAACATCTCTATTTTTGAGTGCACATACTTTTGAAATAAAGTGATTTTTCTGCGTAGTCTTTCCTGTGTGCACACTCGGGACTCTAGGAATGAATAAGAGAAAGTTCACATTCTGATACTGCCTGGTTTGGCCACCGAGAATAGCACAACCGCGGGGCGTTAAATATGGTATATGTTCTGATATGATATGATAAGATGATGATATTCATTTAAATATATATGGTTCTGCAGAGTTAGGTTTGAGGTTCTGCAGACTATAAAACATATGAGGTTTAAATATCTGTAGGTTTTAAGAAGTAATTTCAGATTGGAGGTATAGAAATTTGAGGATTTAGATTTTGCAAATTCTAAGAAATGATTTTTATAATATTTCAGATTTTAGATCCAGTAAGCTTATTTTGTAGAGTGTAGGACATGACTTGGATATGATTTAAGGTTTAGATTTTGTAGTTGACATCAGTTTGATCGAAAGACAGGTTTGAAGTTTTATAGACTATAGTATATGGGGTTTTGGGTTATCAGGGACTTTAGGAAATAATCTTCAGTTTTGATGTTTAGAATTTTGATGACTGCAAGGAAAAAATCTTGTTGGTATTAGAGGTATTCGAATCTTCAGGCTTTAGGAAAGATGTTTTATGGAATGTGAGGTGTTAGATTTTGTAGATTTTTAGCTGATTTCATGACGATTGAGTTTTTAAATTCTATAGACTCATGATTTGGACTTTACAAATTGACTTGGATAAAATTGAAGGTTTAGATTTTAGAATGTTACTGTTGTTGTGTGTACATTTTATATATATATATATATATATATAGGTGTTTTTATAAATTCAAAATATTTTATACATACTTGTTTTGTGTTTAAAATTATTTGCGTATGTTTATATGAACTCTAGATTTTGAAACGTTTATTAAAATGCAAGTTTTCCAAATCCCACCTCGTCGTCAGTTATGAAACATTTCGGATCTGAACGCGACTAAAAGTGAAAGAGAGTGTTCAAGAGTATAAATGAGTGTGATGAAATTCAAGGTGTGAGATTCTACGGACTATAATGAGGAGTGTGATGATATTTAAAGTTTGAGATTCTGCAGATTTTACGTATTGAGTTTTTTTTTCAAAATCTGAGGTTTAGAGTTGCTACATATTTTTAAAGGTGATTTTGATGAGATTTAAGGTCTTAGAATTTTGTAGACACCCAGATACGATTTTTGATGATATGTTAGCACTTGCGGACCAATGAGATGTGTCCCACGAAATCTGAGATTTTAGATTTCTTGCTTATTTTAGGAAAACGATTTTTAAGACATTCGAGATTTAAATTCTGGTAGGCGTAATTCTATGGACTGTAGGAAATGATTCTAACAAGATTTAAGGTTTAGACTTCCGGTTGACTTCTTGGAAAGAGTTTTGGTTTGGAAATTGAGGCTTAGACTTGTGATATTGATGTTTTAGAGGCTACAATCATGTTGGTATAATTTCTGAATTTGACTCTGGTGAGTTAAAAATGCATGGACTGGTTAAATGTGGGGTTTAGCTAATTTTAGAGGTACATGAGTGAGTTACAATGTGTTTATGACTACAAATTGTTAGAGTGCGCAGCGAAAGCGTGGTTTTGGTGATATTATAGTTTGAGAGTTTTTTTTCATTATTTGTATGAGGTTCATGGATTATGTGGAGAGTTCGAAATTATTATTTTAGTCTTTAATTGCATTATTGAGATTTATATTTTAGACTTGAAATTGTAGTGTGTGCGAACGTGTATGGCTAGAGGGAAATATGAAAGAATATGATCGACAATATTGGAGAGTGAGAATTTGAAATATTAGGTTCGAAAAAATGATGGATGATTGGGGTAGGCATGGAATGGTTGTAACGGATAAATGTTTAGGCTTTGCTTGTGGTACTAACAAATTTCGAGGACGAAAGTTTTTTAAGGGGAGAAGAATGTAACACTCGGGTCCAGCACGAAGCTCGCGTACAAATTTTTTATTTTTTTATTTTTATTTTATTTTCTCTAGGATTTCAACCACCTAATTAGGCATCATCTCATGCACGTAGAATCTCCCTCAACTAGGGTTACTCTTGTCATTAGTTTTCTCCACGGCATGCACGTTCCTATCCCCACGATATTCACGGCAACAACGAGATTTACATTCACGATTATGCAGTTTTTCTCCCTTGTTTTTCCACTAGGATTTTTCTTTTAATCACCTATAAATATGCATGTTTTTCCTCCCATGCACTAGAGAAACCACCACTGCCGTAAACCATAGACCCACATTGTTGTGACCTAAAGCCTCCCACCGCTGCATTCTAGATGGACCGAGAGAAAAGGGAGCAAATCCACGGTTCACTACACTCAGTAGTCCACTGCCCAACCCCACCAAGGAACTGCAACCACCACGTTATCTCCGTTTCCACCCCAAAACTGCAAGCCTCCATCTCGTGTAACCACCCTCTCCCCACCACGAACCACTCCAGTGCACAGGTTCTCCTCCCACAGTTCCTGTGAACCAACCACTCTCCACGCACGTTCAATGACTTTTAGCCACCACGTCGCAGCCTCCTCCCTCTGATCATCCACTGTGCAACGAAAACATCCTCCACAAAGTTGCCCACGTCTCCGTGCGCAGCCATCGAAAGGAAAATCTGGACTGTTGTGCTCTGTTTTTACACACCCGAAATAGATTCCTCCCACCTTGAACCACTGCACCCACCCTCCACCGAGAGCTCCATCACGTTGAGGCCCCACAGAAATCACCGCCGCCGCTCCTTCCACCGCAATCCAACTCCTCCACGGTGCCGCTCCCTCTTAGTTTTCGTTGGGTAAGTGCTGCTGCCGCACTCACGTCTTGGTCCTCTGTTTTTGTGGTAGTTTACTTAAAAAGGAAACATTTTTGTATCTCGATTAACCTAATAGATGAGATGTACGATTACCATTTTGCCCCTTAGTATGATGTTTCCAGATATATTTTTTCGGATGTTTATCGATTTATATTTTAATGAGTTGATTATGTATATTGGGTTTGAAATCATGAGTTTTATATTACGTGCAGTAACATTTTTATTTGGACGTAGATGTATAGACTTATAGTACTAAGTCAATATACTGATGCTTTTAACAAAGTAATTATAAGTTGATCATATTTTAGTTTTAAATACAGATTAAATACAAATTAAATAAATAAAAAGTAATTATAGTATATCCACTAACAAAGTATATATTAAACTCATTTTGTATGAGTTTTGTTTTAAATACAGATTAAATAAATATTTGAAATATATTATTAGTATTAATGTATTTTTTTCGAAGTACATGTAGTGCAAGACTTTTATTTTGAACTCTTTAAAGAGAAACTGATTAGTCTATTTTTTATTAAATGAAATATTTGCTCTCCTACTTTAATCAATTTTGTTTTAACGAGTCTTTAAACCAGAAATGTATTTTATGGCATAATTTTATTTATTATTAATATTATTATGCAATTTTAGAAATATTCTAAGTTTAATAGGTATGTGGATATTGAGGAATTTAGGAAGTGATGGTATTTTAGAATTAAGAGAAATTTTAGGTTTTTGATGAATTAAAATAGGTACTTCAGGTGTAATATAAGATTATTTATTCATTGGAGATTTATTTTAAGTTACATGAATTTTTATAGGTGACAATTGACAATTGTTCAGTACTGTTGTGGAGAGTTTCTGAAAAGCTAAGAAGCCCAAGTAAGCGGGGTTCATATATTAGTTTTGCATAAAATAAATGAAATGAGGTTGACTTTGAAAATATGCATGTTTGTTTTTGAAAATAAATCTGAAAACGACATCAGATGTTTGTTCTGCATATGCATAAATTATATATAAGAGAAAGTATTTTTTGTCATGACTGGTATAGACATGAGCTAATTTTGTGCATTCTATTTATGAGCTATGCAAAAAGAGCGAATATGAAAATTTAAAAGTTTTTGCTATGAATAAATGAAAATCTTTTGATTCTGTTTATTTCAAACATGTGAAATGATCTGAAGATGTTCAGTATTCGGTTTTGATATGATATGGCATCTGAAAACCTTGGCATGAATTTCTGATTTTGTATCTGAATATGATCTGGATCTGATGTTGTTATGTTCTGTTTCTGTTAAGGCCCTGCCACGGGTATAATGGTGGTATATAACTCTACCACGGGGGTGAAACATAGTATACGGCCCAACCACGAGTATAATAATGGTTTATAACCCTACCACAGGGGTAAAACATGGTATACGGCTCAGCCACGGATATAATAGTGGTTTATAACACTACCACGGGGGTGAAACATGGTATATGCCCTAGCCACAGGTATAATGGTGGTTTATAACCCTACCATGGGGGTTAAACATGGTATTTGTCCCTATGCAATGCTCCGATATGATATGAAGATGATGTCTCAGTTTATGATATGCCAAAGGATCTTTGAATAAGAAGTTTTTCTGAAAGTTTCACTCTGATGTTTTGTAACAAGTTTTGTTTATGCATTTTGAAAGTAGATATGTTGTTTCTGCATTCTGAAAGTAAATGTTTTATTCTGCATACTGAACTTTATAATTGCTCAAGTTTACATGCTAATATAAGTTATATGCTTACTGAGTTGTTGATAACTCACCCTTTATCTCTATAATATTTTTCAAATATTTTGATAGTTCAGATAAGGATCAAGATTATGAGACATTGGGTGAGATAATTGAAGTATAGTGGATTAAGCATAGAAAGTTTTTATGAGTATTGGTGATTTTTATTAAGAAATTTTATTGTGTTATGATGACTTGGCATTTTGGAAAATTGGTTATATTGAAGAAATTAGTTTGAATCAAAATTTCTATATGATATTGGGAATTTGGAGTCTATATTTATATTGTTAAAATGTGAGTTTAAGTGATAGGAAGTAACTCTCCGACCCTTGCGGGACTGAGGCGTTACACTGACCCATCTGGAACTAGGGCGTTACAATATATATGTAGAAACAGGGCTGGAATGTATTGTACAGCCAATGAGAAAATTACATGTCTGCATATTGAATCCATAATAGTTCCCTTTAAGATGATGTGTATATATTATGCACATTCATCTTGGATAACAAGGACTTAAAAAGCATAGAACCTAATGGGTTGGCCATCAAATCAGCAACTTAATGAACTGAAGAAACATGTAAAGTTGTTAAGGATCCTTGTAGCTTTTCACACATTAAATGACAGTTTAACTCAATATATTTAGTACATTCATGATAGATTGGATTAGCTACTATGTATAGTGCAGCTTGGTTATCACAAAAAATAAGTGTTGGCCGAGGATGATGTTGTTGAAGATGATTTAGCAAGGCATGAATCCAAGTTATTTAAAAAAATGTATAGGTCATTGACCTATATTCAACTTTTGCAAAGGACTTAGAGACTATATGTGATTTCTTGGATTTCTAGGAAACAAGTGATTCACTAATAAAAATACAATAGTCATTGACTGAATGATGAATATCAAGGCAAGTAGCCCAATCTAAGTCTGAAAAAGCCTTAATGTGAACAGCAGAAGAAGCTGGAAAGGACAAACGTTTACCATGTGCTAATTTAAGATATTTTGAGAATTCATAATGCAGCTTGTAGATATGGTACACAAGGGCTATCCAGAAATTGGCTTAGATGATGGATTGAATATGTGATATCGGGTATGGTATGAGTAAGATAAATTAATCTTCCAATCAATCTTCTATAAGCATAAGTATCATAAACTAATTCACCATTTTTTTTTTTTTTGGATAACTTGGAATATGAGTATCCATAGGAAAAATGACTTGTTTAGCAGCAAGTAAATTAGCATCTAAAATCCACTCGAGTATTTTTTTTCTTTGAGACAAATAAATGTCTTTTTGTGAACATGCAATGTCTATCCAAAGAAAAAATTTGGCAACACCCAAGTCTTTCAATTTGAATTGAGCACTTAAAGATGCTTTAACGAGAATCAATATCAAATAAATCACTACTAGCAAGAAGAATATCATCTACATAAATCAACAAAGCCACAAATGAACTACCTTCCATTTTAGTGAATAATGAGTAATCTGACTTAGATTATAAGAATCCAATATCAATCAAAGCATATGTAAATTTCGAGTTCCATTGCCTAGGGGCTTGTTTCAATCCATACAAGAATTTTTATAGTTTGCATACTCTTGTGTCCCCCTCACTGAGATAACCAGGAGGTACTTTCATTTTCATCTAAATCTCTATATAAGAATGCATTATTGACATCTAAATTAAAAATTAGTTCTTCTATGCACAATCATTGTGCATAACCACGGGGGACAAAAATAGAAATAGGAAACACGACGATGAAAAAGACAAAGCTCTTTGTCTTCATGGGTAGAAGAATTGGAAATAGCCACAGCTCTTCGTCTTCGTGGGTGGAGCTTGTGACGCCCCGACCCCCTCGTACGGTTACGTGGGAATCGTGACGTCGGGATGATGAACACGGGTCACGCATCCCAACAATAAGTGTCAAGTCTGTGTACATGCAGAAAATGTACAACAAAAATGCAGCGGATAATTTAAGTGCGTCAACTAAGTACCATAATTGTTTAAAACAAATATTCAAAATAAATTGCCTTTAAAAAGTTATACAATTATCCGTAAAATGAAGTAGAAAGCCGAATACATAAACAAAAGGGAAACAAATCCCATAATCCAAAAGCAACCACATGTCATTCCCTTCACGGAGCTGATCGAGCTGATCCCTCAGGCTCTTCATCCTCATCTGCGTCAAAATCTAAGGTACCATAAAACGGTACCGCAGGTAAGTAATAATCCAAACAACCCACGAGATAAAAGTGTATTAATGCAACCAACATGCATGCATATGATGAAATATGCATCAAACCCAAAATATCATTTCCCTGAAAATGAATATTTTCCAACACACGCCAAAATTCCATTTTGGCCCAAAAATATAATCCGTCATTTTCCCAGAAAATAATTCACACAAAATCCAACCATTTATCGGACACTGTAGACGGGAATCGAAGGCGGGACTATACCACCATCCCTACCGCGTGCACCGTAGACAGGAATTACAGGCGAGACTCTACCACCATCCCTACCGTGTGCACCGTAGGCGGGAATCACAGGAGGGACTCTACCACCATCCCTGCTTACCACTATCCCTACAATTCATTTCCACACAATGAGTACCTATCAGAGCAATGTAGGCGGGACTATACCACCATCCCTACCGCGTGCACCGTAGGCAGGAATCACAGGCGGGACTCTACCCCCATCCCTGCTTACTACCATCCCTACCGCATGCATCGTAGGCGGGAATCACAGGCGGGACTTTACCACCATCCTCCAATCCAACCGACCCCCTTACTCCTCGGACTCAGTCCGGCACAACCAACCCAATCATAGTAAATATGAGTTAGTGCAAAAATACATTTAAATCTCAAAAATTCTTTGAAAAAATATTTACAGTGCTATAATATAATTTTCGAAGGATCACGGAGATGCTAGAAGTGGCAGCACACCAACGAAACAGTGCAAAATGCACTATGGCCGTGTGTCTCAAAATGCTAGATTTTGAACGGGGATAGACGAAGACTTGAGATTACTAGGGAAGGGCTTAGGGATGTAGGTGAAGCTAATGGTGGTGGTGGTTGGCTGTGCGTGGCGGCGTGGCGGCGGTTGGAAGCTAAAACACTCAAATCGGAAATGAAGATAGACGGGCTTCATCGGTGGCGGATCGGGGCTGAGGATGGGTGGGTTAGGTAGCTGGGAGGTCGCCGGTGATGTGGTGAAAATATGGTGGCGCGACGGCAGCGCGAGAGGAGCGAGAAACTGGAGGGTATGGTCACCGACCGGAGGGGCGATGACAGCAATGGGCGGCGCACGGCGGCGCTATGGTGGACGACGCACGGACGGGGAGGGAGAAAAGGAAATCGCGCGCGGAAGAAGAGAGAGATGCAGTGGAAAGGAGAAAAAGAAATGAAGGAAAAAAGAAAAAGAAGAGAAGAAGAAAAAGAGAAAGGCAAAAAGAAATGAGGAAAAGAGATGAGGTCTAATTCTCACATCTTGGGTCACCAAATGATCCAACGAAAAGAATTTCAAAACGGCGAGTTAAATAAAATAATTTAAACATAATGACTAAATAAAAATAAAATAATTAAATCCAACAATATACTAATTTAAAATAAAGAGAAATTTAAATGCATAACAATAATTAATATTAATAAAGCATATCAAAATAAATTTCAAAACTTAAAAATCATAAAAATAATCCAATGAAAAATCCGATAAACTTAAAACAAGAGAACCAATATTTAAATTAATTAAAATGATCCTTCAATTAAAATACACTAAAATACGGGGTATCACAGAGCTTGAGCTTCATTGTATTTGACTAAGATTGTCTTCACCTTCGTACCAAGCTGAGCTTTTCTTCGTCGTCATACCAAGCCAAGCTTCCACTGTCTTCGTACCAGCTTCAGTAGATATTCGGTGCTTGTCATCGATGGATCTTCGTGGAGCTTGTCGTCTTGGTACCAGTGAGCCACCTTCGTGGAGCTTGTCGTCGGTGGGTTGTTGCACATTGAAGCCAGGAAAAACCATGGTACAGATCTATGTATAATGGGTTCAGTTAGGTAAAAATTTCCTTTACTTCTGATGTTTGGATCTGTTCATTAATGTTGGCACGGTTGTAGATCTATGAATATAATCGATCCGAGTTTTGCTGGGAGTTTAGGCAATCATTATTTAAGAGGACGATCATCAAAATTAATTAAAAAATTAGAAATGTAATTTTGCTTGATATATGCATCAGTGTGGTTTTGATTTGCTTGAAATATGCATCAGTGTGAGTTTTCAAGCCTCTGTGAGATCACTTTCTTCCACTCACCATGATTTCTTCTCCAAATATAAGATGTGTTACTTTATGGTTTTCCAATAGATTCAAGATGTATTAATAATTCAGCAGATCCAAACTCTTCAAATAGTATTGCTACATATAATCATTGGATCGTCCACTTCTATAAATTAAAGTGGAATGCGCCTCAAAACGTGCAGATTACATTCTTTTCAAAAGCAATCTTCTCTTTTTCACCCCACTTTTTGTAGTGAATGCTACTTTAAAGCCAATAAATTATGGAACTGGGACTGCTAGCTAGCTAGTACTCTTATCATGCTATTCTTCTTCTTCTTAAAATTTTCTTTACCTTATACTATCTTAATTATTCTTGGGTGATTGTTAGGGCCTCACCTCTTTTATCAAGCTCTAATTGAATCTTATATAATATCTATTTGCTAAAAAAACACAAACTTTTCCCCTGATCTGGAGGATTTTCAAAAGAATAAGATAGATTGACCATACATGATGCAATTAATAAAATAATAACACCAAAAGGATTCAACTTTAGAAGGTGTAGAAACTAAAATAATGTAAAATCATTTGGATAACTCATTAAGTTGGTTGTTGTACTGTTTGTATATATAGTTCTTCTTGGGATTGTCAACATGGGAAAAGGGGAAGAACACTCATCTCCACTAACACCATCTAGCTCAAATCCCCCAACCGCGGTATGTTATATTATTTTAAAAATTTGTTGGAATGTGTTGAGTTGATGTTTATTTTCATAATAAATAAACCTCGTGCTTGATAATTATCATTATTATTTTTATGTTAGGACATATCAATAACTTGTCCAAACTTTACAAATTACATGCACAATTACTATGAACCAATGCCTGCGTGGTCATCGACTTTGTTTTTTTTTTTTTTTTATAAGTTTGCATTTTTTGGATGTTTAATTGCAGATTTTTTGTGCTTTAAGCAGAATGTTGGTTACCCATTTCAATATGGGATGGGACCTCCGACTCATCTCATCACTACAAGCTCCACTACAAGTACAAGAGTTGGTAAAGAGGATACACCCGATTGTAGGAAACTGAGGCTCCATGTATCTCCTCTAGAGTTGTTGAAGAAAGTAAAGAGTATAGACCAGATTCACAAGAAACTGACGATGGAAATGTCGGGACACCTCAGTTAGTGCAAATGGATGGGGGTGATATGCTTGAGGAGCCAAAGTCGGGGAGTTTAATTCTTTTGAAGAATTAATGACCTATTATAAACAACATGCTAAGAAATGCAAGTTTGGGGTGATGCAACAAAGGAGTGAGAGGGCAGAGGATGAGTGTAACGCCCCGTCCCCGAGGGTCCAAAGAATTAACTCATATTACCTGATAATCAGCTCCAACACTACTAATATATTTCCAAAAGCTCCAAATCAAACGTAAACACTTCCAATTTAAATAATCACACAAACTCATTTATCAAATCCTTGATACAGTAACCAAAAAAAAAAATCAACTTCTCTACAAGTCACTTAAACTCATATTTCAATAATATAATTATAGACTCTAAATTTCCAATATTATAAAGAAATTTTGATTCAAACTAATTTCATTTATATTCTTAATCCACTATTCTTAAGTCATCTCACCCAATTCTTCATAGTCTTGATCCTCAGCTGAAATTTCTAAAATCATCTAAAAATATTGGAGATAAGGGATGAGTTACCAACAATTCACTAAGTAGAGAACATATACTAGTATGTAAACATAAGCATTTATCAGAATTTGAAATGCTGAACAAAATATTTTCTCTCAGAATGTAGAATTAGAAAACTTGTTTTCAGAATGCTAAATTGAAACATGTTACCAAAAATATAAGAGCGAAACTTTCAGAAAACATTTTTATTCAAAATTTCCTTGGCATAACATAACTGAAACATCATATCATAACATAATTTCATATTTAACCCCTGTGGTAGGGTTATGCATTCTGCGGAAAGCCAAACAGAACATAAATCATCATGAATATCAAAGCGATTGCACTCAAAACAGTATACTACTATTATATCCCGTGGTGGGCCAGAAGTCACTATTGTATCCCGTGACAGGGCCAGAGGTCACTATTATCTCCCATGATAGGGCCACATATCAAAACAAAACAGAATCAGAATCATATCATAATCAGAGCAGAGTCAGAACAGAATCATAACGTCATGCCAAAGGTTTTCAGATGCCAAATCATTCCAAAACAGAGTACTGAGTAAATTCAGATCATTTCACATTTTCCAAAACAAATTCAGAATATCTTCACGTCACATGCAAAAATTATCAATTTTCACATTCGCTCATATTTTTTTTAGTTCAATAACAAAATGCCAAAAATAAGCTTATGTCTACACCAGTCATGCTAGAAAATATTTTATTCTTATAAAGAATCTCATGAGCAATGCAGAGCAAATAACTGAAATCGTTTAACATTTCTTTTCATAACACAACATGCACATTTTCAAAATTGACCTCAGTCCATTTTATTTTTATTCAAAGTCTAACATAGAAACCCCGCTTACATGTACTTCTTAGCTTCTCTGAATTTCCTCACAACAATGCCAAACACATATCAATCATCGCCTATAGAAAATTTATGTAATTTAAATAAATCTCCAATGAATGGATATCTCATATTTACACCTGAAGTACCTATTTAAATTCCTCAATACTTAAATTCTCTTAACTCTAAATATCATCACTTTCTAAATTCATCAATATCCACCATAACTAACGTCAAACTCAAAACACCAATATTTAAACCCGTAAGAGCCAACCAGACTGCAGAATATTTGTTAGTGCAAAAATATTTAAATCTCAAGAAGTTCTATGGAAAATTACTTACAATGCTAAAATATAATTTTCGGAGGATCAAGGTGCTAGAAGTGGCGGCATAGCAATGCAATAGTGCAAATATGGACAAGGGTCGTGGGTATCAAAAACTTAAATTTTGAACAGGGACAAACAAAGGCTTGCCATGGCTAGGGAATGGCTTAGGGGTGTTGGTGAAGCTACTGGCGGTGGTGGTGGTAGTGGTTGGCCTTGGGTGGCGACGTGGGCAGCTGTTTGAAACTAAAACACCCAAATCGAAAATGGGGAAGGAGGGGCTTCAACGGTAGTGGATCGGGGCTGAGGAAGGGTAGGTTAGGTAGCTAAAGGGTCAACGGTGGTGTGGTGGAAAGCTGGTGGCCAACAGTGGCGCGACGGCGATGCACGAGCTCAAAGTTGTCGCAGCTTCGAGCTACGCGTGGGGGTTGACGTTGGCAAGGGAAGAGCTGAAAATGGATGGGTGAGCTCACCGGCCAGAGGGGAAGAAAATGGGAAGGGTAGTGTCACTCACGGGCGGCGTACGACAGAGCTGTGGGTTGACAAAAAAAAATGAACGGGGGAGAGGGGAGGGGGTGTTGCGTGGGAGGAGAGAAGCAGAGGAAAAAGAAGAAAAATAAAGAGAAGAAGGAAAAGAAAAAGAGGGAAAAAAAATGAGGTCCAATCCTCACAACTTGAGTCACAAAATTGATCTAATGAAAAGAATTTCAAAACAGTAAGTTGAATAAAATAATTTAAACGCAGAGACTTGTTAAAATAAAATAATAATAAAAATCTTACAATACAATAATTTTAAAGTCCAATGTTGAACTAATTTAAAGTAAAGAGCAATTTAAATATACATCATAATAAATTTCACAACGTAAAAATCATAAAATAAATCCAACGTGAAATCCGATAAATTTAAAACAAGAGAACTAATATTTAAAATAATTAAAATAATCCTTCAATTAAAATACACTAAAATACGGGGTATGACAATGAGAGTGTCAGATATGTTACCCTTGGTTGTGTCCATGGTGGAAAGGCCCGGAATAGGACGTTGAATATCTCCAAACCACGTCCGACAGGAAAGATAGACTGTAAGGCAAAGATAAATGCCTTAAAAGTCGAGGGAATATTGCGGTTGACAACTATTATAATTCCCATAATCACGATCTCAGTCCATAGAAATCATGTTTCTTTCGATGTAATGGAGAAGTGAGTGAGTCCATAAAAAGTGTCCTAGATACAAACGACTTGGCTAGCATCCGAATGAATAAGAGTTTCGTATCTCTTGTCATTGGCGCGAGTGGATTCGAGAAGCTCCCATTTTTGGAAAAGAATTGTCGCAATTACATCGACAAGACACGGCATCTATAACTTGGAAAAGGTGGTGCTAGAGTGCTTCGAGAGTAGTTTTGTAGGATGCGGTACATGAATGATGGGTTTTTTGCATTTATGGGTTTAGATGGTGACGAGAGGTTAGAGAATGTCTTTTGGGCAGACTCACATAGTAGGGTAGTCTATCAATATTTTGGTGATGTGGTAACATTCGACACCATATACCTTACAAATAGATATGGGATGCCCTTTGCACCCTTTGTTGGTGTAAACCACCATGGACAGTCAATTCTTTTAGGAGCAGAGTTGATTTCCAATGAGGATACGGAGACCTTTACATGGTTATTCCAGACCTGGTTGTAGTGTATGGATGGTATAGTTCCAAAAGCTATTATCACATATCAAGACAGAGTAATGAAAAATGCAATTGTCTTTCCAGAAAGCCGACATAGATTTTGCCTATGGCATATACTAGAAAAACTCTCCGAGAAGGTTGGCTCCCATGGTGCCCACAAAAGTGGGCTGAAACATTAGTTGATGAAATGTGTGTATGACACTCAAAGTATTGAAGAGTTTGAGAAATGTTGGGAAGGGTTAATTAACACGTACAACTTGCATGTGAATGCCTGGTTGCAAAGTGTATACGCTGAGCATGGGCATTGGGTATCGGTTTTCCTAAAAGAGTTCTTTTAGGCTGGAATGAATACAATCCAGCAAAGCGAGAGCATGAATGCTTTTTTTTACGGTTATGTTCGTGCGAGGAAAAACTTGAAGGAGTTTGTCGACCAGTTTAACAACGCGTTGAGAAAGAAAATAGCGTGGAATTTCACTCATTTAACCTCACAATTCTCTGCATATCTAGATCTCCAAATGAAAAGAGATTTCAAGAGTTGTACATAAACGCTAAATTTAGGAAAGTTCAGCAACAAGTCATGGGTGTGCTCGATATGGATCCAACTCTACTTAAAAGGGATGGTGTAATAAAAACCTATCTAGTAAAGGATGAAGTTCATGTTGAAGAGTTCACTAAGCTGGTTACACACTCTGTGGACTTTAATGAGGAAGATTGCGATGCAAAGTGTTCATGTGGGTTATTTCCTATGAGGTGGATAGTGTGTAGGCATATTTTGGCCATATTCAAATCTAACCAAATAAAATCATTGCTAGATAGGTGCATTTTAGATCGATGGAAGAAGGACATCAAAAGGAGATATACGTTAATCCACAGTAGCTATGACGCGGCCAGATGCTAACAGATATTCACATCTATTGAATATATGTTATCAAATGATAATTCATGCAATGGGTTCTAATGAGTACAGTGAGGATGCAACTAAGAAGTTATATATAATGATTGACTTATATCATGACAACCAACAACCCCCATCTATGACCCTAACGGGTTCCAATATTGGTTGTAGGACATTGGACACAATTACAGTTGGTAGTTCAAAGCAAATACTCAGTCGACTTGTTGTGAGAGGGAAAGGCAGACCCCCATCTCTGAGGAGAGCATCCATGATGGATAAAGACATGCTGAAGTTTAAAGTGAAGAAGAAGAAAGCACCAGTAAAGGGGAAACGTAAACAGGTGCTCGTTTTTAATAATTGTTGCTCATAATATTAAAAATATGCATGCTATGTATATTTTATTAATGCAAATATTACAAATGGGTTTTATTACTTGTTACTTGATTATTAGCAAGATGGAGGAGATACACCAATCTTGGACACGTGCAAGAATTTATTTGGCCCATCAAAGACATATATGTCCAATGTTGGACACGTGCAGGTATATTAATTGTTATATATTTATATTTGAATTGTTTCTTGGCTATGGAAGAAGTAACTGTTAGACATTGTGAATATTAGACCAATATTTGGTTGATTTTTGTTATTTATCACCGAATTGTTCCAGGCAGCTCAGCTTTTGACATTAGTGGAACACGACTCCGAGAAGCAGTCATTGGGACTCAAGAAAGTGTAATGATTTTTTTCACACTGGAGTAGGTGTTTTATTATTTACATAAGGACAGTAATATACATACAACATTACTCGTTAATTGAATATTATTCATTACAAATTCAACTTGAGTTGGATGGATCACAACTGATGCATCTTGGGTTGGATGGAACACAACCAGAGTATGGATGGGAAAGGTCATTGAGATTACTTTGCCTATTTTTAAAAGAGGGTTGGTTTTTGTAAGGGGGGAATGATTTCTGAACCCGCTACACCATAATATTTTTTTTAATTTGTGATTTATTTAACTTAATAGGTATTAATTAGAGCCATGATATTGTTCAATTTCAAGTGAACCATGAAGACTTAAATGAAGGTATCATACAGGTTGTGCCCGTTGTAGTTGGAACTTTATAGTTGGCGAGTGTAGTTGGAATTTTGTAATATGTAATTCGCAAACTGCATATTTGAATATAATGTATTAGAACCTGGAGATTAGAATCTATAAATGTTGTGTGTGTTTTTTGTCATCAGAGATGTAGACACAGGTAATAATAGCATTATTTGTTTCTTCAGTTCAAAGCAGGTGCACCTGATTCAAACCCCACTCATCATCATCAATTCGTTCTTCAGTATCTTTCTAGTAGGTAGTACTTGTATCAATAATTATATATCCTTCTTTACTGCTTAATTTCTTTGCAGAAATAACCCCACGTGTACATGTGAAAGTTACAGAGCCAACTCCATGAGAATCTAATTGTTTTTGTTCTTTTCTTTAACACAATTATTAAAAATTGTATTATCTGGTACGACTATTTGATCCATAATGGCAACAAGCTAGCTAGTTTAAGATATATTTGTGGTTTTAGCAGAAAGTTTGGATTGAATTATTCTGTTTTATGCGTTTTTGGCATTCAAGATCCTTGCCTAATTTGGAAAGAAACAACAAGAAAGGCAGGCAGAGATTCTTTTTCCCACGCCTCAATATAATGCTCTTTGTTTTGAAGTCATTGGATGTACCCTATATTCATGCTCTATGTTTTAACAGATAAGGATGTCCAAACCAGCTTATAGTGTCCAAACCTATTATTTTCGATTGTTTTAAAGATATGAGAAAAATGGCATTCAAAGTGTTGGCCAAAAGTATTTAGTACATTAACCTAATAGCATATTTAAAAACCAAAACTATCACAACCAACAGGATGATATTTAGTACATTTTCCATCACAACCCAAAAGTTCAGACTATCACATAGCAACAGTTCTAACTAACCTAGACTATTAACTTGCAATGTATGAAATAACCTAAATACTATCAAATAACTTGTGATACCATCCGACATCACTTAGATACTACCAAGTAACATGAAACAACAATAGCAAAAGCCCAATACACCCGGAGTAGTGTGCGTGAACGCCTTATTTTAGCTTGTTGTTGAAGAAGCACCCACTCATTCTTCACAATCTCCTCGTTTCTATTGGATAGCACAATCACTCTCTTTTTGATCTCATCCGCTCTCTTTCGGAGCTGAATCTCCCACTTTTCGATATCGTCGAGTATATTGTCGAGGTATTCCTCCTTCCTTAACAATTCATTTTTTTCCTTTCAGAAGTTCTTGCTCTGTCTTGACTCGCTACCCACTTGAAATACTTGTAGTATGGTAATCTCTGATCATTTTAAAAGAAAATGTTAGATGTACATAATATTGAGTAGGACTATCAACACATAAACTAAATGTTTAACAACCGTTGTAGTTACCTCTGTGTTGTACTTTGGACATCCTATGTCTAGGATTTCTTGCAGTATTTAAATATCTCAGTGTAGCTTCAACCTCACAGAAGCACACTGGTTGACTCAAAGTACGTTTTACAAAAGATAAAGAAGACATTGATGATAATGATGACATTCTAAGCAAAACCAGATTCACAATCCAATAATCTAAACAATAGGAAAAAAAATATATTTTACCCACATTCCAAGAATCTGAATGCTTGAGGAAAAGAGGGTTAAACTAGAACATATTCAAGTGGGCAGTATCTAACAGTAGCTAACTTCAATTAGAACATGCAAAATTAGATGCTTCAATAAACTAAAACACAATAAGGTCTATTATTTGCAACTGCCAAAATGTGAGTCCATAATCAAGAATATAAACAGGGCAATCTCTAACAGTAGTTAACTTCAATCAAAACATGGTCTAGCCACCATAACTTAGATCATGGCCAAGAATAAAACCCAAAGGAGGAGTAATTAATTGCTACATGTGATCAGATACTCATCTTTTTATGTATGGTGTCATTGTTGGGGGCCATGTCTTAGCTTTGACTCCATCCCTTACCATGGTTGATATATACATGAATCTCTATTCAAATTTAAGGGTGACAAATAGATATAACGATATTTATTATCGTCTCTATAAACAAAAACTTTAGACAATATTATATACTTACTAAATTATCTACGATCAACTTTATATATCTATCTTTTCTCATTAGAAGTCTTCAAATTCGAATAAGAAACTGAACTCGTTTAGATATAATGTGCATGTTTGGTTTTCAAAGGGGAAGTGGGACACCAAAAATCACCTTAATTTGTTATCTTAGATTGATATTATGATCATATCAACTATACATGAGCTCCTTAAAAGAAGTGATTTGACAAAGCTCAAAGCACAAACAGTACAACTTTTCCCCCTTTTTTTTCATTTCATTTCAATTGATGATGATAAAAGGGGACAAAAGGGTTGAAGAAGCACTAAAAGGGCAGCTTCTTCTTCTGCTTACCTGTTCAAATAGATTTAAATAAATAAATAAAAATGGAGCATTGAGTGTAAAATAACTACTCCACGAACGTTGAATTTCTCCAAATGTCCCACAACCACTCTAAAAATTAAAACTTTAAAAAGGGAGTGGATGCTTGACCATACATATCTATATTGACCTCTCATGTTCATTCAAAGCATTGTAAATGGCTACAAATGAAACTAAAAAAATAAGGGAGTGGTCATATAAATCAGAAAGCTTACAAAAAAAATCATTGAGTTGAGTGAGAGAGCTCACCAAGCTTTCAGCTTCTCGGTCAGTCATTTGCCTAGTGTCCGGCGCCTAAATCATTAAGTTGAGTTGAGTTTGGGTTTCAGGATGAATAGGAAGGGGCTAGGTTAGGGTTTCAGGATGAAGAGAAAGTGGCTAGGTTAGGGTTAGGGTTAGGGTTTCAGAATGAAAAGAAAGGGGAAATGTTAGGGTTTCGATATGAAGAGAAAGTGGCTAGGTTAGGGTTAGGATTTTGGAATGAAGAGAAAGGGGAAAGGTTAGGGTTAGGGTTAGGAATGAGCTCGAAGACAAAAAACACGAAGGGGGAACACAACAATGGAGATTTGGCCTTGGAAAACATGAAATAGGGGATGAGGCCGAGATCTTGAAGATGGAAAGCACGCTTCTCACAGATCGAAAGAGGAGATGAGGCCTTGGAGAGAAGGGGAACACGAAGGGTAGTCTGCATTCACGAAGGGAACATGAGGCCTTGGAGAGGGGTGAGGAGAACGAAGGGGAGAAAGAGATGGGGAAAACAAAGGGGAGAAAGAGATGGAGGAGAGCTTGTCTTCGTGGGTGTCAACCATTCGAAATGCCCCGTTTAGTCCAATTGAATGAAATGGTTTGTTTCATTTTCCAAGTGGGCACCGACTAAGCGGCGGTTCCCCCAGCCGATTGTAAGAAGACTTTTTCAAGAAAAATATGCCAATCATGAGTGGCTGCAAGAGACAAAATACATCTTACTGCAGCAGGTAAGAAAGTTTCAAAAACAATCTAGGCCTTCCTTTCGAGTATACCCTTTTTCTACTCCTAGTCATAATGGTTCTAGATTTTTCCATACTATCATTGATGACCATTCTAGGTCTACTTTGAAATCAAAATTTGATGTTAGGACTTTATTCATTTCTTTTTACAATCTAATTAACAAAATTTGGAACAAAAATATAGTATGTAAGTGATAATGACTTAGAATTTAAAATGACAGAATTTTTCTTTCAAAAGGGATCATTGGTCAAGTCTAATGTGTAGAGACACCGCAACAAAATTTATGGTTGAACAATAGCATCAGCACTTATTAAATGTAGCAAGAGCATTAAAGTTTTAGTCAAATCACTACAAGAAATAAGGCCTTTTCTGGCGAGGTTTTGTATGTTGGAAATAAAATCTCTGCAAAAAAACCTTTATTTGCAACGATTTTTTACATCATCGCGGTCTTTTTACAACATTTTGGAAAATGTTCTTTTGCTGCAATTTTATTACTTTTTGCGACGGCCAAATTCGCCGCAATAATAAAAAAAAATGTTGCGGCGATTCGTTGTTCGATGGGATTGCGAAAGTGGTTTTTTGCAGCGATTTTTTAACTTTAAAAATCACCGCAAATAATAATCAGACCATTTCCAACAATTTTACAATCGTCGCAAAAACATTAGACCTTATTTCTGGCGATTTCCAACTTGCCGCTTAATGTCCAGTGTGAAGTTGGGAAATCACGAAGGAGAATGTACAATTCACTTTTGCGGCGACTTTTTGACTTTTTGTGGCAATTTGTGTCATCACAACAAAGTATTGTTAACTGTTGCGGCATTAAATTTATGTCAATTAGAAGAATCGCCTCAATAAATAATATTTACGGTGAACATTGTCGCCGTAAAAACATATGCCGCCAATTATAGCTTATTAGCGGCGAATCAAAAGAGCTGGAAGAGCTAACAAAATTTAAAACCCCGCTTTACATTTTTCCCTCATTCTGTTCCCACACAGCCATCGCCAACGGCCCCACCACGCCACTGCCACCTCACCTCAACGGCCACCCCCTCCTTCTCCCCTAACCCCCACGCCGATCTCTTTTTGGCCTCACCTCTCTCTCTCTCAAATTTCTCAATATCGCCCCCGGTGGGGGCGTCGTTCACCACTACCCACACCTCGACGTCGGAGCCCCCTTCTCCTCCACGCCTAACCCAGCAGCCCTAGGCCCTCCCTCTCTCCCTTACTCTGTTCGCAACTCACTGCCACCAAATGAGGAGGAGGCGCGGGGAGTAGGGCAGATGAGGCATTCAAGACTGGCCAATTTGATTGGGTATTCTTGTGTTTGCTGTGATTTTCTATCTTGCTTATATTTTCTTTTGTAGTTTGCATCTTTCACCATTATGTTTTCCCATTTGAAGATCCGTAAGTTTGTATAGATTGAAATAGCTCTCTGTTTCCTTACTACCTCTTGTATCCACATTGATTGAAGACAATTTTAGTAAATTTAAGCTTGATGTTGAGTGAAACTTCCCTTTCTCTTGCATGTAAATGTACAATCTACATTGTTCTGCCTCCATGAGTGTATTGATTCTCCATTGTGTCCTTTGTTTTTGGGGATTTCAGACAAACTTGGATTGGAGCAACATGTATTATATTCCGGCATGGAGACAAGGAATATGAGCGGTGGCTTGCAAAGAAATTACTTGCTAAATTAGTGGTTGGCCAAGTGATTTTATTCTAAAGGAATCAAGTTCTTGTTCTAGATTTCTAAAACAATTCAAAGTTTATATTATTTGTGAAGTAATCAAAGATTTTCTTAAAAAATCAAAAGGCATAGTCTGAGTACACCTTCTATGTACTTCTTTATTGAACTTAATGAAGCAAAGATTTTAGGTGTTGCTTTAAATGTTTCTTTGTTCCAATTTGATAAAACGTGCTCTTTTTAGGTTTCTATACGTATTTACACATGAAGAGAATACATGTGGCTGACTTTGATGTTCTTATGGCATCACTAAAGTTAATTGGGATCAAGGTTCAGTTGAGCATCCTCATTCTACATGTATATTTATCTTTACAGTCCATAGTTTGGTATTATGATTCGTTTAATGAATATTGCTCTAGTTTAGATTTTATGGTTGTGGTTTTGAATTGTTTTGGATTTAAAGGTATTTAGGGTACATTTTTGTATTATTATGGTATGTGAATAGAATTTTTGATGTTCCTCTTATAGGTGAGTTTCTAATTTTCTTTAGATTTTCTCACTTTTTGATTATCTAGGAGTTTTGTGCCAATTAGGCCTTTAGGTGCTATAATTTCACTGGTATTGATAATGATACCTTCTATATTGGTGTATATTTTTTATATGTTTGGATTTCTTCTTGCATCCAAATGTTGGATTGTCTTTTATGAAATAATGAAGCATATATACTAGTTGGACATATTATCTCTTGTTTGGAAACTGTTTCCTTGTAATGTGTATATGTGATGTTTAGTGATTAAAGTTAGTTTGAAGTTATACATTTATGTTTGTTCAATGGAAGGTCTTGAATTTTGTTATGTAATATAGAATATGAAAAGGTGAGTGGAACTTGAATGAATATGTATTGTGTAGTATTTTTGGGCTAACTTTTGTGTAGGAATGGAGGAAGGGCTTTTTACATTGAATTTGAATTAAATTGTGTAGCTTGGATTGATGTTTTAAATTTTAAATGGGTGTTTGGATGGAATGATGAAGTTCTTGGATCTTTGTAATGAGCTATAACGTGAAGCATGGAAGCTCACTCGGAGGCTTACTTTGAGAATTAGATATTAAATGGAGTTGTATTGAGAAGATGCAATGGATGTGTAGAGCCATGGATTGGATGTAATAAGTTGGAAATGTGTTACTTTAAGGACTCCTTGATTATGGCTCTGAAGTTAAGAGTATGTAGTGACTGGAGCATAAAGTTTGTTTAGAAAAAATGGTGAGACTATGGATTAGTTATGTAAGTTAAGTCTCCGGTTCCTTATTGAGATTGATGTGCTAAAACCTATGTTTCAAGGTTATGAACCATGGTTTGCAAAAGTGTTGTAATGGGGTGTCTAAGAGTACCTATTGGTGTAAGTAATAAATTCATGGATGTTATAAGGATGCCACAAGCCTTGAAGTTAAGGTTTGGATTTCTTAAATGTTTGTGTTACTATGTAGTTAGTGAAATCAATGATGAAATGAAAGTTAAAACAAAATGATTTAAATGAAACAAAAGAATGTATGCATGAAGACATAAATGAGGGGCCAAATGAATGTCATGAAGTTTTGGTACCAAATAAATTGGAAGATTGCAACAACGGGATGACTCACAAGGTGATTCATTTGGTGTCAATAGGTGGGCTTGCAATAATAGTTTCACAATTTTGATTGGTTTTGTTGATTTTTTCTATGCTAACATAATTTTATGTTCTTTTTTCAGTTTTTTTAATTTGTCACTTTTAATTTCTAATATTGTACTATGTGAAATTGCATGATGTTTGAGATACTTTTATCTCTGTTTTTTCTTTCGGCTTGGGTGGGGAAGGGCTGTTTTCTAAATGAAGTGTTGTGTTTGAAACATGACACTTCATTACTGCTCACTCGCATTTTCATTTCAAATTTTCTTTGAGGTAAGTAGTTTTTCTTAATATGTACATTCTTCTATTATTTTTCTTATTTCTAATTCTTTTTTTGCGTATGGACTTGAATGGCCTATAGATGTTAATCTAAAATTTGTTGTAACCACATGTACGAGAACTTGTCGAAAATGTATTGAGTGGACATGTATTGAGTGGAGCTAACTAATATGAAAAAAGAAAAGATGTGGGAATCGAATCTAGAGATTTTCTTGGTTATATAAGGTGGTGTGGTTGTATAGTTGATTCATTATTGTTTGATATAGATTCTAAATTGCAATTTATATAGCTTGAGCTTTGTGTGGCCATCCAGAAATTTCATAGTGAATATAATTTGGATGTGTATTATATTTTTTATTTATTATGTTTTGTGCAATTTTTTTATTTTTTTAAACATCATTTTCGACGAGTACAGTTCGCCGAAAATATATATTTCGAAATATAAACTTATTTGCGGCGACTAAATATCGCCGCAAACATTTTGCAGCAACATTTTGCAACGATCATTGAAAATCATTGGAAAAATATCGAGGCTTTTTTGGCAATTTTTTAACTTTTTGCGACGATATATATCGCCGCAATTGACTTTTCTCAACGATTTTTTTGAATAATTGCAGCGTAAAAAAATCGCTGGAAAAAGTAACTATTTGCAACGATTTTTGCAGTTTGCTAGTTTAACTTATAACTGACCAGACAATTGCGACGAGCATTTGGTACAACAAAAATCGTCGAGAAATATCAAATTCGGCGATTTTAGGGGTTAGTTCTAGCGATTTTTAGTACTGAGAAAGATTGTTTTCCTTATAATGAATGTACCCTTAAATTTTTGGGGAGAACGAAATATTTCTTTTACTTATCTTATAAACTGTATACCATCCCCAATCCTAAACAATAAGTCTCCACACAAAAGAACATCATTCTTCTCTCTATCTTTTCTCTCAGGGAGGGGTGTGAGGTGAAGTGGGGTCCACGAATATTCTAACAGAATTAGGAGGTGGCAGAGGGGTACGGAGTGTGTGTGAAACGGCATTGAGTGGTGGCAGTAAGGTGGTGGAAGGGCTGGTTTTAGTCTGCTATACAGAGCTGAGTGGTGGCAGAGAGGTGGTAGAAGAGCTTGGGGTCTGTTTCTCTCATTCCTTACGCTACAGAGTGGTATCAGGAAGGGGGTGGTTAGAAATGATGAATGATCTTGCAAAAAAATGGGAATGTCTGAAGCTGATGGAGGAAGAATCTCAGCAAGTAGACCTGGATGATGAGATATCAGAGGAGTTGAAAAATAAGGGGGAATGTAGTCTGGTGGGAAAGATATGGATGGAAAGAAACATAAGGGAGTTATTGAAACAACGATGGCTAAAGTGTGGAGGATAAGCAGGAAGGCTCAGTTTCAAGAGGTGGGTACAAATATGTTTGTAATCACCTTTGCAAACCAAGCTGATAAACAGAGGATCCTTGATGGGTGACCATGGTTATTTGACAACCAGTTGTTTGTAATATTGCCCTTAGATGGATTTCAATAGGGAGAGGTTCTGGGTTTAGTTCCATGACTCACCAATAGTATGTATGAATAAGGCAAGAGGAGAAAAACTAGGTGAGACTGTGGGTAGAGTACTGGAAGTAGAGTTACAGGAGGATGGGAGTGGGTGGGGTTCTTTTCTGGGGATTTTAATAGAAATAGAGATTGGGAAACCATTGGCTAGGGGAAGGACTATCGCCATTAAGGGGAGAACTTACTAGGTTCCTCTGAAATTTGAAAAACTTCTACATTTCTGCTTTAAATGTGGTAGTATTATTCATGGAGAAGGAGGATGTTTGGGGAAGGAGGAGGAAGAGATTCAGTTTGGTACATGGATGAGGGCAGGGATGAGAGCAAAATTTAAGCAGAAAGAGGAGGGTAGAAATGTGAGATGGGAACAAAAAATGACAGCAAGAAATGTAGTTGGAGTAGAGGACGAGGAAAAGAATAATAGTGGGAAGGAGAAAGAAGGAAAACAAAAACAAGATGAAACTCAGAGGGATGAAGAACTTAATGTAGGAAGTAAGGAGGTGATGAGTAAAAGCCAAAGTTTTCAAGAAGATGAAAGGGGGAATGCAAAAATGGTTAGCACTGAAACATGGAAGGAATCTACAACAGAAAATCAAGAGAAAAAAAGTGAGGAATCAAGGAAGGAGAGGAGTGAATTGGGAGAAAGAATTGATACAAGTGACTGTGTAATGAAGGCAAAAGGAAGAACTATGGGGGCTTGGAAGAGGAAAGCAAGGGAAAAAAACAATTCTATAGTTTCTAACAGTGCTTCTTGTTTATCAAAAAGGCTATTTAGACAAGACGGGGAAGGAGAAGTGGTGGAAAGGGAGAGGAAAAAAGTAAAAGGTGGTAATAGTGAGGTGAAAGAGACACAAATTGTTTTGGTGGAGGCTGGTGGACAGCCCCACCAATCATTATGAAAACACTAAGTTGGAACTGTCGAGGGCTTGGCAACCCTCGGACAGTTCAAGACCTTTGCCATTTGGTAAAGGAGAAGAGGCCAAATGTGATCTTTTTTATGGAAACAAAATTGAGGAGTGAAAAGTGTGATAGTATAAAAAGAAAGGTTAGAAGTGAAGGGTGTTTTGTAGTAGATCCAGAAGGAAGAAAAGGGGGTCTTATGCTTCTATGGGACCAATTTGTGGAGTTAGAGATACTGAATTATTCAAACAGACACATTAATGCTTGGGTCATGAATGAGGAAGGGAAAGAGAGATGGTTGCTAACTGGTTTTTATGGGCAACCAGAAACCAGTCTAAGGGAAGAAGCATGGAATTTGTTGGCTTCTCTAAGGCCCAATGATGGGGTGGGTTGGTGTGTGGTGGGGGATTTTAACGAAATTTTAACACATGATGAGAAAGTGGGAGGGAAACAAAGGCAGGAGAAGCAAATGAATAATTTCATAAATGTGCTAGAAAGGGGAGGTCTTTTTGACCTGGGTTGGAGGGGAGACAAATTTACTTGGAGTAACAAGCATGACAATGAGACTTTCACTAAGAAAATGCTTGATAGGGCAGTAGCCAATTCAAGATGGAAGGAGATCTATAAAGAAGGGTGGGTAGAGGTGTTAACAGCAAGATGTTCAGACCATAGACCCCTTTTACTGAGTATGAACCAGGTTCTTTCAATAGTAGGGAGGAGGAGGAGGATGTTTAGATATGAGGCTAGATGGTCTCTTGAGGAAGGTTGTGAGGAAGTCATAAAAAATGCTTGGACCATGAGGCAAGTAGGGGGAGATATAGCTAAGACTCTTCAGAATTTGCTAGAAGACAGCAAAGGAGCACTTGTTAAATGGAACAAGCATTTAGAGAATGACAAGGGCAAAATATTGAAAGAAAAAACAGTATTGTTGGAAAACTTACAGATGAATGAAGGGAGTCATAATATGGTGGTGATTAAGAAACTTCAAAATGAGATAGGAGTCTGGTTAGAAATGGAGGACTTGAAGTGGCGGCAAAGAGCAAAGTTGGACTGGTATCAAATGGGTGATCGTAACACAGTTTTTTCATAGCTGTGCCAATCAAAGGAGAAAGAAGAATTGGATAAGACAGATTCATGATGAACAAGATAAGATGCAAACAGAGCCTGAAATGATAGACAAGGTTTTTAATGAATACTTCCAGAAGTTGTTCAAATCCACAACCCCAAGTGATGGGGATATTGAAGCCTGTTTGCAAGCAGTGGCTCCCTGTGTAACAGAAGAAATGAATGACAATTTGTCCAAGCCTTTCTCTAGAGATGAAGTTGAGGAAGCTCTCAAACACATGGCCCCTTTGAAGTCACGTGGACCAGATGGATTTGGGGCTTGCTTTTATCAAAAGCATTGGCAGATTGTTGGTGATGAGGTGAGCAAAACAGTACCGGCATGGCTTAATGGTAATTCTCTTACACCTTCTATGAATCATACATACATAGCTCAAATTCCTAAAGTTAAGGAATCAAGAAGGCTAGTGACTTTAGGCCAATTAGCCTTTGTAATGTTGGTTATAAGTTGATGTCAAAAGTGATGGCAAATAGACTAAGAAAATTTATGAATGAAATAGTCTCACCCAATCAAAGTGCATTCATCCCGGGAAGGCTAATAACAGACAACATAATGGTGGCATATGAGGTTTTGCATACCATGAAAGCAAGGAAAAAAGGTAGATTGGGTAATATGGCCATCAAGCTTGATATGTCTAAAGCATACGACAGAATTGAATGGAGTTTTTTGGAAGGAATGATGGAAAGGATGGGTTTTGGTAGGAGATAGATTGATCTTGTTATGAGGTGTGTCTCCACTGTGAGTTATGCTACTCTTATCAATGGTAAACTAGGTTCTAAGATCCAACCATCAAGAGGACTAAGGCAGGGTGACCCTTTGTCACCCTACCTATTTATTTTGTGTGCTGAGGGTCTTAGTTCTTTATTAAACCAGTCTGATATGAAGGGAATTACTAAAGGGGTAACTGTGTCAAAGGGTGGAATATGTGTAAATCATCTGCTTTTTGCATATGACTGCATTCTTTTTGCAAGAGCTAAAACAGAAGAGTGGCTGATGTTACAAGAGCTTTTGTTGATCTATGAAAAGGCATCTGGTCAGTTCCTAAACAAGGATAAAACATCAGTGTTTTTTAGCTCTAACTCAAGGGGTGAGGATAAAGAGAAGATAATGGAGTTAGGGGGAGCAGTTATGAAGGGCAGCTATGAGAAGTATCTAGGTTTACCTCCTGTTGTTGGAAAATCCAAATACAACACCTTTAGAAGCATTAAAGAAAGGGTGTGGAAGAAGATTAATAATTGGAAAAATGTTTTTCTGTCAGCAGCTGGCAAAGAGGTAATGATAAAGGCAGTTTTACAAGCAATACCAACTTATACAATGAGTGTTTTTAAACTCCCAAAAAACCTTTGTAAGGAGTTAAATTCACTATTGGCTAATTTCTGGTGGGGAAATCAGAAGACTAGCAGCTGTTTGCACTGGTGCAGTTGGGAAAAATTAGGGACTTCTATGGGTAAAGAAGGGCTGGGCTTCAGAGACATAGAGTCTTTCAATATGGCTCTATTAGCTAAACAAGGGTGGAGATTTTTACAGGACTCGAGGAGCATGGCAGCAAGGGTTTTTGTAGAAAAATATTTCAAAACAGTTCCTTTGACAGAAGCAAATTTGGGACACAGACCTTCTTACATATGGAGGAGTGTTTGGGGAGCTTTAAAATTGTTGAAGGAAGGATTAAGATGGAGAGTAAGGAATGGAACAAATATTAAAATATGGGGACAGAAATGGTTACCAACTCCCTCATCTTTTTGTGTCCAATCTCCTTGCACAATCTTAGATCAAGAAGCCAAAGTTTCTGAGTTGATTACTAGTGGGGAATGGAATGAGCCTTTGATCAAGAGTATTTTCTACAAAGAAGAAGCAGAGCAGATATGGAGCTTACCTAAAAGTAGAATGGAGGTTGAAGATAAATTAATATGGGAGCATACTAAAAAAGGTGTCTTCATTGTCAATAGTGCTTACCATCTGGAAATGAAGAGGCGGGAGACAACAACAGGAGAGTGCTCCAATGGAAGGGAAGGGGAGAACAGATGGAAGGTACTATGGCATTTGAATATTCCAAGGAAAGCCAAATTTTTCCTGTGGAAAGCTACTAAAGAGTTGTTAGCAACAAGAAATAACCTCTACAAAAAGGGCATTATAAAAGAGCAACTGTGCCCAATTTGTAAGAAGGAAACAGAAACAACAATACATGCCTTATGGTCTTGTCTTGCAGCTGCAGATGTCTGGTCTGATTCGATTCTGGTGATACAGAAATGGAGGACCAATGAACCGGATATGCCAAGCTTGCTTGACAGGTTGGAGGAAAGGGTCAATACAGAAGAATTAGAAGAGATCAATATGGTAATGAGAAGCATTTGGTTGAGAAGAAATGAAGTTGTCTTCAAAGACACTTTCAAGAGCCCAAGCCAAGTGTTGATACAAGCTAAAAAGGAACTGAGAACTTATTACCAGGCTCAGCAAAACCTAAGGCAGAACACAGAACCAAGAGTAATAGAAGGAGAGTCATTGTGGAGCAGACCAAGGGAGAGTTTTGTAAAAGCAAACTGGGATGGAGCTGTTTATAAAGAAGGGAAAAAGGTAGGCCTCGGAGTAGTAATTAGAAATGAGGAAGGTGAAATTATGGCTGCTGTTGGTGAACAAAGAAGTTTCGTTTCTGATTCTGCAACAGCAGAAGTTTATGCACTAAGGAAAGCTATGGAATTTTGTAGAGATCTTAATTTCAGTAGGGTTGTTTTTTAAGGTGATGCCCAAGTCATTGTGAGTGCTGTCAATGAAGAAGAAGAAGATTTTTCCAGAAATGGATGTGTCATTGAAGATGCTAAGAAACTGTTAAAGGGAAGAAGTCAATGGAGTGTCAAGTTTGTTAATAGAAAAGCTAATGAAGCAGCACATTGCCTTGCTAAAGAAGCCTTATCTTTGTTTTATGAAAATGTTTGGATAGAAGAGGTTCCAGATTGTATTGAGAGTGTACTGCTTAAGGAAAAACTTTGTAATACTGGTTTAGATCAATGAATGAATACTGAGGTTATATTCAAAAAAAAAAAAAAGTCTCCACACGAGCATCCTTTACAATTTAATCCCATCATATAGTCACTAGAGAAATTTTGGTTGTTTATTTTATGCTTCCACCCTAACCTTAAAACAGAACTGATTATCCTGTTGATTCATTCCCACATCTCCTAGGAAGGATTTGTCAGATTAGGTCGAACAATTGACCCATTTACAAACCCAATTTTATTTTTTGCTTTCAAAGTCATATGATGGAATTTTAAAAAATTTACAACTTCTGAGAGAGAAATAATTTAAGTTTTTTCTAAAAAATTCATTATAGATTATGTCCGAGATTTTGGAAAGTAAATGGTTAAAATAGAGAGGTGTTTGTTATTTTTTTGCTAAAATTTGGCAAATACTATAGGGAGCGCAAAAGCCCAATGTGAGTGCTAACGCATTGATAGCCACGGGAACCGAGCTCACATTTTCTACGGCAAAAGTAAAACTTGATAATCGAAAGACAGTTCCATTCAATGTTCATGACTTTCTCATTTAATCTTAGGCAAGCACTAGTTTACAATAATCATTCATAAAATCGAGAATAGTAGTAATATTTGAATGCATCAATTCAACAAAGAGACAGACAATGTCACGTGAAGTAGAACCAGCCCTCGGTAAAAAATCAAAGGTCTGGCATGATGTTTCAACTGCAAAAATAGGGTTGAAAACATCAAATACTGATCATTTCCATCAGGAGTACAACTTATTTATGAGTTCCAAGAGAAGAACGGCAGCAGAATCCTTGGCCTTTTTGACGCTCGGCATAGGCTCTCCTACACATTCATCTGTCCATCCTCTATCAGTGGTATTTACACGTACAGAAAATGTGAACCGCTTTGCATGTGCAGGGCCACCCTCGTTAACACACCTAAAAATGTAAGTAACAAAATTCTCGATCAGCAATTTAAATTCACGTTTAATATGCTACGCATCTTTAAGCATTGGCAAAAGCACCCAAAAACATCTTATGGTTTCTTTACCGATAGAATGGCATGGGCCAGTTTCTTCGCAAGCAGATATCGTTCAATGTTTGTCTCGTAAATGTTTGGTTCCCATTCTTCTTTTTCTTCCCATTTTCATCAGATTTCTCGTTGGCTTCAGCAGTTTCCTTCTCTTTCAAAGCAGCAAGTGCGTTTCTGGCAGCTAGTTTCTGTGCCATCTTCTTTTGTGGATTCTGAGCAATTCCTACCTGCACTCCATCAATAAAGACTTCAACAGTAGCCAAATTGCCACTTCGACTTGCTTTGTATTCCAAACCCTCAGCCTGTTGTTGGCACCGTTCTTGAAGCTCGCGCACAGGATGCATTGGGAGTGTCTCTGGGGTTACCATTGGATGTAAGAGGGGTTGAAACACCTGGAGTCGTAAGGTTTGCAAATATTAGATTTCTCGTATCAGTGCTTAACATTCAATACCAAGAGGAAAGGATGAAAAAGAGGAAAGCAAGACAGGAAACTAGGGTCCCTTCATTAAATATAACCTTCCAAACAACTGCAGTATCACGTCCCCCGTCAAGAAAAATGGCACCAGCAATGGATTCTACAATGTCACCAAGAACTTTTGGAGCTTTACAGTCACCCAAACCAAAAGAGTTGAATCCTGGTTTCAATAACTCATCTTGAGCTTCTTTTACAAAGTCTCGAATCTGCAAAACAGAAACGAGAGATAGGGTCATGCAGATTACAAGCAAAACTAACTAGCTTTAGCTAAAGGCCAAGGAAAAAGTGGGGCTTTAGGTTCAGAAGCCTGTGGCCAGACTATGCAAGTTCCTTTCAAGTTAGAAAGAAAAGAACCAATTTCAAGGGGAAAAGACAATAGAAAACCTGCTTTTCGAGCGCACTTGACCCATGCCGAAGGTGCACGTGGAGATTATGTTTAACTGCAACACGTGCAAAATTTTCATTGTTTACAGCTGCAGCTCGCAGGTCAGTCAACCGCCCTGGGGGCAGATCTGTGTATGTGAAAAACAAATGCCTTGTTATCAGATGATCCAAGACAGCATCACCAACAAATTCCAGACGCTGATAGCAGGATACTCCAGAAGATGGTCGGGAAGCATGAGTAATAGCTTCCACCAACAGGCCCCTGTCTTTGAAATTAATGTTCAGAGCACCTTCTAAGGCCTCAAAGTTAACACTTCTGAGTATACTTTCAGGAACATTTGATGGCCTTGTCATGAAGTCTATCTCATCAGCATCGAACTCTACCTGAATGCCAATCCATTTCATTAGGTGATTAGCAGCATTCTTCCCACCTTCAACATAATAAACTCCAATAAGTGCTTCAACAACATCTGCAAGAGTCTTGCTGGAGAGGACTCTATATGAACTAGAGTCACTCTCAAGCTCACCATCTTCCATTTCGTCATCCTCGTATGCATCAATACATCGACCCATCCCACGTTGAGTTTCAGCAAGCGATCTGTCCTGATCAAATAAGGATGTTTCTCCATCCTTGGCATCCTCATCAAAGACAGGCAAAACCCCGGGAGCAGCCCATCGAGATGGAGCAAAGCGATCTGCTTGGATATATGACTGAAGTCCTTTAGTCAATGCATACTGATATAAAACCATGTTACTCACCATTTGCTGCCTCATCCTCGTAAGCTGACCCTCATGTTTCTGGGGGTATTTAAGAAAAAGAAATCGACTAACAACCCACTTTAGGTAAGCATCTCCCAGAAGCTCTGCTCTTTCATAACAAAAGGTCTCCTGGCATGAAGCAGCAGTCAAGGCTTCCAAGATCTGAAGAAATAGAAAGTGAAGTGATTCAGTTTAACATTTTTTTTTATCGGTAAGCAAGATTTATTGATCAAAAGAATACACAGAAGTATACGAGACATATACAGGAGCGACACCTATGCGAGCCAGTTTAGAGATACAAGGAACTCATGAAAAGACATGCCATGATAATCAATTACAATCGACCAATGGGGTAAGTATTGAAAAATAGAATTCTAAGCTTATCCATCAACCACACTTGATCTTCAAAACTTCTTTTGTTCCTCTCCCTCCAAATACACCACCATATACATATTGGAACCATCTTCCAAATTGAGGCAATCTGAGAGTTACCCAGAATGGCTTTCCAAGAAGCTAGTTAATAATTCAAACACCTGCGATCAGAAAATACCTTCGAAACGGGGACGGGATAGTTTATAATATCTTTAAGTTGTATTGCAAGCAGCATGCTTTCAACCCTCCTCATTATAGAGGGCAATCTCTGGGCGCCACGAACAAGTGATCCAGGAAGTGGGTGTACCAAGCACAGCTCAGGAGGGAGGAACACATAGTATGTTTTGTCAAGATTCTCTTCAGCTTCACCTTCATGTGCTACACAGATATAACATGCTCATTAGCTCCTCAAGGATTCACAAAAATATTTAGCAACCCAAGGGCAGAAAAAGGAGAGCCTACCTTCCTTATGCTCAAACCGAGGAGACAATAGATTCTTGCAATATGAGACACCACGCCCTCTTATTAAGGGTTGTTGCTTATAGATTAACTCAACTCCATACCTATTTCAAGAAGACCCAATAGCCAAATGCACCTTTATGTTGTGCGAGAAGAAAAAAGAAAGCTTCTCCAATCTGTAAGGATTCATAACTATTCTCAATGAGAAATGCGTGTAACGCTGATTAATAATGCCCCCACATTTGGTACTGACAATAGCCAACTATATCCTTCACAGATTAGGATAGCTTTCTTTCTCTTCAGGCACAACATCTGAGGTGCAATGTGGCTAGTTGATTGGTAAATTAGTGTTTTTGGAAAATCATAAAAACAAGATGAAAGAAACTAAAAGAGTGCAGAATATTTGAGATATAAATATTTGGCTTACTTCTGCTTGTAGTAATCAGCATATGAGCTGTACTCCAGAGGACCAAGATAGCCTTCTTTCCTTGGGAAAGAATTCTCTGCAGTCATATCATAGTGTATTGAGTCCACATAAAACCTCTTTCCCGAGTGAACAGCTGTAACAATTCTCCCTACCAAATCTTCTGCACTCATACAAGCATCAGCCATCATCAATTTGCCTCTGGTCAAATCCACATGCGTTTGCAAATCCCTGGCATCCCGACCAGGAACCAATCCAGAAGCTTTCACAACATCAAACTTTGCCACGGCTCCTCTGATTCCATAGGTGGGATGGGATTTCTGTCCAAAAGCCATCCCATTACGCAATTTCCCAAACCCATACTCCCTTCTGTCACCACCAAGTGTTCTCTCATTTGTGCCAAGATAAACATCTGGTCGAGCTCTCTGAAGGGGATTATTCCATGCATCTGTATTAATAATTTTTTCAATCAGATCCCAGTCAATTTCTCTCATAGGATCTACATTCTTATCGCCAACCACGGGGACAAACAAATATGCCTTAGCAGGATCCCAAGGAGTAGTGGAAGGTTCAACATCCACATCCAGTACAATGCTCATCAATCTTACATGAAAACTCTTGAGGGATGCCAACTGCAAACAACTCAAAGTAGGAATAGCATCAGTAGCAGACAATGAAAAAAATCAGAAAGGTTAAGAAAAACATACTCAATTGGTATCAACCAATCAACCTGACTTTCAGTGATATCTATTGACCCCCTGAAGGTAAGAGATGCTTTTGTACTCATGGTTCGAGCGATAAACAGATCCATCGACATCGATAACACCTAATTACAGCAAATGTGGATGGTGAATATAAATGGATTTACCATACAAATGACACACAAATATAAAATACCTCTGCATCCAGCTCATTGCCAAAAAGTACGGCAAAATCTAAAACTTGAGTCAAGAACGGATCTTTCGAAGAGCCAATATTTACACATTTAACAGAATAAACATAAAGATGAAGCAACGTTGAGTAGTCACAAACATCCCTTCCAGATAAAATCCATTGTCCCTGAAAGGCCAGAAAGCATTAAGTACGCATTTAAATATATCCGACAGAAAATGAAACCTCAAACAGCTGTCCACACAACCAACCAATTAAGTGTAACCCCAACCTAGTGCATATGTAAACCCCATATCTGTGAGATGTTCTCTTCCAAGCACTAGTTCAATCCAGGTCAAACATAGTTGTTCAGTTGTTGCTATATGAATATGCATGCAGAAGGTAATTTGTCCAACAGAAGCACGATTTCCTCAAACTTAATGAACCACATAATGTATTATAATCCATAGCAAACTGTACTTGCAATGAAATTGAGTTAAAGCATCTTTGCAGTTTCAACAGATCAACCATAAATGCTTTTAAAATTCAGGTTGTCATATCACATCCCATAAAGTATACCAGAGGCTACCTATCGCCCTCCAAGGTTCTCTCTCCCCACTCCCTCTTACAAATCTTCAACAATATTTTTCTCCAAGAAAAAAGGAAGAGATTTTCTCAATCTTCTATTTATATAAAAAGGAACACATTGAATTTAAGCTATAATATGCTAGTTTGTCAAGCATCACAGATATTTTACGACGAGGAACTCCGGGGACCTTGCAAACACAACAGGTCTTTTACCCCGTTAAGCCCTAGACCCGAGTAACATGACCACATTACACAGCTTTTTACCGTTGGGATGTGGCCCTCAGAAATTAATTGCATCCAAGGTTCAAACCTTAGACATGGAGGAAGCATACCCCCAAAACCAAAGTCCTTACCACTTGAGCCAACCCCTAGGGGTTTCTCAAGCATCACAGGTATTCTAGTTTACAGTTAGAAAATTAAGACTTAAAACGTAAAGCAATAACATGCTTCCTCATTCTTCATCCCCCAACCTCCACCCCAAACAAGAAACTTATAACAATAATAATTGATGAGTAAAGCTAATGAGATGCACAAGATCGTACAATGAAAATAAGCTTTGAAATGCAAATGTTTTCAGTAAGATATTTGGAGAAAATCTACGTTCTACCTTCCAACCAAAATGTGTTATATATATGACAACTTGACAGTTGGATCTCAACGGAAGGTGCACCTTGCAACTTTCATAGTTTGAGAGTGCAATGTGTCAATTTTGGTGGTTTGGGTTGCAAAGTGTAACGCATCTGTATGTTGGAGGGTACAACGTGTATTTTCCCCTATATATTTCCAAGTTATATATATGTCAATTATCACATACTTTTTCCTCATCTCCCCTTCTTTATATTGTATACAAAACTCCCTTCTTTAATCATATGCAATCTGGCACTCCTAAAATACAAGGTATAGAAATATGAGTAATGCTATACACCACACTCCTATCCCACTTTCATCCAATGGTGATAAATGTGCCACATCTTACACAAAGGGATGAAAGTGGGATGGTAGTGTGGTGTATAGAATTTTCCTAGAAATATCTACAAACAAGGCATTCAAAAGTTGAAAATTTTATCTTGAATTCTGCAGAAATGTTAAACAGCACGTACTGAAAATAAATTTTTCTTTTTTTCATCCCTAAATTTTTCATAATGAACTGCCAGCACCAAAGGCGAGGGATAACTTCCAGCATTTCTCTAAATAAGAAATTAGTTTTCCCATTAATATTGGAAACATAAAAGTTGGATGAAGCATGCAGATATCCATTAAGTGGCTATCATGTTTCCATTAACATGCCAAATTCTAAACCAAAACTAATAGGTTACCCTCCAACCAACTACATATGTGAAATGTAAATGAACTGCCACTTTGAAGGCCAAGAAGACGTGGAAAACAGGAGAAATAAGATCTTACCATGGCACTGAATTAAAATTCTAAGATAGAGAAGGTTATAGCAAGGATCTAATCATCCTAACCACAAGGCTAAAGTTTATATTTATGTTTACTTCCATTTTCCCAATTAGTATAATGCAGTAGTACCATTAAGGGTTTTTCTATGGTAAAAAGAAAAGGGCGGGGGTGCAGTTCCATTACAATGAAGAATTATTAAGCCACAAGCATATCTGTCTAAGCATTCCTTTAGAATGTCAGCCATGTGACAATGCAGCAATAACTAACCTTAAGAATATCAGCCACTCCTTCAGGATAGAACTCTCTATGCCTAGCAGTCCCAGGGAGTGGATCTCCTTCATCATTCTGATCAACTTTTTCTCTTTCTTCCCCACTTCCCTTGTCTGGCAAGAGCATGTCAGTAAATGCTCCCATCTCATGCAGCTTCTTGCAAGCAGCCAAACAAACGGCCTGCAACAAAAAGGAGATACTAAACCATCATTATGGAATGAATCGTGGAAGCTAACATGATTGTAGCAAACTGATAGCATGCCTGCTGTGCAAGGCGTATTGAACTGCAGACAGGACCCTCAAGTTTCTCAAATGGTGCATTACAGGGCAGTTGGAGCTTGCATGAATATTCAGTAGGACCTCCTGACTTTTCATGCTGCTCCATAATAAACTCAGGACGAAGTATTGAATACCTGGACAACAGATACAAGGAAATTGAGTGAAAATTTGGAGTTACTAACAACCCTAAACATCCAGGTAAATAGTAGTATGTAATATCAGTCAAATCAGTGATAAACAGAACACCTGTCACTGGGTAGTTGAGAGCAGTAGAAATGGATGAGTCCAACTGCAGAATTTAAGCTTACAACAGCACCAGTTGACTCAACCTGGTAAACTGTTCCCGGAGATGTATCCACTGAAATTATTCTTGAAATGTCTTTTAGATGACTAAGGTCAGTTCTCTCTATTGCCTCTTTCCGCAAGGTCTCTTCACTATTCCTGGCATTCCTTAAGAATGCTTCATGTGACAAATTTCCCCTAAGAGAGAATACAAAAACTTGAGCTTTCAAATTCACTAACATTTGAAAGATCATAGACTGATCACTAGAAATAAAACCAACATTGAACTAGGTCCAACACAAATCCAAGTGTATAATATCAACAAGAGTAAACACAGAACTGAATTTTTTTAAACCCGCTACAATATATAAACATACATACATACAAACACGCGCGCGCGCACACACACATATATATATATATATTACTCAACTATGCTGACATTGGAAAAACAACCAAATAAATACCTCTCAACCATCAGGATGTAATCAGACCCAGGCTTCCTAGCACGGCCCCTAGACTGAATGTATGCTAAGACAGTTTTTGCAAGGTCAAAGCGAATAACAACATTACATTGGCGAATATCTAGGCCTTCCTCAGCAACACTTGTGGCAACTAACAATGTCACCTAGAAAATAAGTACAAGATTTCATGAGATGTGAGAACCTATAATCATGAAATAATTTCACCTATTTTTGTAAATAAGCAAGCAAGCATGAAACTCAAAACATACACGACCATCCCGGAATTTGGAAATTGTGTCCTGCATTTGGCATGTGCGCATTTCGTGACTATTATTGTGACCTATCAAGCTTGCACATTTAATAAAGCTTAGAGATGGAAGCTCTGCAAAGACCTGCATGCTTGGCAGTATATGACAATATACAGTGAGGAACATGAAAAACTGAATCAATAAACACAGACAACTGTGTATTAACATATCAACCTTAGGAAGAACTAAAGCAGATACAACTCGCTCAACAAAAATGATTGCACGAAAATCTTCTGTGTTCTGATACTTGAGAAGTATTTTAATCAATGACTGCACTTTTGGTGTCACTTTTCCATCAGCAACAGCAGCTCCTATTATCACATCCACATGCTCCCCACCAGATACCACTGCAAATACACCAGCTTAGAAGAGATTTCAATATTTACCATTATAAACATCAGAAAATTCTCAAACTCATGGGACCAAGAAAAGAATAATGAGGCCTAACACAATAATACTTGCTAATGGTTGACATGGGTCAGTCAGGAGGAGAACTGGACATATATTTAAAGTTCACTAAATGTTCACTAAATGGGGTAGAGGTCACCTTCAATGTTCACCGTCAATATAATAACCACCAAATAAATTTCCATAATAGAATAAGTAGCAATTTAACAACAATAATTGGGTATTCAGTATTGCCATATTCTAAATGCCCTATAATCCCCATCCCCAAATCTGTTTACTATGGGTGCATATGGAGGGAAAGGAAATAATAGAAATTTTGAAGACAGCGAACAAACAATGGATGAACTTAAGTTTTATTCCTCAATACTTATAAAAAATAAAAATAAAAAGGAAAATGCTAGTGGAGCCCCACAAAGTTACCGCTTAAAGTTACTGCTCAATTATTTTAATTTTTTATTTTTTTACTTTTTATTTTTTATCGGTAAACAAATTTGTATTGATCAAAGAGAGACAAAGAATGCCCAAGTATACGGGACATATACATAAGCAAGTTTACTTTATGGTTAAAGAAGTGACTATTAGAGAAATTGTGCATTTTTTTATTTTTTTCTCAATGATTAAGGATATTAAAAAATTGTTGAAAAAAAAATGAAAGGAAAAAAAAATAGACTAGCAGTACGCCCAACAGTAACTGCTGGGCAGCCCGCTAGCACTGTCCAAAAAAAAAAATACTCTGTTTCCATGATTTCCTTGTATATTTTCCTTGTCTAATTAGGTATCTCTTGTATAAGCCCATGTACTTGGGCTATGCCATCTGTTTTTATCAATGATTTTTCAGTAACTAAACAATAAAAAGCATGCCCTATACAAAAGTACATATATTTTCTCTTTTTCTCTTGGGTTTTGTTTTTGTTTTTTGGTTTTTTTTTTTTTTTTTTTTTGGGAGTGGGGTCAGAATCACTCAACATATGCTGGATATGTCGGAATCAGCAGAGCTGTTCAACATCTAGAATGTCTATCCAAAGTACCAACAAGAGTCGACAACCAGACTCACCATGACTGTCAGGAAGCTCTCCTTCCTCAATGTCATCAGCATCAATCCCATCATGAGCCACATCACTTTCCAAGTGAACAACTTTTGTATCCTTTTCAGAAACAGCCCCCTCAGATAACTGGCACTGTAAGAGAGATACAACCTTGTTGAGGTAGGATTCTTGAAACTTGACATCAAGCTGGTAGTTTGCCCTCTCATCATTTTGTAAAGCAGTCAGAAAAGATTGTGCAACCTGCAAAAGAACAGATATAATATTTATGACCAAGGGAAACACAACTAAACATTCCATTATACATCTTGTGAAATCATTACTTGTCCTGAAAGCTTAAACTGATGAGATGTAGATTTAATAATTTTAATTATTTATATTATATCCTCAACATCATCCCCGGGCCAAACTCTCTCAAAAAGTGAATCCAATATGTAGAATATTTAATTAATAATACTTATAAAAAAAAGAATATTTAATTAATAATAATTATAAAAATATATATATATTTAATTAATAATATTTGAACTCAGTACTTTTGCTCTGACACCACATGAAATCACTACTTGTCCCAAAAGCATAAGCTAATGGAAATAGGTACATTTAATTATTTATATTATATCCTTAATACTTCTAATGAAACGTACCTTATAAGCGCACCACTGACCCAATTCACCAAGCGCATAATTTATAGCCCTCAACTTTTGGATCAAATTAGCAGCCCCATCACTTTCTGTTCTTTCAGATACACCATAGACTTGGCGCAGCTCCTCCTTGGCCCCGGCATCTCTAGCTCCCATGAATTGCCATTTACTTCTTCTCGAGCTTGATTTTGCAGCTTCTTCCACTTCAGCTTCCATTTGTTTTATCTGCTCATGAAGGGACCATAAGCTGGCAGCTTTGTCATACTCCACCACAACTTCTGAGGGTGTTGGCACATGTTTCTCCAGCTCTCTACGATCTTTAATGGTACACACTATGGAATCTAGTTTACTTTCAAGATTACGAATCTTTATTGCGCAATCTACTTGACTGGAAACCCCTGAACAAAGCATAATCATAAGCAGCAACATGCAGTGGAGGATGTGTAATAAAAAGGAAATTGGCTACATATGAAACTAGATCAATAGATGATCCTTAAAGCAAATTAATAGCATGAAGAGAGAATCATAAATAATAGCAAATAAGAATATTATTGTCACACAGAAAAATTACCCTTTAAATTAACTGGTGAAGCGGTCATTCCAAATACAGATGGTCTCTTATCCTTTGCCGTTGTGTGATAGAACTCAGACATCACTAAGGAATATGGATGTTTCTTCACTGCATGATGGCACTCGTCAAGAATGAGAAGATTAATTGCTTCCATTTTTATTATGCTGTGCCTCAGAATGTTCAACAGAATTTGAGCTGTCATCACTAAAACCTACAGCGAGAATAAGCAAATGACTAATAAGGCTTCATTTGGAAACTAAACTCATCTCAACTCATCATTACAACTTTTTCAAATCCCAACACAAAATATAATAAACAATTCAACTTTTTCAAATCCCAAAATAATAATAATAATAATAAACAATAATATTCTAATAATATTTTATCATCTCAACTCAACTCAACTCAGTTTAACATCCAAACATACCCTTAGTGTATGGTAAGCCAATAATAATAACAGAATCAATCATACTCACATTGAACCTTCTGTTTTGGATACAGTAACCATTTAATCACAGCAATAATAATATGCTTGTGGTAAAAAAAAATTAGTAACAAAATTTCATTATGAAAAGGAAAAGGCACAATCCTTGTGGTAAAGCATTAAAATTAAAACACGTGAATATGTATTGTAATGCTAATGAAGCTAATTTTGCTGAGAATTACAACGCTTGGTCAGAAGGCGATGCACAGCAGATTAAGAAGTGCTGCTTTGGAAGGACTGCACCTACCACAAATCCTCCAATGAGGAATGATTTCTCCATTAATATTTCCATATTACATTTAATCTCTAATCTTGCCACATGTGATTTCTTTTCTACCAAAAAAAACAAATTCAAACTTATGTATTTAAAAAAAAAACAAACAAACAAACAAAACAATAGTTTGGATTTAGATTGTAAAATCATCAGCCACCCAATTTTATTACTAATTTTATTTTTTTGATAAGTAATTTTATTACTAGTTTTATTAGTATGTTCATAACTATTTATGTAAAATAACAAAAGAAAACCTGGAAAGAAGCAACTTTAGTACCTCCAAAAATGTACAAGAGAAATGCCAAAAGAGAATAGCTACCAGATTATGATCACCTACAAGCTTATTTTCAACACCGGATCTGAGTGTAACTTTAGAGATGGAAAGTTAGTGATGATTAAGTAAGATCATGTTTGAGCATACTGAAAATAGCCACAGCAGAAACCAACCAAACATGACAACTAACCTACAACATATAGTGCTGGGAAATAAGAGTTTATATGATTGATACTTGGAACACCAGATTACTTCTTGATAGGTTAATATTTGTTTATGATAAAAAAGGTGTAGCACGAGTACACAAGACGTATATATGCGAGAGCAAGAAAGGCCATATTACACTTGATTTCCCAATTTCCTCAAGTCCAACCTTATATCTTCCCCACCTCCAGGGGGAATTCATTGAATGAAAAAGGGAAACAAAATTAAATTTACCTTCAATAAAATCCCTATAATTTTCTCTTAATTCAAGGTTAGGTACCATTGTCTCTAGTCACCAATTTGAGCATATGATTTTGCTATCTCGATTAAATTCATGTTCTAGGGACATTTGCAATATTTAATATATTTATAAACTAATTTTGGAGGGAACCCAATTCACATATTTGACTCAAATGAGGCTTCTGAGATTATTCTCAGATCACTTTCCTTTATTGCTTGATTGTGAGGATGTTTTTTTTTTATTATTGTGAGGATGTTGTTCAAAGTGAATGGGACCCACATTGTGTAGGATGGAGAAATTAGGGCTTCAATTGTAAGCTTGACTAATCTTTTTGGAGTACATGCTCACATTTGGCTTGGACTTTCTTTGGTTGTCATGATACAAATGGTATCAAATCCAATCTCAACTAAAAGTGTGGGACTTGAGCCATGCCACCTATGATGGGATAGCCAAAGGAGGGCATCAAGGATTTAAGGGGGTAGATTCTAATACCCAAGATTGAAAATAGAAAGTAAATGAGATGTCACGTTGCTTGAGAGAGAGTTCTTGCCACGGTGTTCATAAAGGTGCGCTTGAGCACAAAGTGCCAAGGCTGAAGTGATTCCCTTACCAAAAGCAAAGCACATTTACATTTTTTTTTTTGATAAGTAATCAAAGATATTATATTCATAGAACTAGGCAAGGCCCAGGTACACAGGAAGTATACATGAAAAAGCCTAGCTAGAGGTTACAATAGAAAGGAGAAGATCATGGATACTAGATCCGTTACAAACTATAGCCCCCGCCCATAGGAACAATGACTTAAAAAAGAAAGCTTTAAGCTCAGCCAAAGTTCTCTCATGATCATCAAAACATCTAGCATTTCTCTCACTCCAGATACACCAACACGTGCATATTGGTACCAATCTCCAAATTGCCGCTACCTGAGAGTCACCATGGAGGCCTCTCCAACTTGCTAGAAAGTCCACCAATCTACTAGGCATAACCCAAGACAGGCCGACTCTGAAGAAGACATCATCCCATATAGCCTTGACCACCTCGCAGTGTAGAAGCAAGTGATCAACTGACTCCCCATTCTTTTTACACATATAACACCAATCTAAGACAACAACCCGACGTTTCCTCAAATTATCAGTAGTGAGAATCTTGTCCAAAGAAGCTGTCCAGACAAAGAAAGCTGCTTTTGAATGAGCTTTCGTCTTCCATATGCTCTTCCACGAAAACATCGACAAACCGGGGTTCGTGAGCTTATGGTAAAAAGAACTGACAGAGAAAGTACCTTTCTTAGAAAGATTCCAAAGCATCTTGTCTCCGGAACCGCCTGAAATACTTACGGAATATAAAGCCGCAAAGAACTCTGTAAAAGACTCTAGTTCCCAATCATGAGCTGCCCTAATGAAATCCACATTCCACTGAGGGGCGCCATTCGAAAAGATCAAGATGTCGGCAATCGAAGCCTCCTTAACTCTAGCAAGAGCAAAGATGGCAGGGAAGGTATCTCGTAAACAGTAGTTGCCACACCATATATCAAGCCAAAAACGGACACGCGAACCATCACCTACCACAAAATGCTCATGATCCCGGAAGGTCCCCCAACTGCTTCTGATGTTTTTCCACAAACCCACTCCGTGAGAACCTCGTACCTCATTCGAGCACCAGCCTCCCCAAGCTTCCCCAAACTGAGAATCTATAACGGACTTCCAAAATGCCTCCCTTTCATTTTGGTACCTCCACAACCACTTTCCCAAAAGAGCTTGATTGAATTTCATCAAGTGGCGAATCCCCAACCCTCCCCCCGAAATTGGGTTACAAATTGTAGACCAATTAATCAGGTGGAATTTGAACTCTTCCCCCAAGCCACTCCATAAGAAATCCCTTTGAATCTTCTCAATGCGATTAGCCACCTTTACAGGAAGCGGGAACAAAGACAAAAAATAGGTGGGTAAGTTAGAGAGAGTGCTTTTAATCAAAGTCAACCTACCACCTTTCGACAAGTAAAGCCTCTTCCAAGCAGCCAATCTGCACTCCACCCTTTCGACTACATCGTTCCAAATCCTTTCAGATTTAAAAGACGCACCCAACGGTAAGCCGAGATACTTCAACGGGAGTGAAGATATCTTACAACCCAAGGTGGAAGCTAGAATTTCCACATCAAGGGCAGCCCCCACTGGCACTATTTCCGACTTTGCAAGGTTAATGCTCAAACCTGACACAGCAGCAAAGCAAAGGAGAAGCGCCCTCAAGTCTTGGACTTGTCCAAGATGAGCACCACAAAAGATGAGCGTGTCATCAGCAAATAATAAATGAGAAATATGGAGATTGCCATTCCCCACCGAGAAACCATGGAGCAACCCACCATCCACCAGACCCTCAATCATCTTACTGAGTGCTTCCATAACAAAAAGGAAGAGAAGAGGAGAAAGCGGATCTCCTTGTCTCAGACCACGAGAGGAGTTGAAGAAATCCACCGGCGATCCATTAACCAAAACAAAGAAACGAGCTGAAGAGATACAAAATTCTATCCATTTCTGCTATTTCCCCCCAAAACCGCATCTTTCTAGAATGTAAAGGAGGAACTTCCAAATTACATGGTCATAAGCTTTCTCCATGTCTAACTTGCATAACAGCCCAGGTTCTCTAGACTTCAATCGACCATCCAAAACTTCATTTGCAATAAGAACCGAGTCAAGAATTTGTCTACCTTCGACAAACGTATTTTGCGGTTTTGAAATAAGTCTTTCCACTACCGAGGTTAGTCTATTAGCTAACACTTTGGAAAGAATCTTATACATCTCATTCACAAGACTAATGGGGCGAAAGTCTCTCACATCCGTAGACCCCACCTTTTTAGGAATGAGGGCTAAAAAAGTGGCATTGAGACTCTTTTCAAATCTAGCATTAGAATGAAAATCAATAAAGACTTGCATAATATCCTCCTTGACCACCTCCCAACAAACTTGAAAGAAACCCAAAGTAAAGCCATCCGGACCAGGAACCTTATCACTTGCCATACCTTTGATAACACTGCCCAATTCCTCTTCTGTAAAAGGTCTTTCTAGCCACCCTGCGCACTGCTGGTCTAATGTGGAAAAAGACAAACCATCCACTCTCGGTCTCCAATTATGCTCTTCAAATAATAGTTGATGAAAGTAATGTTCAATATGATTTTTGATAACCATCTGATCCGAAGAAGCTACCCCATCTACCATCAGTGTATCAATAGCGTTGTTCCTCCTGTCAGAGTTAGCCATCCTATGGAAGAATTTCGTGCATTTATCCCCTTCCTTGAGCCAAAGAACCCTTGATTTCTGCCTCCAAGAAATCTCCTCCATCAAAGTAACCCTTTCAAGATCAACAACTACCTGGCTTTTACGCAATTTCTCAGGTTCAGAGAGGATTCTAGCCTCCTCCTCACCTTCCAGACCCCGTAATTCCTCAATAAGAGAGCGCTTTTGCTGAAAAACATTGCCAAAAACTTGCTCATTCCACTGCTTCAGGTCCTGTTTCAGCGCTTTCAACTTTTTTGCCATAATAAAGCTTGGAGAGCCTTGGAAACTGTATGAAGTCCACCAATGTCTGACCCTGTCTACAAAGCCATCAGTTTTAAGCCACATATGTTCAAATTTAAAATACCTTCTACTCCCTTGGATACCTCCACAATCTAAGATGATGGGGAAGTGATCGGAACATAAACGGGGTAATCTTCTTTGAGCAACATCCGGAAAATGAGACTCCCAATCGGAGGTAAGTAGGAATCTATCGATCCTCGACCAAGAAGGAACATCACGGTTATTGGACCAGGTAAACGTGCCTCCTAATAGAGGAATATCCTTGAGCTCCTGTTCTGAAATGAAATCAGAAAACTCCCTCATAGCAGCAGTGATGTAGGAAGCTCCCGACCTTTCGCTAGGAAAGCGTGACGTGTTAAAGTCCCCCCCAATGCAACTTGGTAGGTCCCACCAACTAATGATCCCCGCCAGTTCTTCCCACAGAAATCTTCTCTCAGAATCAAAATTTGGGCCGTACACACCTACAAAGGCCCATTTGAAGCCGTCTTCAAGATCAACAAAGGAGCATGCAATCGAGAAATCACCCACACACTCTTCCACCCTTTCCACCACCCTTGTATCAAACATAATGAGAACTCCCCCGGAAGCTCCTCTTGAAGGTAGGTAAGACCACCCAACATGTTGCCCTCTCCATAAGCTTCGAACTACTTGTCTAGAGATGACTTCCAACTTAGGAGTGGTTTGGATTCAAAGATGAGTTGAGGTGGGTTGAGATGGTTTGTGAATAATAGAATAAAAGTCGAATTATTTATTATATTTTGTGTGGAAATTTGGGAAAGTTATTTTGGGATTTGAAAAAGTTGAATTGTTTATTATATTTTGTGTGGAAATTTAAAAAAGTTGTAATGATGAGATGAAATGAGTTGAGATGAGTTGAGGTGGGTTTTGAATGCAAACGAGACCTTAGTCTCTTGTAGGCAAATAATATCCCCTTTCCATTGGCGAAGTAAGTTTCTGACTTGGAGTCGCTTATTAGGATCATGTAGTCCCCTCACATTCCATGATATGATTTTCGGCTTCATGGGACAACCGATTTCCCACTCCCCTTACTACGCTCCCGAGTAGAGCTCTTTTCACCCCCATCCTCTTTCATAGCCCAATCAAGCCTTCTGAGCTCTCTATCCCTTTTTTTTACCGAAGCCACAAATTGATCGGACTTGGATTGGGCGTTTGTAGCCTCTGTAGCTGTAAGAAGGGCCAAAAATTCAGCTTCAAAAACCCCATAAGAAATTCCTACCATCTGCTTAATGTCCATTGCTCTCTGAACAACCCAGTCAGATACATTGGGATGAATAGAGAAAATTGGAGTTGGTTCAACCTCCCCCTCCCTGTTGTCAGAAAACAAAACCATGGTACCAGCATCATCTACCAATTTCAATCCTGAAGAACCTGCCAACTCCGGTATAGAATCCTCCACCAAAGAGTCAGGTATAGTGACAGGGGGTACCGGATCCTGAGCCACCACATAAGGTGGAGGCACCTCCGAGAGCAACCCAAGTTCCAACAAACTTTGCACAGGGCAGTTGACAACGTCGGGAGTTGCCGAAACTTGTGATAGCAACTCTGTGGTTGCCGTCACCCCCACAGAGTCCACAGAGGGTACCGGCGGCATTATCTGTGCCACCACAAAGGGTGGTGGCCCATCTGATAACTCCTCAAGTTCAACCAAAGATTGCGCAGGGCCAAAGGCGACCTCGGGGGAAGGCTCTTCTTGGGAAGTCGAAACTGTTACTGTCATCGCATGAGTCTCCGGCGTCAGGAAGACCGAAGAATTCTGCTTCAAGGAAGAATCCGGCGAAGGAGCGACTCTGAACAGCTTCGACGAGGTATTTTCCTCCTCCTCCGACACTAACTCCATCGCCCCCGAATTCTCCGACAGACCCACTGCCACCTCCGACGAGCTCTCCACCCTCGCCGTCGACCCCTGACCCACCGCCGAATCAGAAACTTTGGAGGGGGCATCACTGCAAGGAGCCCTGCGTCTCCATGCAATCGACGGGTCCTGGTCCTGAGGACGGGGCTGACCCGAAACGAAAGGCCGAAAGGCCACTGGGCCGTTGGTCTGCTCATGAGGCCCAACAGAAGGCCTCTGGGTCTCAGGGATGTAGGCCCGCGAGGAAGACCCAACAGCATGCTTCTGGGCCGCTTTAGAAAAGGCCAACGAGAGTGGCCCAACAGAAGCCACTCCTTTGCCCTTAGGCCCAGCAGATTGAGACAGCCCATAAGAGGAGCCTTTTCCCTGGCCTGTTGCGCTAACCCTCTCCCTCTGTAGTGTCTCCTCAACACATCGTTTTATCATTTCCATATTAAGGAGTAGACCCCCCACTTGCACCTCCATTTCAGCCATGGCATGCTGCAGAGTTGACAAACTTGACCCCGACAAGTACCTGCCCACAGACACCTCCTCACTGCGCCACGCCTTCTCCAGACTTGACCCCTCTGCAGGATTTGGAGCACGAGACAAGGCCTCTTTGTACGAAGAGAAAACGAGATGTCCCTGCGAAGAAGGAGGAAGTGGCATCCATGAATGGCTCCCTCTGTTTTTTCTTCCCAGGACAGAGGATGTTGCAGAAACCTCCTTCAGCAACCCTCCAAAGTTCCTCCAACCAGTCCCTTCCCTCCCTTCCGGGATCACTAAGTAACCACGCCGTTTCTCTTGGCCAAACTCCGACAAAGAGAAAAATCTTCCGTGGGAGTTACGTTGTCTCTGAAAAACCAACACTTGAGAGCCATTTCTACGTGATCTGATGAACTCAGAGAAGCCCACACAAGCTACCCCTTCCTCCACCATGGCAGCCAACCATCTCAGAGAGTCTTCATCAATGGAAATGTGATTCACAGCGCGGCAACTGCTCTCAGTGATTCTCCACCTTTTGTGTTCAACTTTTTGAACTCGAAACACTTTTGATCAATAACAACATTCCTACACGGCCCCATCAAAAACTAACCAACACAATAACTCAACAAGGACTAAAACCCTAACCACCACAATACGTTTATGCCATTAACACAATACTGATGCCATTAACACTACCAAAAGCAGGCAGAAAAAACGCATTTACATTTGCGCATCCCTTTTTTATAAACAAGAATATATTTTATTAATATTGAAATAGGCATAACCCAAGTACACAAGAAGTATACAAGAGAATACACCTAGTTAGGAACTAGAAAAGGATACGAGGAAATCATGAAAGCTAAGACCATTAAAATCTATAACAACAGCCCACATTAATAAAGTCTTCAAGAAAAAACTCTTAAATATTAATAATACATTTTTGCACTTCCCTTACCAAACGTTACATGCTTTTTTATCATGGATTTTTTCATATACTTTGATTGAACTATGTGCGTTAATTTGATTTAGGCTATCAAATATCATAGATGTGCATATTTAGTAAATCACAATAGAATTATATAAAATTTTGTCTAAGTGATATGTAATTAGTTTATTACTTTATTCATGTTGCATAATACTCTAATAAATTGAGCATATTACAATCTTTGCTTTCATCTTTAATTGTATTTTATGGACATTTTTGTTTTACTTCATCTTTAAAAATGTGCGCTTAACTTCACCCAAGTGTGCACTTGCGCTTTACACTTTGTGCTTAGGCTCTAGATGACGTTTGCGCTTAAGTACGCCTACCGCTTTCACAAATATTGTTTATAATAGTTAAGGGCTTCGATTGTAACATTGACTAATCCTTTGGAGTATAGGCCCAGATATGGCTTAGTCTTTCTTTGAAGACAAAGTTTGATTAAGGTTATATTTGAAGACACAGGATATTAATCATACATGTGAGATAAATTTGTACATTCAGTTCAAATAAAGGCAAAAAGTAAAATGGTGTATGGTTTACAGCTTCACCATCGAGATCCATATTAAGCATGAGCAGCAGTTCTCTTCACTGTTCCTTTCCTAAATGCTTCCAGATAGCTTTCCTTACTGTTTCTTATTAAATTCCTAGTCCCCCCCCCCCCCCAACAAAAAAAAAAAAAAAATTGATCGCATGTAAAGCTTGATCATTCAGTGATGAAAGTACTTTTAAGGCATAAAACAAGCATCTTTGAGTGTCTTAATGAGGATAAATCAAATCTGTCGGTGTTGGAAGTCATGCTTAGGATGAACAATGCTGGAAAATAGTAGTGGTTGATTGTTTATGAATAGGATTGCTATATTGTTCAGTGAAGTCTGTTGAGTTCACTTAAGGAGCGATGTAACTGATGTTATCATATTCTTAAAAAAGTCTTCAGGTTATTAACATGCTCTAACTTAATAACCCTTTTTTCAAAGGCCCTTTTTATGTACTTTACATGATATGTCACGTGTCAAAGTTTAATCAACAGTTTCTAGGTTGCAAGCTTCGGCATTGCATGAAGATCTTCAGTCGTAGAGCTCATGGATCTATCTAGTGGCACTTCTTAATGGAATATCATTTTCCTAAGAGCCGCCCAAGACTAGGAAATTGAAACATATGCAGAGAAAAGATTAAATATAAAGAAAAGAAGACTGTAGAAAGTGTTTCAGACTCTTTAAATTTTAAAGCATCCATCATATATGGTCTATATGGTACAGGGTTTAAGGGCAGGGGCAACCATCGTAGTCTACAAAATTGGCCTCACTTGAGTAAACCATGATTTATCGGGTGATGTCCAAATCCTACATGAAACTTGTGGAAATACCCGATCCCTGATTTTCAGGGATACCACTTCAGCAATTAGGATTTTATTATTAGTTGACTATGTTAATTTAGGAATAAAGAGATTCTGGAAAATTCCTGATATCTCTATTAGTTTGTTTCCTACTTTGTAGTTTCCTATATTTGTACTTGGCTAGTTTCCTGATTTTGTGGTAATTAGTTTCTTGTTACCGAATATAGTGAAAGGAACTTCTCTTCCTTCCATTATATATAGGCTGTACATTTATCATTGATTAAAAGAGAATTATTTTCTTCTCTAAAATCAACACAACTCTACTCGTTTGGCCACAAGAATCGTGTTGAGCTCCTTATGATCACCAACCCCATGGGACATGTTTGTGGGCCATTTAAGAAATTAAATTACAAAGGAAATTTTTCTGACGTGCAAGGTTAAATGCCAACTTTATAGTAGACTTTTGTGCACACTATTTTCATAGTTTTTCTTTTTTTTTTAAGTAAAAGACTGAAATCAAATGTATGCTATTTTCATAGTTGAAGACTGAGTACTGAGCTCAGAGTTGGAAGTTTATTTTTATAGTTCCTTTTCAATTTTATTAATGAAGATTAATTTGTCCATTGGGTTAAAGGATACACTGCATCCCATCCCTAAGGGGAAGAGAGTGTCACAGCATAACAGTCCATTAAAATGTATCTTAGATGTTGTGACGAAAGGAATTTGCCTCCCAACAAATAAGTCTACAGGCATCTAAAGCACAATTACCAATAACTTCTCTCTTTACATGTGTGCAAGCTTTTCTAGTTTTCTAAAATAGCAAAATTACTATGCGTTCTCTGCATCTGGCAAAGATTCCTTTTGCAAGATCATTACCTCTAGAAACCGGGGGTTCCAAAATACTTACTTAAAAAAACACCATAGGAGGCTAGAAATCAAATGACATGCTGCCTTTCAATAATTGAAGCTAAAACTTACTCAAGCATAATGGTCAGGTAGTAAAAATATGAGTAACCAGCTAAAAAGTTAATAAGTTGATAACTAAAGCTATACAGAGATAAATAGTGAGCTCTTTCAAACATAATGGTAATTGTGAATAATTTTTTGCGATCGGTAAACAATGTAAATGTGAATAATATCTTAACCAAATCACAAACTTCAAAAAATACCTGCTTTGTTTCGAACTCACGCTGCCATCTTCGCGCATCCCAGAAGTCTTGACCCATTTCACCGCAATAATGCCCCACTTGGTAGCCAGTTCGTTCACGAATAACTTCTGCTTGCTGAAAGCAGACAAAACATAGCAATGACATCAGCTCATTATGTAATGAACAGACATCATCATGGTAAACTAAACAGAACATCAGTCTCCAAAGTAGACTACCTGATAAACTAGTGGCACTTTAGGAACTAAAAATACAGCAAGCATTTTCTTATTCTCCCGTTGCAAATCATCAGACACACTTTTAATGAGGAGCACAGCAATGAGTGTCTTTCCAGCCCCCGTTTCAAGAAAAGCAATTGTATTTTTCTTCTTTGCCTGTTCAAGAACATCCAATTGATATTGTCGGGCTTTCTCTTGAGGAATCTTTTCTTTAGGTTCTTCAGATTTCCTCTCTGCCCTTCCATTGCATTCCTGGTTTTTGTCATTGACCACCTTTGCCTCTTTATGGCGGTCAGCTTCCCAAGTACCTAATCGAAAAATCATCTCACTAGACGCAGACCTATCCCTCTCCCAATAGCCCTTCGGTTCCCTATCCCTACAATCTCTGTCTCTCCCATCCCTCCGCTTACAACCGTAATGTTCTCTCCTCCTGGGAATATCCCTATCCCTCCTATCAATCTCCTCCCAATCTCGCGGCCTCTTCCTACCAGAACCCCTTTCCCTATCCTTGGAGTGATACTGCCCTCTGCTCAAATGACACCTTTCACTGTTGTAGTTACCAAGCCTAGCCCTTTTACTACCCCTTTCTTCCATATCCATACCCCGCTCCCTAGACCCCTCGGTACCCCTACGCTCAAGCTTTGGCACTCCATCTTCGATTGGGTAATGAACCAATCTCCGCTCTCCATTCACATCCACTACACTATTCCCATTATCGCCTTGATAACGCTTGCAAGCATCACTCCCATTACCGCAACCCTCGGCCGCCACCAGCACTATATTTTCCGTAGTTTCCTTCTGGGTTCCATCGGACTGCAAAAATGGGTCCTCAGCTTGCATCTTGGAGTCCCGGGACTGCCCGTTCTGGAAACATCCATCCCCACCAGCAGTGCAATTTCCATTGCCAGAGGAATTAGTTTCAGCAACTGGTGGGAGAGGGAGGCCGCCACCATTCTTGATACTCTCAAGTATGTGATCAAGTCCACCGAAGAAATCGCTACCAAGGCCATCCTGATTGGAAATGTTATCCACAGAATCGGGAACAGTACAAGAGTCGAAATCGACAAGATCGTAGGTAATGTCCTCACAGGCATCCAGCCAGTAAGAGGGCCTCATATCGTCGGCGGATGACGCACGTATCAGCTCGCCCCCACTGTTTCCAGAGACCTTAGCCTCATTCTCCATTACACTATGATTGTGTGTATCTATATACCTATATCTATAAAGAAAAATAGTAGCAATAAGAGGCACAAACACTCGGCAATCAATATTCAATATCTATAGAAGAAAAAAACTGAACCCTAAAGACAAAATCAAAAAGAAAATAAAAAAACCATGAACAGAACCAGAAGAAATGCTGTTTGAGAACAGGGGAAGCTGAAAGGCAGGCCAATTAAAGCATCTCTCTGGTCCGGAGAGAGAGAGCAGAGAGAAGGGGGTGGATAGACCGTACGAAGCACGACAAAAGAAAGGGGTCGAGGGTTAAAGAGGAACAACCGAACAAGTACAACAACAACAGCAGCAGCAACAACCACCCCAAACCACAGACTTTGTGTGTGATTCTTTTAGATTCCACGGTCTATCTACTCCTCCTATTCTGCTCTCCTTTTTTCTTCACTCCTTTTTGCTCTTATGATCCTCTCTTCTCACGCGTGCGTGCCTTTGCCTGCCTTTTCTTTTATCTATGTTTTTTATTTTTTTTTCCCTTTCTTTCCTTCCCTGGAGAGTATTTGCTTCTGCCGCTGCTGCTGCCGCTGTTTCCCTCTGCTTGATAGTTGATGCCACCGAGAGAGCAATCAGTACACAGAGAAGACCCACAATAAATAGCACTTTTTTTAGGGTTAAAAATGACAAATCTTAAAAAAGCAGAAATGGTTGGAACTTGGAACAGAACAGAAGCCAGGAGTTTAAAGTCGGTCTTGTTTTGTACAACGAACCAACGTGTTTTGTACAACGAACCAACGTGTTCTAGCTCCGAGGGTTACTTCTGTAAACTTTCACACAGACAGCGGAATTCGAACGCAGGTTCTGTACCGCCAATCAATTAGTGCCACGTAGCGTCACGATTCGTTTGACTCTTCCTTGTGGATCTGCGAGTGGACTGACGGATCAGATGTTATTGTTACAATTTTTTTTTTTTTATATAAATAATATTTACTCGTGAGTGAATATATAAGTGTTGCATAATTATTTTTAAAAAATACATAAATATTAGATTTATACGAAAAAAATAATTTTTTAATAATAGACTTCACCCTTTTTTTAAAAAATTACATGGGATTTATATATTTCACGACTGTATGTAATATTATTTATTTTTTTAAATGATATTTTTGTTATTTTATTTGTTAATATAATATAAAATTACTGAAATATTTATTGTCTTATAATTTATATTAGATGATACTATTTGTTTACCTAAAATTGAGAAATTCTTATTTAAATTAAATGAAAAGGTATATTTATTGAGTGTTTAATATTATTTAAATAATTCATTCTAATTATAAATATATTTAAATATCAAATGGGCTTTATAAGTCTTATTATATATATATATATATATATATGAGTGGTGTTACTCTGCCGTCTCTATGTGCCCACTCTATGTGCCACTTAATGCAAATTGTACTTTTCTTTTCTTTTACTTTTTATTTCAAATATTTTTTAAACAAATTTAAATATTTTTAAAAAATAATAAAAAAAATGTATATCAATACACTAACAGTCACTTTTTTAACTATTAAAAAAATTAAATATATGTGCGGTCAAAATGAGGGGACAAAATGAGGAGGTATACCAGCATTATTCATATATATATATATATATATATATATATATATATATATAGTGGGGCTACTCTGCCGCCCCATTCCGTTTTTTTTTTCTTTTTTCTTTTTTTTTACATTTTTTAATACATTTAAATATTTTTAAAAAATAAAAAAATGCATCAATACACTTAAAATCACTTCTTTAATCATTAAATAAATAAAAAATTTGACCAGCAGTAAAATAGAGTAGTCAACTTGGGGAGGCAAACTAGTTCTATTCATATATATATATATATATATATATATATATATATATATTACTCACTTGTTATAGATGTTAAAATTCATATAAAAAGTCTGAAAATTTAAACTTAAATTATAAAACCAACAAATTCTTACTATTTACCTAAAATTATAAAATCTTAGGTAAATAAAATAAGTACCATGAACCAAAAATAGCAAGCGCTGTTGCTTCTGCCGTTCAGCGCTCGCATGAGGACTTTAGGAGGACCTACCAAACAAACCCACTGGTTGGAAATTCTCGGGAATTTGGGGAATCCCTCCAAAAAAGCGACAGTACATTTTCACTAAAAAAAAGTCAAATGTGGTCGAGTGTCTTTGGCCGTCGGATTGGATATATTCCTGATGGGGGGAGAATAATTTTATCCTATCAGATCTTCCTTTCTGGGACCCGCACCAAATGGGGTTTGGTCTTTGGTGGCCTTCGACTCTCAGTATCGCTAATTTGTTATCCTGGAATATCTATTATTCCACGCTTTTTTTCTTTCGATACCTCTACCATGTCACATTGTTTGGAGTTGTGCCTTTCCTCCTCCTTCTTATTATTATTATTATTATTCTTATTATTATGTACATTTAGGATCCATTTATTTTGCAGTAAAATAACTTTTCGACATGTTTCCTAGAGATGTAAGAAAAAATCGAGAAATCGATTCAATCAGACCAAACCGGTTTTCGTTTTTAAGAACCGGTCCGGTTTATAATCATTCTGGTGTGGTACCAGTTCTTAAAAACGAAAACCGGTCCTAAACCAGTGCAGTACAGATTTTCATATTTTGAAAACCAGTTTAAACTTAGCCGGACCGGTACCTATATATATTTTTTTTTAATTTTTAGTATTATATATAATTTTTATACTATTATTATATATATTATATGTTATATTTCTAATTAATATAACATGAAATTCTAATTTTATTATTCAAGTCTATTAATCTTATAATATAAAATTAATATACTAGTATATACTATTTTAGTCTTATTATTCAAGTTTATTAATCTCACTAATAAGTTAGACATTACTTATATTATACTATTATAATTCAACATTAAATAACTAGTAATTGTTAATAATAAATACTAAATTCTCACAATTAAATTTAGTATTAAAAAATAATATTAAACACATATAGTGTCACATGTGTAAATGATAAATCGGAAAACTGGACCGGATTGGATCGAAAATGGAAAAATCAAAAGTTTTGATTTTGGTGATGAATCGGTCTGTATCAGTTCTTAAAATTTCAAAATCGGTATATACAGTTTGGTTCCAAATTTTCTTTAGAATTGAATCAAACCGAACCGGTTACACTCCTAATGATTGATTTATTTCTCTAGCATTTCTAGCTTTCCTCCCTATAATCTTATATATTGTCATTTATTAAAGGTCATTATGGTTTTTACTTTTTTTTATTTTTAAAATTTTTAAGTTTTATATTTTAATCTTAAAAGCACGTACAGTAAATTATTTAATTGAAATGCGCAAAGAGCAATTTTACTTTAAGACAAAATTCACAGATTAATCTTGTATTTAATCCTATTTAGTAGTTAGTAATAAAAAATTTACATTAACATAAAAGATTACACACACCAAACAAAACATGTTTTCAGGAAGAAAAATGCTGGGCATCAGCCGGAAGCCGCAGCACACCCTTAAGAAATTTTTTTTTTTCAACCCAGCACGTTAGGTGTGCTGGGGCTTCTACCAACAGTAAAGTGTGAAGAAGATTTTTTCTTTCAGGAAAATATTCTCATTTGACAATCAACACCAGAAAAATATTTATTTCTTAAAAATTAATTTGTTGAAATAATTTTCTATAAAATAATTTTTTTACTTCGAAACAAATGAACCCTTAGAGAATTCTCATCTCATGCTCTATTTCACTATTATCCCTAAATTATAGGAAACAATTTAGGAAAAAACTCAAAAAACCCCTCTCATCCCATTCCTTATTTTAAGATTTTGATTTAGAGGATAAACAGTCGTTCTCCAAATATAAGGAATCATCATTCATCCCCTAAATTATCTTTTATTAATATTTTATTCTAATAAATAAAATAAATTATTCTTTCAATCATCTACAATTTCTCTTATACTCATATTTATTATAGTTTTAAATAATAATTTTAAAAATAATTTATATAATTACTAAAATATAAAAAAATTAATTTTAAAAATATTATCATACCCATAAAAAAATAATTTAAATTTTTGTTTAAAATATTCACTAGGATAATAGTTCAAAGCATAAGAAAAATATTGAGTAGTTAAGTTTGTAAATGGAAGTGAGAGAAAATAATAATAAAAAAATATTATTTCAACATAATAGAGAAATAAAAGGGAATGTGATATAGAAGATTTTTTAAAAATGAGTAAAATTTAGGATAAAATTATAAGGAGTGTCATTTTTAGCTAAAATTTAAAAAAAAAAAATTTAGGAAACCGGATGTAAATTCTTAATATACCGTAATTTATAAGTCATATTATTCTAAAAGACAAAAAGTCCTAAAACATAAATTGCTAAGTTGGTTGCGTAGCTTAAAGAGAAGACAACACTCTTTTAAAAATAATAATCTCTTAATTTATACAACTCACTTTATCCTCTTGACGTGACATCACATTATGATGTCGAGTGGCTTATTTAAAAAATATATATTCAAAAAAAAAAAAAGAGGAAGACAAAAACTTTAGATTCTCTCCACCATTTTATGTTTGTGCTCTAAATTTTTCTAATAAATCAGTGATACCACGTCAAAGAGACAAAGTAAATAATATAAATTATGAGGCAAGGTAACATTACTTTTTAAAAAAAACTTAACTAGTTTAGTAGAATAATTTATCTAAGAGTAATAATGGCGGCATTATATTAGATTTTGTTTTTCGATTGCATCGAAAAAATTTGTCGTTTTTATACCACAAACCTCTAAAATTTATAGGTCATACGACGAAGTTGAAAGTTGAATAAAATATTATTATAATATTATTTTTTTAATATTATTATTGTTTTAAAAATTGAAAAAGTTGAATTATTTATTATATTTTGTGTGAGAATTTGAAAAAGTTATAATGATGAGATGAAATTGTTTTAGTATCCAAACAAGGCTAAATCTTTTTCTCACTTTTCAAATATAATTCTAAGATTTTGCCACATTAATATTTAAAAAAAAAACTATAATTAAGACCAGGTGTAAAAACTATTTTATATTTTCCAAGAAGCTGACACATCAACTTAATGCTACAACAAGCCCACCCACGCCAAATTAAAAAAGAATTTAAAATTTAAGATTTAAAAAAAAAAAAAAAAAAAAACAAAGACAGAGCATACGGTTTTTGGTGGCCAGCCACCTCGAACTTTGAGGCCATGGAGTGGCAGTCCACCCCTTAAGGTGGTTTGCACCACCATAAGCAAGGAATTGTATGAGATGTGCATACTCTATGACTTTACATAATTTGGGTATGCAGATGTTTTTAAAATACATCACTATTATTTATTATTTTATTATTAATTTTCATATACTTTTTATTACTATTCATTATTATTTAATATTTTATAATTATTTTTTTACTATTATTCATAAAATACTTCAAAATACTTTACTTTTTGACTACTATTCTCGTGTGATCAATCTTACAAATTTAAAAACAAAATATTTGATTAAAAAGAATACGACTAACTTTACTTCAAAATAAAGTACGAAGAGAATTTTAAATGTAACCATTATATTGAGAATAGTTTAGTAATTAAAATAAATTATATATCATAGTATTTATGAAATAGATTATAAGTTCGCTTTCAATAATAGGAATTTTGCTCTAGGAGATTTCGAGGAAATTGAATTAGTTCTGTTTAGATAGTGAAATGAGATGAGATAGTTTTAGATGAAAGTTAAAATTTAAATAAAATATTATTAAAATATTATTTATTATTATTTTTTTTTTTTTAGATTTAAAATAGTTGAATTATTTATTATATTTTATATAAAATTTAAAAAAATTATAATAATGAGATAAAATGAAATCGTTTCGGTATCCAAACAGATATTAGTCAATCTCGAATTTTTAATAAAAAAAATAAAGCTACCGCTAATTGGCTTGTCTGTTTTGCTTCCAAACCAAGTCAGAGCAACAACTAACTTCTTTCGAAGGAATATGCCATCTACTTGCTAGCGTGCCTAATTTTGGAATCAAACGAAAAGCTTTATGTAAAAATGGTCCCCAAGTTGAGAGAAAAAGCTTTATAAATGGTCCTCAAGTTGAAATTGGGTCAACAAAGACCACTGTACTGACCGAAACTCTTTAGTTGACTTTGAAATCCAGCAAATGTTTTATTTTTTGAACGATTGACGTATACAAGAGGGTGTAAGCGCCAAAAAATCGCACAAGTCAAAATGGAAGAAAGAGTCATTTCTGAATTATTGAGGTTGTCCAAAACTAGATGGGACGGTCCGAAATTCACGACGGTGGTCTGGAATGATAATACGGTGCCCTTACATACATCCATAGTAGCGAATAGAAAGTAAATACAGGAAGTATAAATGGAGATAAAAACACACAGATTTACATGGATCGGCCAGAGTCTATGTCCATTGGTCATTTGGAGGGAAAATCCACTATAATATAAATATTTTACAATCTCTCATAATTTCTCATTTCTCTTTGTATAATGGAGGTCTAATACTTATTTTCCGGAGAAGATAATATCTTATTTTTTGAAGTTGAAGATGATGCTCTGTGTTCCCATCAACCCCCACCCCCAAATCTCATCTCTCAAATCCATTTTATCCTGGCTATTGGGAGTGGTGATTAAGGGCCACTTAACATCTCTTCTCGCATGTATGACCTGCTTTTTCCTTCATTTATCATTTTTCTCTCTTTTTCCTGACACCTTGCCTTCCCCTCGTGTCCTGTCCCCATGCGTATCTGTCCTTTCTCTCCTTTTATGTTCCTCTTTCTCTTTCTCTTCTCCCCTTTTCTCTTTGACACTACTTTTTTCTTATTCCCTCCTTGTCTGCTCTTTACTTCGTGATAATGGCACATTGGGCTGGGCTTGGGATGCTGCCATATGGGTCAAGGGGATTTTAACCCCTAATAGACGCCCGCGATTTTTAAGGTCAGCTTGCTCAACAAGAAGGCATTGATAATCTTCAAATTAAATTGCGACAAAGATAGCCTACAAAAAACTGTAGAAAAATAAATTCCAAAAATAGGTCCCTAGTTTTCTATTTTGTTTGTGTTAAGTGATGAAGATTTCAGAGCGCAAAGCTCAGCGGGAGGTGTACTCGACCACGCTAAGTGCAAGCGTGGAGCTCAGCTTGAAGAGCTAGGCGGGAGATGTACTCGATCACACTAGCTACGAGCGTGGAGGCTCGGCTTTGACTTTGTTTGTATGGAAGTTTACCTGGTAGGTTGCATGTGACTATTTATTGTTAGCAAGGAGTGTATATTCTTCTGACCGTTTTTGTTGTTGATGTCGTTAGTAAATTTTTGCACCTTGATGTGAATTGTTGTCGGTGTTTCCATCTTGGCATTGACGATAGAGTTTGTTTGCAGTAACCCACACTAACTGGTTAGAGAGCATGTCGACCCCTGGGTCCATCTTAGACAGTTGTCGAGCCCGCCGACTCATTCCTAAGGTTAGCCCGCACAAGGCAGTTGTGGAGCTTAGAAGCTCGTTCCCGAAAGTAACCTGCTAGCGACAGTTGTGGCATGAGTGTCAACACTCGGCATTTGCTGGAAAAGAAGCTAGGTGAGAGCTGGACTTGGCTTTGTATGCAAGGGCTGGGCAGTCAAGGGACTTGCTTCGCCCATGTTCCCGGCGAGTCTAGGGACTCGGCTTGTATGTGAGGGTCCGACAGTCAAGTGGCTTGTCCCGCCAATGTTTGTGGCAAGTCTAGGGACCTGGCTTTTAATTGCGCGAGGGTTTGGTAGTTAAGGGACAATCACCGCCCATTAGTTTGCGGCAAGTCCAGTGACTTAGCTTATATTTGCGCGTTGTTCGCAGTCAGTCTGGTTACTCGGCTTTTGTTGAAGGAGATGCTTGGTCGCGCTAAAAAATCAAACTGATTAGCGTAGATAATCCAAATCACAAATGTGAGATTTGCAAATCTGAATTGTTTTGTTGGAGTGTGGCAAGGGTTTGAGGTGCCCTGGTGAGGTCTGCGGGCAACCATGCTTTGGCTATGATGAAGATCTGGGGTGCCTGATAAAATAATAATAATAATAATATATAAAATAAGCGTGTTAATTGAGCAAATATCAAATAAAAATACCTGTTACATGCTTATTTATACATTAATATAAGAGAAAGGGCACCTAACTTATGGACCAACAGAAATTGAGGATTATTTATCTATTTTTGAGTTAAGGAGTCTGCCACATCTATCTTACAACCCTACATCTTCACAGAACTAGCCCATGCAATGGAAGGAGCACACAATAGAGAATCAGTAACCAACAGGCACGAAATGGAATATTCGAAAGAGGAGGAAGGAGAGTTGGTTATGCCCAGTGTAGAGGATGCACGAAAAAAGGATAAAAAGGAGGAAAGCAAGGAGAGAGGGGATCGATTCGAAATGAGCAAAAACCCACTCTGGAAAAAAAAAATGTAGTGTGTTTCCTGGAGTGTTCATCCATTTTTCACCATATCCACTCAAGCTTTGTAATTTACTTTGATTTTGCATTTTTAATACAACATGTGTGAGTAATCTCTTAAACATTGCTAAAAAAGACTATCCACTACGAATACTGTATATTGTTAGATGCATGCTAGGTGTGATGTCCCCAACCTTCGATTGGGATGTAACGAAGACTTAGAGTGTCGGGACATATAACACAAGGTTACATACCCACGTGCATGACAGTTAATATGCAATGCATCCTAGAAATGCAGCTAGCAATATGCAATAATCGTAGCAAAAAGTAAGGGCTAAAATGAACTTATGCTAGAATAACTGAAATCATCTGAATAATATTGATTAAATCATAAGTTCAAATCATTAGGTAGCTTAATCTTAGTATAAAAACCAAGTTTCCAAAAGAAATCTAAACCAGATGCTTCATGCGCTCTATGGCACAAAGGGTCAGGCTTAGAAATATCAAAATAAGATCAAGTCTCCTGTCTACATTTGGTTCCTCCTCAATCCTCTTGATCCACTGGTCCATTGGGTCCATCTGCATCTACAACTTCTATAATTTAATTGGCAATTTAAATATGCATGCATGACAGTAAAGTATGAATTCAAATTGTGATCATAAATAAGCATGATGTAACTTGACAAATAATATGACATGTACTGATATGACTTGAATTGACATGAAAAGAACTGAACTAACGTGAAATAAACATGAGATAGAGCTAAACGTGAAACTGAGCATGAATTGAACTTGAACAGAACGTGAATTGAACTGAGACTGAACATAAACAAAACTGAAAGTTAAATAACATGAACATGAACGTGAAATATATAAACTTGAAATCTTATTCAATAATTAAGATTGATTATTAAAGGTGAAATGTAGGTACTACACAAGTTCCCTTGAACCATGTGTCCCTATCGACTATCGCATTACAATACAAGTATCTGCACCAGCTGTGAGTTTGTTAACATATGTATCAGTTCATAAGTATATATATATACCTATTATAGAAAACGTAATGTACGTATCCCGTGACAAGTATCTGCACCAGCACGAGTACGTATAACATGAAATTGAAAGTATGAGGGATACTAGGATATTACCTCATCCTAAGATTTAGGGTCGTGATAAATATAAACAGACTAGACTGACGTGAAAGTACTGTTTTTGAGATATACAAACTATACTCAAGACATAACGTGACATGAAAGGAAAGAACATATGACCTGACATAATGCAACGTAACATGTACGTGAGATGCATAACATGGCATAACATATTAATATGAAACAGATAAACATTTTGTGACATGATATAACATGTAACAAACAAACGTTTCGTGACATGTCATAACGTGTAATAGATAAATATTACGTAACATGGCATAACATATAAAAAATAAATATTACATGACAGAATATATTGCATAACAGATAAACATTGCATGATAGAATATATTATGTGACAAATAATTATTGTGTGACAGAATATATAGTGTAACAGATAATATTTCGTGACAAAATATTATGTAATGACATGGCATAGCATGACATATATGATAATATAAGTACATAAACATTAGTTCATTTACCAACATACATGCATAGTAATCTGACAATAAGTTAGAAGATAACTTACATTGATATGAGAAATGTGTGAAACACGAAAAATTGTAAGTAATGATTTCTAAACATTAGAAACTTCATCACTAATAATTTAGAAACATGAAAATACTATTTTAGAGTAAAATCACTAATTATTCTCTACATGTGAAAAAATTATCATTTTACCCATAATTTAAAGATTTTACATCATAACTCCAAAACTTATCAAAATTTCTATTTCTCATGTAAATTTTGTCCTAAATTCAAATGTCTAATTATAAAAAATTAAAGCATAACACAACCAATACAAACACACCAAGGCCGAAACACATAGGCTTTTTTTCTTGATTTTTGTTGCAATCCTATCAAATCTCCTTTCTCATACTTTAACCAAAATATTGCAACATAAAAAATAATCTCCTATGCCCAAATAGCATATTAAAACAACAAAAAAAAAATCCACTTCACAAAATCACAAAACCTTTTAATAAAAAGTTTCAAGTTTTTTCACTAAAACACAACCTATGATTCTCAAGGTTTTGTCTCTTTTTAAAACATCTTCAAGAACTCCAAAAGTTCAAAAACTTTCCTCCAAAATGTTTATAACACACTCCTAAGAACTAACATGTTTTGAATCATCAAGTAAAAATCACAAAAGTTACAAGAATCCATTTCTAAACTTCTGACATCAACACTTTCTCACAAACCGATTTCCCCAAACTTTGTTTTTGATCAAACCTCTTGATCTAAAACATTTCATGAAAATAATCATAAACCAACAACATCATATGGTTTAAAATCATGTCCTAGAGTTTATCCAAGCATTAAACTCAAGATCACATGGCCAAAATTAAACCAATACATAGATTTATCCAAAAATCTCAAATCTCTAACCTAACCGAAACCTTTTCATGTATAAAAACATCATATCTTTGAAGCCAACACCAAAACTCCTTAAACTAACATTCTAACATGTAAATCAAAGTCTTAGGATCATTATATAAAAATATAAAAGCCATTAGATGTGGCACCCCCAGCCCTTATTTAGGATTGGACGGTGACTGAAACGCCAAGACATGCAACACATAATTACATACTTCTCATACATGACATATAAGATGCAATGCTCCTATGTATACTAGTAGTATGCAATAATTAATGCAGTGGAAAATGTAAAGTTCACATGAAACTATTAAATCAAGAGTACATGGTACCGTAAGACAAAGCATAACCTAACCATTGCCTTTAACATAACATTCATATCAAGAGTACCCAATGAAAGATATGTTCATTGTCACCCCAAAACATGGGTAACCAACACAACTTTTTTTTTCCCCAAAATAGAGGGACTGATCATAAAATGGCTTAATTCATGAGACGGTGAACTTCACTAGTATTAAGGTCCCCTCGCTGGTGAGACTTAAAAATACCCCCAGTACCGCACCATCAATGATTCGTTCATCGTAGTGAATACGTCTTATTCATAATCATTATAACACGACAATACTTCGTCGAGTTATTAGCCTTAGTCATGGCATCCACTAGTGTTAAGTGCTATCTCGCTCTAAAAAGATCCATTTGAGGCACGTCGACAGTTCTTTGTCGACCCAGGGGTTACCACTCCAATCTTAAGCATTCCAGAGTGGACAGAGGAACTTCACCAGGACATTCTCCCGTCCTAGCATCTGGGGTCGTGATGAAACATTTTTAGACACTTTTCTTTTTCTTTTTAAAAAAATCATTTACCCAAATGCATGTGACATGAGACTTAAGACGTACTCCATCTTATACTTGACATGTGACACATGAAATACCGTGTATGAAATCATTAAGCGTAACATATTCAAATCATGGCATGATAACATAGGACACATAAAATATCAAAACAACTTCATGAATATAGAAGAACATGACTTGGCCAAAACATCAAAGGCATATTAACATGGAAAAATGTCACTTTAACATGTTCCAAACTTGAAGCATAATAGAGAAAAGTCATGGCAATGGTGAATCAAAGCATAAAATCACGACAATATCACATAAATCCGAAATACTTAACCTTACAATAACCAAATCTTCATGACATATGAAATATCAATAACCTCAAGCAAAAACCGAAACATGTGCATGTGAATCATGACATTTTTAACATGGATTCGAAACATATAACATCTTTCATGATCTTATACAAAGTTGAAACAAAACATTCAACCAAGTAAAACATAGATTAACAATCAACGGTAACAATAACAAAAAAAGATTTACACAAATATATACACATATTAACCAAACTAAGTTGAGTGTTTACTTACAAAAATCCTTCAAGAAAGCACTGGCAAGCTGTAAACGAAAGTACAACTTGTTAGAACAAGGGTAACCCTAATCCATGTGCATGAGTGTATGTGAGGTTTCTAGGGTTTGTCACTAGTTGTTGGAAATACCTCAACCTTTCGGTTCTAGGGTTTTTGAACATGAAAACACTTCAAGTTCACGTAACCATGGCTAGGTTATGAACATATGAGTAGTGTGTGCGCGTTTGGCTGATTGTCTAGAGGATGTAAGTCCTCAAAGTTTCGGCTTCTCCATGGAAAACCCTAGGTTATTCCAAGATGAAATAACCTTGAAATCATATGTAGCCCTTCGAGAATCTCAAGCTCCTTGGAGATTCTATCATCTTCTTGAGTGAAGTGTGAGTAGTGTGAAGAAAAGATAAGAAAACGAGGTACTCACCTTGGATTCCTTTGTGCTTGGTGTTGTGGTCTTTCCTTGTATGTAGAGAAGAGTTGTTTTCGTGTTGTTTGAAAAGAAAACGTAAGAAAGTGATGAAAAAACCAAGTGGTCATGTGAGACAATGTGGAGAGGATGAGAGCATGTAAAATCCAAAAATGGCGAAAGAGAAAAGCCCTTGGGCGTGTGGCTCATCCCCCTTTATATAGAACTTTCCATAAAATCCTATTGGTCGCTAGTGATCCATTGTATTAAGGACAAGTGACGTGTGACCTTTCCCTTAGTCGAATGTCCCTTCATCTTCATCATCATTAGATTGCTTTGGGAAGGCTAAAAGGCACATAGATGTGCCGTGTAACCCCCCTAGACGAATCTCTTGGCCTTGCAAACCCCTACTTCTCTTGTTTAGGTGCAATGAATCGTAGGGTAAAAGAGTAAAATAACCACAAAGTCTCTCCATTTTCCAAAAAGTGATGCTTGCATATGTGTGACATGGCATATACGTGTGTGTGTCCCCTTACCGTCCAATTCCTCTCATTTCCCCATGAAGATTTTTCATCTTCTAGTGCTCCTTCCCTAGGTGACCTTTTCGAATACCCAAGGCTCTCTTTTGTAACCCTAAAGTGACAAGTGGCGCATGAGTGTGTGTCCTTGAGTATAGTGTCCGAAAGTCTACGGTTAGGATAGTTATTGTACGCACAAGTCCCTTCCTCTTCCTTCTAGAAACACTCCTCTACTAGTGCATGGTTGACAAGTGGTGAAATGTTAGAAAATCACTTGAATGGTCGTGTGGGTGAGGGAAATCCGAAAATCGTTTTTGTCCCTTGGGCTTCCCAATGCAATCTCTTGAAAAGGATCCCCTTTTTGTCTTCCCTAGGCGCTACTTCCCATGAAAATCTTTTTGGAACTACAAACAATTGCCTAATGGCATAAGGTGTGCATGTGGGTGAGTTGGCCGAGTGGCCTTTGGCCTTCTCTAGGTCATCTCATTATTCCTTCTTCTAGAAGCCATCTTGTATGAAGGACAAGTGGCAAACCGAAGGGCTTGTCACTAGGGTTGTCGTGCATGCCTCCCTTGGCTTCCCAAACACTATTCTCTCTCCCCTTGGCCTATTTACACATCCAGATTCATAGGCCTTATATGCATGACAAATGGCATAAGCCTCAGGGCTTAGGCATGTCCCTATGGTTTCTCTAGGGTTTTTGGGCTCAAGCCCACTTAGTTGGCTGAATTCTAGGGGTTTGAGTGGTCCTTTCTCTTGGGCTTTGGGTGCTAAACTACAAGTCCAAGACCTTTATCCAACTAGACATGACCCTAAAATAATATTAAGGGAACAAAAAATAATTACAGATAAAATCTAACTAGGTTTGGGTTATCACATTGGATCATGTTTTCTTATCAAACTATTCAAGCTTGCATAAAACAGATACTGTTTTACGCATTCCAATTTTTAAATTTTTTTTATCTAATTAAAACTTTCGTCAAAAGCTTATAACATGCAACAAATCCTCGTCAAACTTTCATATAAGCATGTTAAATATACTCTATAAAAAAAATTAGACCAAGAGCTTGCGAATAACTTGGTCCAAATCATCAAAATATCATACACTGTCCGGTTTATCACCCAGACTAACCTTTTTATGCTTAAACCAATTTTTTACCAATCGAATGACCACAAAAATTTATATAAAATATATCCAAAAAAACTAGATGCAAAGATGAACAACTTTTGTGAAGAACACTTTGTGAGAAAATACTTGCAACAACTTCAAAAAGGTCAAGCAAAGTGAGTCAAAAAATCAATTTGCTCTCCAAGAAAAGAGTTGGAAAGTGATGAAATGAAATCGGAAGGGACTTGGATGCCTTTTACACTTCTGGAGGGTGATGGGAGGTTGTGAATGACACTTGGAATGATGGTTGTGTCAACCAAAACAAGGGGCAAAACCAGCCCATGGTTTTCTGCCTTGGGCTACCTTGTGAGAGGGAGGAGTGAGGTGGCCATTTTCCTTCCCTTCATGTACGATTTGGGGCTTCTTTGGGCAGTGTTTGGTCAGCCATGGCAGGGGGAGACTTCCTCCACAAGCCTTGCCAAGGTTGTTCAACTTCGCAGGCCTTAATGGGCCTTAACCGAATGGGCTCCCATTTAGGGTTTCAATAGTGTTTGGTTGGGATTTGAGTTGCTATTAAGTCTAAATCCAATTTTCTTAACCCAATAAAATTTTCAATCTTTAAAAGAATAAATAATAATGTTATAACATGAATTTGAGTGATTAATAGCACGTGGAAGTGATTTAATCAAGTAATTAAACACTGAGTTATAACCAGTTTCAACCAAGCTTTTGGGGTTTCAATTGGATTTCAAGTATTTAGGGTTTTGCTTCGATTGAAACCCTCTTTGATTTGGCACAAAATGGATAGTTGGATGGAATAGGGTTTTGCTTAGGTGGCATGATCACAAAACTTGATTTCCTTCACTTTTTTCGTCTCATGGTTCCTCTTGGTGCTAAGTGTCCAATACTATTTTTCAAGTATAGCTGAGATCTTGCCAAGTGTCACAATAAAATTTCTCTAACCTAATTTGGACATTCCACACTATGATTTTGAAAACACTACACTAGGTGCTACTATCGAGGTTACTATTCACTCCGAAAAAATGAAAAATAATTTTGTACTGTAAAATCCTAAATATTCATACTAATCTCAAAGCGCAAATCGTTTATTAAAATTCGACTTTGAAGTACCTCGAAATAATCAAAATGCATTTTCGATCAAGTATTTTGTTCGAAAATCAAAAGTGGTTTTATTGTGCCAAAAAATCCTAAATATTATAATGAAACTAATGGCTTAGAACGTATCTCAGTCTGAAACTTCTAAGTACCTCAAAGAAATAAAATCACGCTTTTGGCACCATAGTCAGTGACATATGCTGACAGACTAAAACCTATGTGGTTGGGTTAATTCGTGAAAATTTCTTGAGTTTTCCCAAGGTTCTTAGTGCCTAAAGATCTGGCAGGCTGTTACACTCTGAGATTTATTGATTCGTACAAACTTTCGGGATTTCCACGAGGTTCTCAAAGCCTAAAGAAATTCCTCCATTGAATTTCTGGCGGGCTGTTACATGCATAATCGAAAATGGATATAAGCCAAATGAGAGTGATAAATGTATTTATTATAAATTTTGGGATAAATCTCTTGTTATTATTAGCCTATATGTGGATAATTTATTCATATTTGGTTCTAATTTGCATGTCATAGATAAAACAAAAAGTATACTTAGTAACCATTTGTGGCGCTCCCATCCCACGCTTGGGATTGAACGGTGATTGAAATACCGAAACATGTAACACATGGCTACACACCCATCGTACATGACAGATAATATGCAATACTCCTAAGTTTACTAGCAGTATGCAATAAGTAATGCAGCAGAATATATGTGGTTCGTGTGAAACTTGGCAACCCCTAAAGTAATTGCCTTAGCACATGGTACCGTAACACTATGCATGACCCAAACATTTTCATCATCATAAGACTTCATTTCAAAAGTACCCAAAAGTTGGATATGTTCATTTTTCCTAAAACACGGGACTATAAAAAATTGTTTCTACAAAAGTAAACCTTAAGTCATATTCTTTTCACCACAAAGTATTTCAGGTTCCCATTCTCTTCATTACTACGACTCCATCTGGAGTCAAACACCAAAAGACCCCATGTGACTTCTAAGGCTTGAGTGTCAGAAGTCCTAAATCTCTTGCTATCTATTTTGCCTCAATCGTAATTTCAGAAGCTCGCTCAAGGAAAGTTGACACTTGATCCATGTTCCACCAAAACCTCAAGTTCTTCATTGGGTTGGGAAGCGTAGCATCAATTTGAACCTCACTAATGCTAGTTAATATCTCCCTGAGAAGCGGGGTCGTGTACTTCAAAACATCTGCAGTAAAGTCGTGACGAGCCCTCACAGTATACTCATCCTCTATCATGGAGCCATCTAGGTTCATGATTATATGGAGTCTGGGGTACATGTCATAACTTCTACCATTCCGGGTGGAGAATGATAGTGGAAACTACAATAATGAGATTTCGAGAAATCTCAGTAAATAAGCATACAACATACAATGATTAACATAAGCATACAAGTGACAAACCATGGAATGCATGCATGAACATGTACCTGAAACATGATGTGACCCAAAACTTGACTTATGCACTTGACATTTTCAAAAGACATTTAATAAATACTTTGACTTTTCAAAAAAACATTATTTTATCGTTATTTCATATCTTGTTAATCACGTGATCCGAAACGTATCATATCATTCATATTATATCATATCATATCACGTGATTCGTATCATGTAGGCTCATTGCCTCGTTCTTATAATACATGATGGACACATCACGACTCCCCTATGCACTGCATGTTCCTACTAGTTACCGCACCACCAATGATCTGTACACCGTGGTGATTACATCTTATTCATATTCATATCATTATAACACGATAGTATTTTGTCGAGTTATTTGCCTTAGTCATGGCATCTACTAGCATTAGGTGTTACCTCAATCTGGCATTCTTTCCAAAAAGATCTATTCGAGGCACACTGACAGTTCTTTATTTATCAAGGGTTACCACTCTATTATTAAGCATTCCAGAGTGGACAGAAGAATTCCACCAGGACATTATCCCATCCTAGCATTTGGGATTGTGATAGAACATTTTAGACACTTTTTTTTCTTTGAAAAACCTTGTATCCAAATGTATGTGACTTGAGACTTAAGACGTGTTCCTTCTCATACTAGACATGTGACACGTGAGATGGCGTGCATGAACTTATTAACCATAACGTATGCAAATCATCGCATGATAACATGAGACATGTGAAACATCAAAACAATTTCATGAATATGAACAAATATATCTTAGCCGAACCATCAAAGGCATGTAACACAGGGAATTTTCACTTAAAAATGTTCCACACTTGAAGCATACTAGACAATAGTTATGGCATGGATGAATCGAACATGAAATCATGGTAACATCATAAGAATCTGAAACATACAATCACACAATAACCCAAACTTAATGATGTGTGAAACATCAACACAACTTCAAGCAAAACCGAAACATAAGCATGTGATTTATGGCATTTTCAACATAGATCTGTAACTTATAACATTCTCTCATGATCTTATACAAGTCAAAGCAATATATTCAACCAAGAAAACATAAATTAACAATCAAAGATGAGAATAATAATGAAAGATTCACACAAGTATATACATATGTTAGCTAAACTAGGTTGAGTGTATACTTACAAAAATTCATTTGAGAAAACAAATAGCAAGCTGTAAATTGGATGTACAAATCGTTTGAACAAGGGTTTCAAAAACCTTAATCTGTGTGCATGAGTGTGTGTGGTTTTGGGTTGTCTCTTGTTCATGGAATTCCAAGACCATTTGGCTCTAGGGTTTTTAGATAAGAAAATCCTTCAAAATCCGTGACTCTTGGTCAGATCTTGAACATGTGTGTGTGGTTCATGTGGGTGGCCGAACGTGTGGAGCTTCTAAGCCCTCAAGAACTCGACTCCTTCTCTTTTCTCGAAAACCCTAGGTTATTTCAAGATGAAACAACCTTGAACTAAGGTGTGCCTTTCGAAAATCTAGAACTCTTTGGAAATTCATCATCTCCTTGAGTTAGGCGTGAGTGATGTGAAGAGAAAAATAGAAAGTAAGAGATCCTCACCGCAGCCTCCTTCTTGCTAGTGTCATGGTCCTCTCTTGAGTGTAGACAAGAGTAGCCTCTCTTGTTTGGTTGGAAGAAAAGTGAGAGAATAGTGAGAAATCTTCAAGTGTTGGTGTGAAGCCCCCAACTTTCGCTTGGGATAGAAAGAAGACTTAAAGCATCGGGACATGTAACACAAGGTTACATACCTCTGTACATGACAGTTAATATGTAATGCATTCTAGTATGCAACTAGTAGTATGCAATAATCGCAGTGGAATATGGGTGATTAGTTATAACTCATGCCAAAATGAACTAAAACATCACAATAGCATTAATAATCATCATAAGTTTAAACTTAGGGATAGAATTTCCTTAATACAAAATACTTCATCTAAGTTTCATGGTTAGATGAACTAATTCATATACTCTGAAGTATGAAGAGACAATGCTTATGAGCATCAAAATTATATCTAGTCTTCGCTCATGGTCCGGATCCTCTTTAACCATCTGTATCTAGCAGTCCTTCTTGTTCTTCCTCTACTGGTTCTGACACAACTTCTATCATTCCGGGGGCAATGATAGTGGGTCCACGAGGGTGAGATTTACTTGAAATCTCAGTAAGTTAAACAACCAACTTGCACATATATAAGATATGCATGATTAATGATAAACATGAGATGCATGCAATGATATGCAGAAGAAAAAAAAATCCGTATTTGTCTCCCATCCAGGTTTCTCAACATTTTCAGAAAAACTTTGATGCACTTTCTTCTTCAGAGAACATTGTCACTTTCTCATTTAAAAAACGTGATATTTCGAAAAGAGAACATTTCATACTTCATTATTTTAAAAAATCATAACATTTCATCGTTATTAAAACCATCATCAACATACGTATAGTAGCAACACAGTTCCTTATATGCACCGTGAGCACCTATCGGTGACCGTAACCCAACTCATGTTGACATTACGTTTTTGTCTGCAAATATCGTTCTCAATGCATTGGTAAAATAACATAACAATAACATAACATCATAACATATACACCTACTAGTGTTAGGTGTCATAAAATTTGATTTCGCTTCAGCATTCTTTAAAAAGAACCCATTCGAAGCCCATTGACTGTTTTTCATCAACCCAGGAGTTACCACTCCATTTTTACTCACTCTGGAGTGGATAAATGAGTTCCACTAAAATAATTCTCCATCCTAACCTTTGGGGTCGTGACAAAATTCATTTTCATGTAATGTTTTGAAAAATATATTTCGTGACATGTGCATAGTAAGTTTCATGAAAAATGATATTTATTTATGTAATATGCTAAAATGGTGAGAATTTCACAGGTTATGTAAACAAGTAATCAAATACTCAATGATGTATCATATGATGTTTCATGCTCAAAATGATATTTAATATGAATGTGGTGTTTATACAAGAATCATAAATAAATTATCTAAGAGTAAGTTAGAAGTTAACTTACAAACTTCTCGAGTTTGAAAAGTCATAGTGGCTGAAATCAAATTCATACTAAGTTAGGATTTGAACCTCCAAGGAAGATGCTCAAAATCAAAGGGTTTAAAAAATGGTTATTTATAAAAATACCCCTAAATTTTTCACTATTTGCAAATAAATCTCAAATTTAACCAAACTTCATGGATCTTATGTTTTTTATATTCTAAAACCATCCATACTCTTAGAATTGTAAAATTTAAAATGGAACTAGCTCAAATATTCCCAACCCATGACATGCACTCTAGTTGATGCCTAAGTATGATTTCAACTATTGATCTCTATGAATGCATGCATATGAAATTCTTTTTAGTCACAAAATATTACTATAGTCCTTAATGATATGATAAAGTCCAGTTATTTGGTGAGCAAGTTCATCCCAACACTTAATCATGGCTAAAAACCTTAATCTTCATTAATCCTTCATTAATCAAGCATGTATATTCATTCTTATCCCAATCACAAGATCTTCTAAATGCTCATTGATCAAGCCTAGGTGAAATAAATCAAATTTTCATAAAATAAGCATGATTTAATCAAAACCGTGCATGCTTGATGATCAACACAAGGTAGAGTTAAAACCTATCATGACATGCTTATAATATCAAAATAAAACCTTCAATGATCATTCTAAGACATTAAAAAATCATATCAAAATATGCTAAGACATGCCATAACTAAAACTTTCACTTAAACAATTTAAGCACTTAACCTATCCTTAATGAACCCAGTTTTGAATTAAACATGGTAACTTTTTCTAAACTCAACAAAAATTCACTCCAACACTTGAAAACAAGGCTTGAATTGCAAAATAAGATCAAGGGCTAGAAAACTTACAATTTTCATGGCCCTTAAAGCTTCCAAAACAACTTTACTCAAGAACACTCAGTAACTTCACTCGGTTTCACTCTATTGCTCACTAAGAGGGAGAAATACTCTCAAGACTTAAGAGAAGGCTTGGAGGAAAGGTGTGAGAAATAAGGAAGTGAGAGAGGTATTTATAGGCTTCAAGAGGGGAGGGTGTAACACCCCGCTCCTTCCTTCTTACGTAAATTCTTTCTTTCTAACGTAAGCAAGTTCCGAGGACGGAAATTATGTAACCGTCTGCCCCTTGTCTCTAGCTACTACGAGCCTTGTTATGCATGTTGAACCCGATGGCGTTCTTCAAAAGATATTATGTGAATTCTAAAGTACGCCCAGTGTTTTAAATGCACTTGAAGTAGCAGGATGTTGGGTGACGTGACACGGTCATGGTGTAGCTTGGGAGTAGGCTCAAGCTATAAGACGTGACGTAAAGCATAATTGTAAACGAAGTCTTGTCGTGTTAAGTGTTGGGATGAACTGTCAAAAGGGACGGGTAGCATAAGGAGTCATGCTAGCCGGGTTAGGAGAAGGTTGGTATAGGAGTATGACCCTTGTCCCTACGAGTAGGTGATCAACATGTTATATGTTGGTCTTAGGTGATGAAGGAGTAAGGTACATGTGTAATCTGGTGAGACACATGTACCGGATGGATTCACCATATGTAATGGGTAATCTGTCCTAAGTATAGTTACATAGTGCTTAAGCCTCAGAGTTGGCTTAGAGCCGTGTGCCTTGTATGAATAAGAATGAGGATTTAGCGTGAGCTAAGATGCATGAAGATAGTGACGAGTGTGTTGTCTAGGATTGGGATGCGTGATTCCATCGTTTGGAATCATGCGTCTGAATATGGTTAGTAAGAAGAGTAATACGAAGTCCTTGTGTCTTAATCCTAAGGTGAATCATGGGTTCACTTTAGTGGATGAGCACTCGAGGCAGGACCTTGAGTTGGAAGATGTGGTGACCGTAAGTAGATCCCGAAGGTTTTAGCATAGTAAAAGGCACATAAGAGCACGGGATAGAAGGAGAGTGTTTTCAAGTGAAGTGTAGCTCTATTCTAGTTTAAGTTGCTTATGCATTAGATATAGAATGACGTCATGGTTATGTGTATGTATGTAGGTTATGTGACACGCACATGAACGGACTGCATGATATGCAAGTAACATGGAGTCCAAGTAAGTATTACGTTCATACTCTTCTAGAGTTTTCTAGAATATACGAAATGAAAAAGAAGCGATTTTCCTTTAAGATGCCTTACACGAAAGACGTTTTACGAAAGAAAATGCTAAGTGTTCAAAGGTATAAGTATGTAAAAGCCCCTCCTTGGCAGCCCCTTTTTACGCATCCAAAAGTATTAATTGTACGTATGTGAATGAATGACTATACGCTGTATCTATTGTATGTATTTTCTAAGAAAAGAAATGTTGAGGCTTGTGCCTCGAGCTTTAAACTGATGCTTTGACTGGCGCAAAGAAAGTGTTTTAAAAGGTCCCCATGAACTGAAGTTAAAACGTCTTTATGAACTGATGCTTTAAGGATGCCATGAAATATGATGTTTAAGCTTTTGCTTTTAAATGATGTTTCTCCATGAATGAACTGTTAAATGAAAAGGACTAAATGAAATGACATGGCTGAACTGAAAGAAAGGACTAGAATGACATGAACGTTTACTGTATGAAGATACGTAACGACCATATGAATGAATGGAAAGGGTACTAATGAATGGGTAGATTGCAATGTCGGGTAAGTAGTACTGGTAGTGCACCCAGTGATGCCCTCCCATGAAAGGGATTCCCAACCCGTGGCCACGGGTGGAGCCCGGGTCCAAAGGAAGACCGCTAACCCCAATACACGGGGCGTAACAGTGTGTATCGGCCAATGAAAGTGATAAGAAAGAATGGATGAATGTATGAACGCATGAATGACTCGAACTCTTTAAGAAATGAAGGCACTGATGGGAGAAACGTTTTACGAAAAGAAAGCCCCATTTTTAAAGAAAAATCCTATCCAGTGACGTTTTCAACGAAGAACACACGCATGCATGTATGTATAGTATGTATGGTATAATGAATGCATGAATAAAAACCTATGTTATTATATTTTAACTGTATGAAGTAATGCTTACGAGTCATCGACTCATTTTAGTTTTTATGCATGCCCCTCCCCCCACACAGGAACCTAATGAGAAGTATGTCAGGACGGACACGACCCATGGGGAAGAGCATGAAAGTCTAGGCATGAGTTTTAATTGTATGAGAGGCCTTTTTATTTAAAGATTTATGTTTTCTGCTGTAAACCTCTTTTATTCTCAAAACGCATTTTATTTTATAACGTAGAGTCTTGCACCCTGGGGATGGAAATAAAAAGTTTAAATCAAATGGTAATTCCCGTCGTCTTTTCTAAAATCATTTTTTATAAAAAGTCACACCTCAAGGACGGGCGTTACAGTGGGAGGCGTTGGTTTTGGCTCCAAGGAAGTGAATGTGAGTGGTGGAGGTGAAAGGTAGAGTGTTGATTGCATTTTCCAGATTTGTCATGGCTTGGTCAGTTGAATAGTGACCTAAAGTTTCATCGTGGCCAAGAGCTAGAAGACGTCCATAGGTGCAAGGGCTGTTTGATTCAGATTTTTTAGACAAAAATTCACAAGACAAGCAAGCTATAGCCAAAGGTTTTGAGTTTCCTTCAAAACTGTCCTGATTTTGATCCTTCCTTTGTCCCATCCTCTTGGTCTAGTTTGTGGGCATAATTACCATCATTGAGTTCCTTCCTCATGTGGGTAAAGATGCATGAGTTTTGGCATGGGGAGGGTGGCTCAACCATGGCAGATGAGTGGTTGAAGCTCAACCAATTCAGTTTCTATCCAACTAGCTTCCTAGGTGCAATCGATTTTGGCTATTTGGTTTGATTTTTTAAACCAATTTCTCCCAAGGCTTGGTCTGGGTTATAAGAGATCATATGAGGTATTAAAGGACCATAGTGCCCTTGAGAAAAAGTCACAAAAAGATTAGGCTTAAGGGCAAAACAGTCCATGCATACAAAGGGCACACATGTGTGCCGATTGGTGTAATTTTGGGATTTGATATGTTATTTCTTCTAATGACATGTGGGGAGGTTTATCTAGGATCTTAGTATGATCTGAGAGTAATGTAATTAAGTAATAAAAAAAGAAAATTTTTGATCAAAAGGTTAAAAAAGATTAAGAAAGAAAATTAAGTTTCAAAACATAGCTTAAATATCACTAATCTTAGGTAAGTTGATTAATAGTCTTAACCAATTTTAAAACTTAATTTGGGTACTTAGGGTATGACTTGGGCTTGAAGAAATCCATAGTATCGTGTATTGGGCTTTCAAATTGAAAAGTGAAATAGAACAAAACAAGGCTTTGGGCCTTGTGGGCTTAAAAGAGCCATGAGTGTGGGTTAATGGTCTAAGAGCTTTTGGATTTGAGTGGATAGGGGCCCAGATTTTGAGGGATTAAAATAGACCTCAAAGATCTACTAAGATGGGGCTTGAAAGGTTTACCTTGACATAATTGGGCCATGGGTCAAATCTATGCCAAGCTTAGCCCAAAGGCCTTATGTCTTCCTTATACTTGGGCCAAGGCTATCCTACTAAGTTTTGCACTCCTATAAGGCTTGTTTTATGGCTTCTAAGGATTGTCCCATAAATGTCCTAAGGATATAAAGACCTTAATAGGATTATTAATGGGCTTGCTTCTCTAATCTTTCATGCTTAATAAGTTGGGCCTAATACATTCACTATTACTAAGTTAGGCCCAATGACCTTATGTCCTTTTCATTGGGCTTATTTTTTAGTGTCCTCCAAGATAGGCTTGAAACTTTATATCTCTCAATTTGGGCCTAAGGCTTTTAACAACTTAACCTTAGCCCATCACATCCTTAGTGCATTAGGACCCTAAAGTCTTATGTTCATCAAGTAGGGCCTAAATTCTTATTGCCTCCCCTAAACCTTTATACCCAAAAAACTTGGGCCCTTAGTAAACCACTCTTTGGGCTTTCTCCAATTTCATCAAATATTTAACCCAAATTACTTAGCCCATTAATGTGGCAACCATCCAATATGCGATGTGTCATTCCCTTATGGACTTCTTGGCTTCTTATCCTCAAAATTAATAAAGCACTAAAAATTCTCCAAAATAATATTACTAACCAATCAAGCTCCAAAAATTTCATTTTCCTCAAAAATTAATATTGCACTAGAATCTTCTAATAATTCTACTAAACCCAAAGTATACGGTCCTCTTGCCAACTCAAGTATCCAAAGTTGTTCTTATTCTAGAATAGCTTAACTCTTAATTAACTAGGATTAAGGCTACTAAGGTCAAGGCCTAATGAGTTTTTTAGGCAGGGTGTTACAGTTGGTGTGAAGTGCTATGGAGGATTGAGAGCATAAGCAAAATTTGAAAATGACAAGGGAAGAAGAACCCTTGGGCGTGTGTCTCTCTTCCCTTTTTATAGAATTCCTCTCAAGCTATCATTGGTTGCTTGTGGTCCAATGCATGAAGGAAAAGTGTAATCTCTTTTTCTCTTCTAGCCGAATGTCTCTTCGCCTTCCAAATTCTTGGATTGTCTTGGGAAGGTGGAAAACTTACTTGGGAGTGTGGCCCTTGCCCTAGCTGAATTTTTTGTCCTCTATGCCCCTTCCCTTTTCATCTAGGTACAATGCATCTTAGGGTAAAAAGGTAATTCAATCTTTATGTCTCTTCCAAAAGTGAAGCTTTGCATGTGCGACACTTGGCATAGGCATGTGCCTTGCCCTAGCCGTCCATCTCATTTCCCAATTTCCATGTGATCCTTCATCTTCTAGTGCCCCTTCCCTAGGTGACTTTTCCTTCCCAAGAATCTCTTTTGTAACCCTAAGGTGACAAGTGGCGTGTGTGAGTGTGCCTTTGGATGTAGTGGCCGAAAAAGTGAGGGTAGGTTGGTCATTTCGTGTGGTTGTCCCTTCCTATTCCTTCAAGAAGGTCGTTGCATGTTTGACAAGTGGAAATATCTGAAGAAACTCCCTTAGGATGGGCATGTGGTGTAGGAAACCGAACCCTCCTTTTTGTCCATTGGGCTTCCCTATGCAAATCCCTCTTGGAGATCCCCATGGTCTTCCCTAGGCGCCACGTCCCTATGCAATCGATCTTGGAACTTCAAACTCATGTCAAGTGGCATGGTGTAGGCGTGTGGGTGAGTTGGCCGAAAATCTCTTGGCCTTCTCTAGGTCACTTCCTCTTCATTTCTTTTAGAAGATCTCTTACATGTATGACATGTGGCAACTAAGCTAGGGTTGGCATGCATGCCTTTCCTTGGCTTCCCAAACACGTTTCTCTCTCTCCCTTAGCCCACTATCACGTCCAGGTACATAGTGCTATGCAAGCATCACACATGGCACTTGTAGTAAAGGCTATTGGTCATGGGCCAAACGCTTCTTGGGTTTTTGGGCTTGGATTTCTTATGGTGGCCGAAATATATATAGGCTTAGTTGGCCTTCTCTTGGGCTTGGGTTACTATCTACAAATCCAAGGCCTATATCCAACTAGAACTATTCTCATGGCCCTAAAATAATACTAAGGCAACGAAAATAAACACAGATGTAATCTAGTCATGTTTCGGGTTATCACACCATTTTGATATGAAAGATCTTAGTGAGACTAATTTTATTTTGGGAATGAAAATGATCAAAACGTGTGATGATATTTTTCTTGATCAATCGCATTACGTAGAAAAAATAATAAAGAAATATAATTATGTTGAATGCAAGCATGTTGCTACTCCTTTTGATTCTAGTGTTCATTTTTTTCTATTGCAAATGATGATGATGTGATTACACCCAAACTAGTATGCGGTGTTATTATATAGTTCAGGGTATCGATCCATAGAGAGTCGGAAGAAACACAACAAGACAGAAGCTTAAAAGGAAAGATCAAATTACAATATGACAAGAATCTGAAAATTCTACCTAAAGCACGTAATTAAAATGAGATTAAAGCACATATAAGAAGGCAAATAAAGTTTTGGGCTTCCATCAACCGGATCCAATACTCTGACTTTTTCATTCCAAGCTATATACACAATTAAGAATTATAACACCAAATTTCTAATTGGAAGATATGACATTATATTCATTTACTTTCTCAAATTTAATTCTAGAATCTATTCTCCCTTTACAAACCACAGTTTTCATATATAAAAATGAATATAAAATCTAGAGATGACACTATGCTCTCAAACAATAATGCAACAAAAGATCACATCAATGACATGAAAAGCATGTTTAAGTCACAATCATATATTCATAATCCTATAGCTCAACAAAATCGAACCATAACAACATTTAATATAATTATCTCAAACTTATAATATCCAAAACAATTAGAGAATTGAATCATAGAATCTTAAATAATAAAACTTAATCTATGAATTAAAATAAAGTCAAAATATTTTCACCGATCAATTTCTGCCCTAAGTTTTATCCAAGATTTAGTTTTCCATGGAAGAATTAAAAATAAATAAAATTAGTATTTTTCTCCTCTCTTCAGAATTGAACCATCTCCCTTTTTTAAAACTCTCAATTTCGTGCTAATGATATACTTATATAGGGTAGGAAAGAAACCCTAATGTCTTCATATAAACTCGCCTAAATTTTAGGACTCATCTTGGCAGCCACGTACGTGCTTCAGAAATTCGAATTTAGAAATACTTATTTGAGACAAATTTGTAGCCCTTTAAGATAGATTTCCAATGCATCAAGAATAGCATCAATCCAATATATGAGTGGAAAGTTGCTATCAAAATACTAAATTATGTTCAGGCTATCTTCTAGCGGATTTTAGACTTTGACTTTTTTCTTGATCCGAATTACTCTCAAACTCCATCATTATCCTTATTTGAAGATTCCTACACTCGTTGAAAGTTCTTAATTTGTTCCAATGTATTGTCCACTTAAAAGTCCTCCTTTGAATTTGACTGGACTTTGACTTATTCTTTTATAGACTCTGAAATTAAATATAAAAACCTGCGTAGGAGCATCCCAAAGTAAATAGAAATTCAATTCAAGAATATACATTAATTCCTATGATTTCTATTCATATTTTAGCATTTTAGTCTAATAATAGGATATCTAGAATGCACTTTAGTATACTCATCACACCCCCAACTTGCTTATTGCTAGTTCCTAACAATTTCTATGCTAAAGAGATGAAAGAGATGAGAATAACTTAAATGGGCCACCAATTCACATTTTCCAGATTCACATATCAAAACAAACTTAGAAATTTAATAACCCTTCAAGATCAATCCACTTATAGCAATTTATAAAGTGTGTGTGTGTTCTCCTAGCCATAACTATCTTACTACTAATCTTGACATATGCAACATCAAGAATGTCTTAAACAAAATGTTCAACTCCATATCTCATGGGTATAATATTGTTTCGTGTAAGGTTTCTCTCTATGGAGTTGACAAGTGGTGTACACACAATCACATGGAGATTTAGGTAATTATGAACAAACAACAAGCAAGCATTGATCTTATCATAAGAACACTAACAAATGAGAATTCAACCATTCTTTCCACAGGCTTACTTGGGATCAGAACGGTCAAAACAAAATGTTGTAATGTGGCTTAGGTTAGGCTATATGACAAGAAAAGGAAAAAGATTCAAAAACTTACAAGTACATACATAAGGAATCTTATTGAATATCTCAATAAACCACATCTCTCACTTGATGTACTCTTCAAACTTTCAAATCACCGAATAACACCTTTTTTTTTTTTCATTTGTTACTTTTTTACTTCCAGCTCAACAATTTGGTGAACAAGTATATGTCACCTTGATATTCTACTATTTCTACCTAGCCTTGGTATTTTTGCCCTTGAAGCTCACTCACTTGAACACTTTGTAACTCATGTTTTTCCATTTTCTCTATCTTTTTTTTTTTTTTAATTCCTGGCCAAAAAAAAAAAAGAAAAAAGAATTCCACATCTAGTACACACTTGGAAGTAATAAGGGTAGGAAAAATCAGTGTATATGTTATACTCCAATGTAGAGAGGTATGGATAATGTAAGTATATAAAGAAAAAAAAAGGCTATATGTGTTTCTTGGCTCAAAGTTGACTACTAAGGATCTATAATTCAAAGGGTTGGCTTGAAAGGCTCAAACGTTAATCATAAATTGACCTTCATCATATCCCAAGTATATCCGCCATCATACCACAAACCATACAATGATATTCTCAAAAGAAGTACCCAATTCAAAAAATCAATGAACACTTGTTACAATTTTTAGCATTTGTTGGCTCTCAATTCTCTCAAAAACTCACAAATAACGACTTAAATAAAAGAGTTATCTAGATACATGTGTCAAACCACTATCTTACTACAAAACTTGGATGAGTAAATTAGAAATCCTGTGAATACCTCAACATAATGATCAAGATGGGTTTGTTGAATTCACTAAGTTGACGATGCATGAGAATGAGTACACATGTGAAATGATATACGTGTGATGCTAAAAAAGGATTCTGACACATGTAAATGTGCCACATAGTTCCAACAAGCATTTGTAAATGTATAATTTGCACCACCCCAACTTAAATGAAACATTATCCTCATTGTTTAAGAATCAAAACTGAATGAAGAGTAACTGAAGAAGGTAGAATACACCTGATGTGTGACTTGGACAGTCCGGTAAGAATAAGAGATGACAAATTGAAATGGCGAAATGCATTTACAAATGGAACGAAAAGAATAGAAAACAAAACAAATAAATAAATAAAAAGCATACCTGCATGATGTGGTCAAGATTGATAGACCGAGTTTTCAAGTGGAATGTCTTCCCCTTTAGGCACTTGTCTACCAATAAGGATTTTAAGATGTTGATCATTTACTTTAAAGACCTGGCCATCCCTAGGGTCTTCTATTTCTACCTCCCCATTTCAAAAACATGTTTCACTACAAAGGGGCCAGTCCACCTAGACTGAAGTTTTCCTGGGTACTTGTGAAGTCTAGAATGATATAAGTATACTCGGTTATTAGGCTTAAACGTCTTCCTAAGAATATTTTTATCATGAAACGCTTTCATTTTAGCCTTATAGATTTTAGAGTTCTCATAAGCATAATTTATCAACTCCTCTAACTCGATCAACTGAAATTTCCTAAACTTACTCGCATTCAGTTTCGAAGAAATACTAACAGGAAAAGTCTCACCTAGGTCGAGAAATGCATGCTTTAAACCTGAGGGCGGCGATTTCAATTCCAATTTGGGACTCTCCACGCTTGAAGGAATTTATTTTTCACTTTTCTTTGGCAACTCCTCAAACTTCGGTTGCCAAGCATGTGTTCCATAATCCTGAATTTCATAAAAAATAGCACAAATATCAACATCAAATAAATCACTCAGAATTAACATGGAAATATTAAAGGGGATCATAATCATGAGTTGTGTGAACTCTCTTGTCTATGAGTGCGTCAATCATGTATGTTTGTTGTCACTCATCATCCTCCCTGGGCTGCTTACTGATGTGGAATACGTTTACCTCCATAGTCATGTTTCCAAAAGATAGTTTCATCAATCCATTCCTACAGTTTATAAGTGCATTAGCCGTAATAAGGAAATGTCTACCTAATATGAGAGGAATCTTAGAGTCAGACTCAACAACCTACTGAGTATCCAAAATTCAATAATAACAGGGTAGTAAAGCTTGTCAATTTGGATCAAAACATCCTCAACTATCTCTCTTGGTTTCTTAACTGAACGGTCAGCCAATTGAAGCACAACAGAAGTGGGTTTAATTTCACCCAAACCAAACTGCAAATAAATAGAACAAGATATCAAATTTACACTAGCTCCTAAATCTAGCAACGCTTGCCCAAACTCATGATTCTCAATATTACATACAATGGTTGGACAACCAGGATCTTTGTACTTAGGAGGAATTCGCTGCTCAATTAGAGCACTAAATTGCTCTATCAGGAATGTTGTCTTCTTAACGTGGTGCTTTATCTTAACTGTAACTTTTGTGTAAGTAAGAACTTATTTAATAACATGTAAAAGAGGAAGATTGATTTTTACCTGCTTGAGGTTCTCCAAGATTTCATTGCTAGAATCCAGAGTTCACATACCAGATTTTAAAGCTTGAGGAAATGGTACCTTAACTGGGCTCTTGATTACCTTGGCTTCCTTAGGCAACTCAGAACTATCATTGCTTTGTTCTTCTTCAACATTTTCTATCTTATCAATTGTTGGGATGTGTAAGGACTTACCACTTCGTGTCACAATGGCATTGCCCTCCTTCAAATTTCCTTGAGCCATATGTTGGCCTTGGGATGTGGATTGAGCTTGAGAATGGAACTTGTCATGCTCATTCACATTCAAAAAGCTCATCAACTTGGATACATGACTCTTTATCTCCTTATTTTCTTCAATAACTTGCATAATCAAATATTCAAACTTTTGATTAGTTTTACCATGTGCCTCAATAAAAGCATGTAAAGTATCTTCTAAGGGGTTCCTAGAAGAAGATGATACATGATACGACGTAGGATAAGCTCTAGGTAGTCGTGCAGGCTGCTAGTTTTCAAATTTTCAGCAAAAATTGGGTGATTATGCCACCCAAGATTGTAGGTATCGGTAGGGGTGCGCAGCGGGGCCCCGTTCCCTCTGACCCGCCCCGTTCGCCCCGCCCCCTCCCATGTGGGGCGGGGGCTTCGGCCCGCTTAAGCGGGGTGCGGGGGGCCTGCCCGCACCCCAGGGATGATGCGGAGGCGGGGGGCGGATGGGGAGAAGCCCTGCCCCCCTTTTCCCCCGCCCCGCTTAAGTTATTTATATATAAAATATAATTAAAATTATATATATATAAAAAAAAAAAAAAACAAATAAGTAGAGTGAAACGGCGCCGTTTTGTTATAGACAAAATAGTGCCATTTCAGTTAGGACTGGTAAGTGCAACCGCCCCTCAACTAATAGTGAAACGGCGCTGTTTCACTATTAGTTAAGGTTCCCCCCTCCCCCTTCCCCGCGTCTGCTTCCCAGTTTCACTCTCTCCTTCTCGAACTCTCCTCTCTCACTCTCCTTTCTCACTCTCTGTCTCTGAGTCTCTCGCCGATCTCTCACACTCACTCTCTCTGAGTCAGTCTCGCACTCGCATCCACAAGCCTCTCTCTCTCAGTCGAATCTCCGTCTCGCACGAGCAGCACCACCGCTGCCACTTCTCCGTCTCCATCTCTCACTTGGATTTCGCCGCCACTCAAAGGTAAGAAATCTGAAACCCATTCTTTTTTCTTTTTTTTTTTTGGATTGGAGATTGGAGGAAGGTTGGGTTGAATCGGAGATGGAGGATGGGAAATTTGTGAATTTGTGTGCTGTGGAGAATTTTGTGCTTGTGTTTGATTCGTCTGTTTCTTTGTACTTGTTTGTAGATTGGAACCCTAAATCAATTTAGGGTTCCAATCCGAAATTTGTGCTTGAAATTTAGGGGTTTCAATTGAAACCCCTTAATTTTCAATTTAGGGGTTTCATTTGAAACTCCCTAAATTTTAGGGTTTCGGATTGAACCCCTAAATTGATTTAGGGAATTGAAACCCCCCTCAAGTTTAGGGGTTTCGGATTGAACCCCTAATTGAGGGGGTTTCAATCCGAAACCCCAATTTCAGTTTGGGGTTTCGGATTGAAACCCCAATTTCAGTTTGGGGTTTCAATTGAAACCCCTAACTCAATTTAGGGGTTTCAATTGAAACCCCCCTCAAGTTTAGGGGTTTCGGATTGAACCCCTAAAATTGAGGGGGTCTCAATCCGAAACCCCAATTTCAGTTTGGGGTTTCAATTGAAACCCCCTCAAGTTGAGGGGTTTCGGATTGAACCCCTCAAATTGAGTTAGGGGTTTCAATCTGAAACCCCAATTTCAGTTTAGGGGTTTCAATTGAAACCCCTAACTCAATTGAGGGGTTTCAATTGAAACCCCCTCAAGTTTAGGGGTTTCGGATTGAACCCCTCAAATTGAAAATCCGAAACCCCTAACTCAACTGGTAAGTGCATGTTTGGAATTATGTCGTACGTGATTGATAAGTACATGTTTGGAATTATGTCGTATGTTGATTGTTTTTTTATTTTATTTTATTGTGTTATGGAATCAGGAATGTCTTCTCAAAGAGAGTTCACTGATAGCTCTCCCACCCCTACCAGTACCCCTGCCCCTACCAGTACCCTTGACCCAGAACCTAACCCTACTCCAACCCCTGGGAGTGGGAATACACCTTGCCCCGCCCCTAAGCCCACACAAAGTAAGAAACCTGTTTCCGTAGTTTGGTCTCATTTTACCAAACTAGAGGGTGGTGACCCCAATAACCCACAAGCTAAATGTAATTATTGTGGGAAAATATATGGATGTCACTATAGGAAACATGGTACATCCCAGTTAAAGATCCATTTAGAGGAACAATGCAAGAAGAGTCCAATATTAAGATCCTTAGTGGAGAAGGGTCAATCAAGACTAGAAATTGGACTGAAAAAAATGGGGGATGGGAGTAGTGGGGGTTCAACATTGAAGGGGTTCACAAAGTATAATGCTGATGAGTGTAGAAGGAAGTTAGCTCGTATGGTTGTCATAGACGAGCTACCTTTTCAGTTTGTGGATGGGAGAGGGTTCCAAGAATTTGTCCGAGAATTGGAACCTAGATTTATGCTTCCTTCTCGCCACACTGTGGCAAAGGATATTAAAAAGATGTACTGGAAATATAAAGATGTTTTGAGGGGCCAATTGGCGGGTTTGGTAGTTTGCCTCACTACTGATACTTGGACTTCAGTCCAAAATTTTAATTATATGTCTTTGACTGTCCATTTCATTGATTCTGACTGGATTCTCCATAAAAAGATTATCAAGTTTTGTCAAATAACTGATCACAAGGGTGAGACAATTGGGAAGGCCTTAGAGGCTCAATCAAGGAGTGGGGGTTGAGTAGGGTTTTGACAGTTTCGGTTGACAATACCTCGTCTAATGATGTCGCCTTGGGATATCTGAAGACTTATCTTAAAGAGGCAAATAAGACATTCTTGGGTGGTGAATATTTGCATGTTAGATGTTCTGCACATATCTTGAATCTAATTGTGACTGAGGGGTTAAAAGATGTTGACAACTCGGTTGCACGAGTTAGATTGGCTGTGAAATTTGTGAGGTCTTCTCCTTCTAGATTGGAGAAATTCAAGATTGCTGCGAAGAGTGTGGGCATAACATCAAAGAGGAGTCTTTGTACTGATGTTCCCACCAGATGGAACTCAACCTTCTTGATGTTGGAGGCAGCCTAAGAATATAAAAAAGCCTTTCAATTATTGGGTGATGAAGATATTCAATATGTCAAATACTTTGATGAGCATGGGGGTTTAGGATTGCCTAATGATGATGATTGGGAGGTAGTTGCTACATTTGTTGATTTTCTCGAGCTGTTTTATGAAGTCACGTTGAAGTTATCTGCTTCTTTGCACCCTACATGCTATGAATTTTGTCAACAAATATGTAGGGTGAAAGAAGAATTAGACGACATGTGTAGGGGTTCCAATCTAAGGATGAGGGGGATGGCATTGACCATGAGGGTCAAATTTGACAAGTATTGGGGAGATTTGACTAGACTCAATATTTTGTTATATGTGGCTACTATTCTTGATCCCCGTCTAAAAATTTCTGGCATGTTATATGGTTTGGGACTGGCGTATGATCAGGCATGGACTGATCTTATTGGTGAGATGGCCCGCGATACCCTTTATAGATTTTATGATGAGTTTAATGCAATTAAGGGTGATACTACATCTACTACACCTACACATATCCCAACACCTCCTCCAGACACCGGGGCAACAAAGAAGCGTAGATTAGCATGGATGAAAACCCTCGCACATAATCTCACACTAGTCCATCAATCTACGGAGGTGGTTTCAGAGTTAGACAGTTATTTGTCAACGGATCTTATTCAAGAAGATGATGATTTTGACATTTTAGGATGGTGGAAGGTAGCATCAAAGAAATATCCCATCCTTTCTGAGATTGCCCGTTGTATATTGGCCATCCCTATTAGTACCGTTGCCTCGGAGTCTGCCTTTAGTACCAGAGGGCGCATATTAGATCCTTTCCGTAGTTCATTGTCTCCTACAACTGTAGAGGCATTGATATGCACACAGAGTTGGACGATGGGAAATGATATTTATGTTCCGGATGTGTTAGATTTTAAAGAGACCGACGAAGAGGGTGGTGATCAGTCTGGATCTGGACCATCTGGTAATTATTGTTTTTATTTTATTATTTTGATTTATTTATATTCATTTCAATTTCATCAGTATTAATTTTAGTATTGATTGTTGTAGCAACACATGAGACGACTCAGACGATGTCTACCTCCACTGCTATATGAACATGTGCTTAGGCTCAAGCCTCAAGACTACCCATCTGGCCGCCCCAAATATCACAGTCAAAGACCCAAACCGCTCGCATCTTTTTTTAGATTATTAATTTCGTAGATTTTTGAATTTTGAATCAGTCTATCAGATGTATGTATTATATATTTTATTTGTAATTTTATAATGTTGATACAATGTCCCTTGGACACTTTTATTTGTAATTTTGTAATTGTTTAGACAGTTAGACTTTCCATTTATTTTTGTAATAGCTTAATTATTATTATTATTTATTAGTTTATTAGGTAGTAAACTTGTAGTCTATACTCTATAGTAGTATTTTATTAGTCTTAATTATATAAAATTGTGTATGTATATATTATTTTCATTCATGAATTTTTTTTTTAACTCTTCTTTTTTAAAAAATGTAAAATTATATTTTTATGGGCCTAAAATGGCCCAGAAACAGGGCTGTTTCTGGGCCATTTTCGGCCCATTACAGCGGTTTCTGGGCCATTTTTGGCTGGCCCAGAAACTGCTTCTGGGCCTTAGGCCCAGTAGTGGTGCGGGGGGTGCGGACGGAGGACCCCCTCCACCCACACCCCGTCAACCAGGACGGGGTCCCCCGCCCCCGCACTCCGGGGGCGGGGGGCGGATGATTATTGTGGCCCCCCGCCTATGTGGGGGCGGGGGGCGGGGGTGGGGGCTACCCCGCCCCGTATGGGGCGGGTAGCACCCCTAGGTATCGGAAGAATGTGTAAAATGCTTCTTGTACATACCTAAGGCATTACATTGCTCTTCATACATTCCTCTCATTTTAGCAGATATGGGGCACTCTTAAGGTAGGTGATCTACCCCACCACACACAAAACAAGATCTAAATAACTCAACATGAGTAGCCATGTGTGTTGGCTCTAAATATTTAGTTTTTAATACATCTAACTCCCTAGTAAGCATCTTCACCTTAGCTTTTAGGTTATCATCTTTCCTAATATGGTAAATTCCACCACCATTTGGATTTCCAGCAAGCCGTGTCCTATTTGTACTCTCAGTAGCACTAGGTCCGAATCCAAGTGTGAGCTTTTTCAGCAATCTCATTGAGATATTCGAATAGCCTCATCTAGATTTTTCTGCAAAAATTCACCATTACACATCATCTCTATGAATTGACGCTCTCTAGGTGTAAGTCCCTCATAGAAATAACTAAATAAGCGCCAGTTTTCATACCCATGGTGAGGACACATATTCAACAACTCTTTAAACCTTTCACAAGCCTGATACAAAGTCTCACTATCATTTTGTGCAAAGGTAGAGATCTACCTCTTCAAAGTATTGGTCTTATGTTGGGGAAAATATTTGTTAAAGAAGACCTGTGTCATCTCATTCCATGATCCTATTAATCGTGATCTTAGTGAGTACAACCAGCTCTTTGCTCTATCCTTCAAAGAGAAATGAAAGAACTTAAGCCTCACAACATCATCTGTAACATTATAACTATGGAAGGTCACAACTATTTCTTCAAACTCCCTAATGTGCAAAGAAGGATTTTCATTCTCTAAACCATGAAAGGTGGGAAGTAGTTGTATCATCCTTGTTTTAAAATCAAGTTGACGAGTGTTGGCTGGAAACATAATGCATGATGGTGTGGTTGTGCGTGTAGGGTGGAGGTAATCTTGAAGAGTTCTAGTGGGTTGATCTTCGTGTTCACACATTTCTTTGGGACTAGATGAATTGTCAAATAAAGGATTTACAAAATTTGATTCCGACTCTACGGTAGGCCTACAAGCAGATCTACTAAAGGCATCTCTATATTTGTGCATGCAAGGTAACAAAATACTAAAAACTAAAAATACTTTGACAAGAACGAAAAAAATAATAATGCAGCAAGTTAAAAGAGGGAAAGAAATTACCATCTTTACAAACTATTGAAATAAATTATTTGTATCGTTTCTTCCATCGTCTCCCCGGCAAAGGCGCCAAAATTTTATTACACCCAAATTAGCACTCGGTGCTATAGTATAGTTCAGGATATCGATCCACATGGAATCGGAAGAAACACGACAAGACACAAGCTTAAAAGGAAATATCAAATTATAATATGACAAAAATCTGAAAATTCTACCTAAAGCACGTAATTAAAATGAGATCAGTACATGGATAATAAGGCAAGTAAAGCTTTGGGCTTCCTTCAACCGGATCCAATATTCTGACTTTTTCTATCCAAACTATATACACAATTAAGAATTATAACATCAAATATAAAAACTTGCTTAAGAGCCTGAAAAGATCACATGTTTTCAATCCAATACTCTGACTTTTCATCTAACGAGGACACTATGTTCTCAAGCAATAATGCAGCAAAAGATCACATCAATGGCATGAAAAGCTTGTTTAAGTCACAATCATATATTCATAATCATATAGCTCAACAAAATCAAACCATAGCAACATTTAATATAATTGTCTCAAATTTATAATATCCACAAAAAAAAAAATAGAGAATTGAATCTTAGAATCTTAAATAATAAAGCTTAATATATGAATTGAAATAAAGTCAAAATATTTTCACTGATCAATTTTCGCTTTAGGCTTTACCCAAGATTTAGTTCTCCATGGAAGAACTAAAAATAAATAAAAATAGTATTTTTCTCATATCTTCACAACTGAGCCATCTCTCTTTTTTATAATTCTCAATTTCGTACTAATGATATACTTATATAGGATAGGAAAGAAACCCTAATATCTTCATATTCCCGCATAAAACATTGCCTAAATTTTAGGACTAATCTTGGCAGCCACGTATGTGCTTCAGAAATTCGAATTTAGAAATCCTTATTAGAGACAAATTTGTAGCCCTTTAAGATATATTTTCAATGCATCAAGAATCGCATCAATCCAATGTGTGAGTGATAAGTTACTATCAAAATACTAAAGTATGTCCAGGCTGTCTCCTAGCGCGTTTTGGACTCTGACTTTTTCTCTTGATCCGAGTTACTCTCAAACCCCATTATTATCCTTATTTGAAGAGTCTCACACTCGTTGAAAGTTCTTAACTTGTTCCAATGTCTTGTCCACTTGAAAGTCCTCCTTTGAATTTGACTGGGTTTTTACTTGCTCTTTTATAGACTCTGAAATTAAATATAAAAACCTGCTTAAGAGCATCCCAAAGTAAATAGAAACTCAATTCAAGAATACACATTAATTCCTATGATTTCTATTAATATTTTAGTATTTTAGTCCAATAATAGGATATTTACAGTGCACTTTCGTACACTCATCATGATGTTATTAATCAAAATGAATATGCTAGCTTGATTAGGATTTACATTATGTGATTGATTGCACTAGACCTGACATTGCTTATACGGTAGGAGTACTTAGTAGATTTACTACCAAGCCTGGAAGAGATCATTGGTATGTAATGGATTGGATAATGAAATATTTATCCGGTATAAACATTATGGCTTGTTTTATAAAAATTATCCTAATGTACTTGAAAGCTTTAGTGATGTCAATTGAAATATCTTGTCAGGTGTTTCTCTTTCAACTATTGGTGACATTTTTAGCTTGGGTGGTAGTATTGTATATTGGAAGTTTAAAAAATAAACAATTATCGCTAACTCAACCATGGAAGCTAAGCTTATAGCTTTAGCTTTAGCATGTGAGGAAGCGAACTGGTTAAGAGAGTTATTACATGAGATTCCCTTGTGGGAAAAATCAGTTTCACCTATATTAATTCATCATGATAGTATTGCTATTATTGGTAGAATACAAATTGTTATTATAAGGGTAAATTCAAATCCATAAGAACAAAATGCAATACTGTGAGATTTTATTTGATTGTTGGTGTTATTAACATGGATTGTGTTAAATCTTGTAATAATCTTACAGATCTACTAACCAAGGCCTTGACAAGAGAAAGAGTCTGGAATAGTACATCGAGTGGAATGATATTAAAACCCATAAATACATGAGCCATGTATGAGGATACTCAACCTGGGGACCAGAGATCCTAAGAACTTTAATGGGAAAAATGAATCAGATGATGGTTGTAATAAATGCACTATTTATTTTATTTCTCATTCCTATGTTGTGAGAGCATTTATCCTGTAATATTTTGGAAGATAAGTTTTTAAAAAAACTCTTAATGAAATTCTATAGCTCTTATGAGTAGGGTGTTAGAATTACAGGAGCACATTTGACAAATTTCTCCTATGTGAGTGTGGGAATGGGGCCGCTCTATATGAGAATTGGGTTTATCCTCAAATAAACTCATTTAATGGGATTAACACAAGGCCGTAATGTGTTGGCTAATAAAGTTCATGCCAACACCTAAGTTATCATATGTGAGTAATAATTCTTCATTTCCTTTAAGCAGTCATAGTTCAAGTTTGAGTCTACTATTTACTCTGGAGTAAAAGTTGTTACTTCATTAAGTGAGGGTTCAATGCAGAGCACACCTTCATGATACATAATAATCATTCTTTGTCTAGAAGTATCTCTTATTTATATTATTAAAAAATAGTGGGGGAATGTTAGTATTTTTTTAATAAATAGTATGTTTGTACGTTTAATGTTTATGGGATTAATTTTATGGTCCAAGCGGTTTGTGTTTATTTTATTAACTTTGTTAACGTTGGCTACCTCATATCGTTGTTTTTAGAAAAAATCTTAGTATAAGCCACTATTTGGCAACAGCCGGAGCACAACTTACAAGTCAGTAGGGAATTATTTTTCCCTCATCTCTTAGTTCTGGAGACAACCTCATTTCAAATTCTTTTTAGCTCCTCTGCCCCCCTCGCGTCGCCTAGCCCATCCTCTCCCCAATTCCCCGCGTTGACCCTCCCTTTGCCCAGCACCTTCGTTGTCGTCTACCCTCCCTCTGCCCATCCTTTGATTGTGCTATTTGAAAAGGCTTATTTATGCTAAAGAGATCTACAGCCACGGGCTAAGGTATTTATTCATCTTCATCTTCATGAAATTGCTTTAAGCTGACCGACGAAGCTGATGGTGGGGCGGCGACAAAACAGAGAATGTGGGTGGCAGTCGCTGGTTTGGTCCATTAATCAACTCACAGGGTGTGGCAGCGCTAGGCATACGGAGTGGCGTCGCGAGTAGCGCTGAACAGAGAGATGCTGTCATGAGGTGGCACTGGGAAGAGGAAGGCCGCGGGTTCCTGGCAAGGGATTTTCTTCCAGTTTCGTGGGAGGACATGGGTAGGGAAAATTCGAATGGGAATATGGGATGCAAAACGAAAATACAAAATGTGCGTTTTGAAAAAAAAAAAAATATATATATATATATATATATACACACATAAGGTGTGCTACAGATCAGCCGTGAACATTGGTTGATCTGTAGAAAAACTCTTATTTTTAAATTTCCAACCAGCCAAACGTTTTAATTCCTTCAGTTTTCTTTGTCTTGAATTTGGAGCAAGGCTTATTTTTTTAGAATTCAAGGGTCATAACCAAAAATACAAAGCTTTCAATATTTAGGATTTGGAAACTGTACGAGGTGTTTTACATCCATGTAGGAAGCTCGATGTTCAGTTAAAGAAAAAAAAATCCTTTCCAAAAAAGCCTCATCTGAATAATAGCTTATAAATTTTGCCTAAATTTTGTACGTACAAGAGAGAAAAGAAAAGAAAAGAAAATAAGTGTGTATGTTCTTGAGAATTTCAAGAGAAAAGAGAGGTGTTCTTTGAGTAGAGTTTTGCACTCAACCACTTGTGCAAAGTAGGTTTGAGACATACAACAATCAATTGGGCTGTTGTATCATGGAGGAAACAAGTCAAAAGGAGGTCTGCTGCACCGATTCATTTGAAAGTTTGTATATCGCAGATGATTTGAATCTCCTTAAAGAAAGCGAGATTTTTGTACCACAGTCTAAACTGGTTTCTTTTAAATGTATAATTTTATTGTAATTTTTCTTACATTATTGTGTATTTAACTAACAGTAGATGCTATATTTCTAGTTTTTTATTTATTTATTATTATTGGTTTGAGGAATCTCATATTTTTATCACTATCATTGTCTTAGATATTAAGTAGAGTTTTTTGGCTTAGAATTAGAATATAAAATCTTGCATTATTTGCGTATTGGAGTGTACGGATGATATGATATTGATAACTTAATGTTCTATGCAAGAGTTTGGTCTTTAGATTGTTTATTAGTTTTAGTGTTTTATTGCACCATCTCATTAAATCGTTGCATTATTTATTATTATGATTATTTTAAAAGGATGTATTGAAAATTTAAAATCAAAACTCTTGCTCACTTACTTTTTTTTATAGGTAATTGAAATTACTAAAAAATGTCCCTATATTGTAACGCAGTAGAAATATCTACCAATTCACTCAACAAATTGGTTAGTCGTTAATCATGCAATTATTTAATAATTAAGCAATAATGTAAAGTAAATAAATTGTATAACATCAAGATTGGTACTGAATAGAAACTCTTTAAAGAACTCTTTAAAGGTAAAATCCTACTGGACAGCCAAACCTAGAAAAGTAAATTTATTATTTGAAAATCAATTATAAATAAAGCTCAATTACAAAACCTTTGTCAATTGACACTCTTACTGGACCAGACAAATGACCCATTTGTCTCTACCGTAGTAGCAGCCACAACCTTTGACGATCTTCAAACATTGGTTTTTCTCTTAGAACTTCAGTGGTTGAATCACGATCACTTCATCTCAATCTTGAATCAACTATCATACTCTTTGAGAGAAACAATGTGAAAGTTCTCCAAGAAATTTTCTCAACAAAATATGCATTGTAAAGTGTTCTAAAAAATATCCATAATTGAATATCTATGATCCTAACCAATAGGATCCCTTAAATAAATAATCTGAAAATCAATTTGAATTGCAGTAGGATTATGCTAACGGAACAAATCTGAAATGAGTTTGATCTGCAGTAGGACTTTGCTAACAGAAGGACTCTACTGCGAAAAACTTTGCTGACGTGTCTGTTAACACCTGACGCTAAGTCTTCTTACCAGATGTAATTTCCATTCAAATTCTTCACAAGATAATTCTAGACTCCTTATAATTCGGATACATACAATCTTGACTTATCTACAACATTATCTAACAACTTCTAGATAAAATCAAAATAACCCTAGATAAAGTCAAAGTGACATTCATCCAAATTACAAAATCGAAGATAAGATAAATTCTATCATTTTATTCACTAGTCATATCCAAACTTATCAATTTAGTCACCTAGTCCTAACCAAACTTTTAATCTACAATCTCCCCATTTGGCGGATTGGTGATAAAGCCAACTTGAGGAATGTCTTGCATCTATAATCTTCCTCTTTGGTGGATTGGTAACAAAACCAACTTGATGAATATAATATAAACCTGTCAAAAGTACAAACAACAGACCAAGAAACCGAGTAGAAATTTCAAGCAAATAACCAAGAATAAAAAAAAATACTAACATAGAACATTGACTAAGATTAGTCCTATCAAAATTCGCAAGATTTAAAATCTAATTCAAAGTCTAACCATGTTCTAGTCTAACATCAAAATTATGTCCAGAATTAGAATAAACCAGAATTTAGTTCTAGCCCTTGATATCAAATTGTCTTAAACAGAACAACAAAAATTCATTCAACTCCCCATAAGCAACACACTTAATTTAAATTCCCATAAATTTCACAATACCAAAAAAATCAATTTTCACCTATAATATCTCACCCTTTATGTCACTAATCTGACAAATCTTAAACCACATCATCATCATAAACAGATCAATGTTGAATACCTTGTGTGAATATGAGAATAAAATTCCTGAGAATACCCTCCTACAAATATGAAGAACCTCAACTCTACAATGCAATGGGAGTAAAATGATGAATAAACATGAACACATAAAAGAAATTGACAAATGCATGAGAAAATTTGGTTGAGACAAAAAATCAAACACTTAGTGGGCATAGCATGAAAACCTGTGTATAAAGTATTAACCACCAAAAATCATTCCTCAGTACATTAGCAATTTAGACCCACTTCACAAAATACACTTATTCATATCTCTAACATCAAAAACCTCAAATCTCAAGTCACAAATCAAATTAAACACCACAACTTCACAAATGAGTGTGCGCCGAACACTAGAACTAGAGAAGGGGAGAAGCTAAACGAAGAGATCACTTACCTTGACTGAGAGTCGTATAAAGAATGAGGTCTCCTCGATTTTGAACACACAATCAAGTCGAAATCATGAGAGACATGTAATATAGTGTTCGGCTAAGGAATAAATAGTGAAGAGCCGTGAGTGAGAATATCGGAGGCTGGGTGCCAATCATGGGAACTAAGTGACCTAAGTCACATAAAGACTTAATGTGCCATGCACAAGCCTCTGTCTCAAAGTCCTATTGTGACTTAAACTTTCAGACCAAATAAAATAGATCTACTAAAACACACCTTACAGACTTGTGCACTAGAAAAAAATAGACCAAACAACCCAACAAAACAAAGAATATAAAAATAAAAGATTAAAATTGATTGACCCAAAAAAATTTCGAAAATTCTTTTTCCTTTTTTTCTAAAAACAAATTGAGTCAATGTACATGCCTGAGTGCATCACAAGTCTAGGCATGGTATCATCGACATAACCAAAAATAAAATATACTCACTTATTTGCAACAATCACAATAGTTGTTCACACCTCATAAGTTCATCAACATCAAAGTTCATGTGAGTGTGCGAGTGAGAATACTTGCTTCAATGACTCATATATTTGAATTTTTCATTCTTTTCTCCCCCTTTTTTCTCCATAGATACTACTAAGAGATTGTCTCTCATCTTAAAAATTAAACTTTATACTAGGGCCTAGATACTTGAAAGAGTATCTCCCCTGAACACAAGTTTGCACAATGCTTGATATATTTGTTTTTATTGCTCATCTTTTTCGGTAATGATTAGAGCAACGATTTTTCCTATAAGGACTTAAGAGATAGATATGTGTAGGGTATTTGTCTTTTTCTGCAGTGAATAAATACCAACTTTTTCTATATGGATCAAACATTTATGTCCGGCAAGGGGAGATCTCTTGCTTTTAATACTAGGTTCAACTAGTATTAGTCAATTTAAGGTATAGACTCTCCCTTTGATGAGCACCTCTTAAACGGTTATGGAACATAATAATAAAGAATGTGAAAGTGAGTTCCTCACAGTGCATTATAATTTGACTTTGTCAAGATGAACCATAAGGTTAACATACACAAAGTTGACTGCACAAAATAGAGAGATGCTTCAGTTCAAGGAATTGACTATGTGAGGACCCGAATGCTCAAAACTTGACACACACACGAAGCTTGCACCTTGCTCAACTACAAAACAATCTGAACTGGGAGACAAATAAAAAAAATAGAAGACAAAGCAGCCAAACCAAACGAAAAGAGAAGAAATAGAAGACCATTCGACTAAACCCAAAAAAATGCAAACAAATAAAATAATGTGAAATGCATGTCCTAAACTAATGATATGCAAGGAATACAAGAACATGCAAGTGATGCTATCAATTTATGTCACACACACGTTCATATAAAGACTTTAGGAAAGCCCTCGTATGAACTTTCCAATAAGCATAGTTTTGCTCATCAAAGTGTGGCGGGACATATAACGACGATGACATGATCTATAGGGAGACACGGATTACACTTGAATGATTGAACTACACTCTGATGCCAATTGAAATTACCCAAATGTTTCTATATTGTAATGCAACGGAAACTTCTACCAATTCACTCAACAAATTGGTTAGTTTTTAATCATACAATTATTTAATAATTAAGCAATAACGTAAAGTAAATAAATTACATAATACCAAAATTGGTATCAAATGGAAATCCTTTAAAAAATTCTTTAAAAATAAAACCGTACGGGGTAGCCAAACCAATAAAAATTAATTTTATTATTTGAAAATTAATTACAAGTAAAGCTCAATTACAAAATCTTTGTCAATTGACACTCTTACTTGACCAGACAAATGACTTATTTTTTTCTACCGTAGTAGCAGCCACAACCTTTGATGATCTTCAAACATTGATTTTTCTCCTAGAACTCTAATGGTTTAATCACGATCACTTCATCTCAATCTTGAATCAACTATCATACTCTTTGAGAGAAACAATATGAAAATTCTCCAAGAAATTTATTCACCAAAATATGCACTGTAAAGTGTTCTAAAAAATATCGATAATTAAATCTCTACAGATCCTAACTAATATGACTCCTTAAATAAACAATCTGAAAATCAATTTGAATTACAGTAGTATTCTACTGACGGAACAAATCTTATAGGAGTTTGATCTGCAGTAGGACTCTGATGACAGAAGGACTCCGCTGCGAAAAACTCTATTGATGCGTCTATTGACACCTAGCGCTAAGTCTTCTCAATAGATGTAGTTTATATTCAAATTCTTCACAGGATAATTCCAGACTCCTTATAATTCGGATACATACACTCTTGACTTATCTACAACATTATCTAATAATCTCTAGATAAAATTAAAATAGCCCTAGATAAAGTCAAAGTGTTTTACATTCATCCAAATTACAAAACCAAAGATAAGATCAACTCTATCATCTTATTCACTAGTCATATCCAAACTTATCAACTTAGTCACCTTTTAAAAAAAAAAATAGGACGGGACCCCAATTTTATTAAGAGCAATGCTAGATACAGTCCCCATTTGGGGACTGCAATACAAGTCTAGATAATTTTACCTTTAAAATTTTTTAAAATTACAAAACTACCCCTCCTAAAATGATATTTTTTCTCATTTAATAAAGGGCCTGCACATGCAGTCCCCACTTGGGGACTGCAAATAAAATTTATCTTTTATTAATAGCCCTCACTTGTGGCGGAGGAAAACCGTGGTTACAACTCAACACCTAGTGGTTACATTAAATCCAAAACCCAAGCGTAAAAAACCAGTCTAAAGAACAGCACTAACTTGAAATAACAACACTGAAAATAGCAAGATACCATGCACAAGGAAACCTGCGAGGGAGAAACAAAACCAAAACAGAGAAGCAAGAACAAAAAAACAATCCAACAAGAAGAAACCGATTTACCTGGTACAAACCTTACCGAACCTGCAGATGAGGTAAGCCCAATTTGTCCATGCGAAGAAGACCTCTTAACCTACTAGGCTAGGTATGAAGGTCAGACCATTCCAAGTTCAAGCCCTCAGCCCCACACTTTGCTAGAAAGTCTGTTACGGTATTACCTTCACGAAATATATGCTTCACGGTATAAACCAACCTATTCAAGTAATCTTGAAGATCATCCCAGTAGTCTTCTAAGTACCATATATGACAATCACCCTTAGTAATCCAGTTTACCAGCAATTGGGAATCTGTTTCAAAAGTATAACATCTACGAATACCTTCCAAAAGGCTACTGAGTTCGGCAAAGTTATTAGTACCTTGACCCAAAGATACCGAGTAAGCCAAGAGGAGACTGCCATTAGCATCTCGAATAACACCCCCAGCGCCAGAAGGGCCTGGGTTCCCAAGACTACTACCGTCAGTGTTGAGCTTAACCCAACCCTGTTGGGGCCGTGTCCATCTTACCACTCTAACTCTCTGTGACTTGGGAGGCACAACCAGGATCTCCAATCTATTTAAAATATCAATGTTCTAGTCAAACTTTTATATCTACAATAATAATAGAATTTATCCCCAGTAAATAGGCATAACTCAAGTACACAAGATATATACAAGAGAGTACACCTAGATACAAGCTATAACAAAATAGAACTAAGGCAAAACATAGTTCTATTTTAACCATAGTTGTATACTATACTGCACAATAATATATAAAAAACAAACAGTTTAGATTTCAAGTTTGATATAATACTAATGTTTTGTCTTTTCTTCTGGGATGGTTTATTTCTTGATGTTAATTGACTTTATTGTATGCTAGTTTCCTTGTTATTGTATTATTTTTTATAAATATATTTTGACAATAAAAGTTAGCTTGGCAACAACAATCTTTCCTAGAAAATAATTTTCTATTAATGACAATTGTTTTGGTCGCTATGTTCGCAACAACGTTACTTGTCTAATATTAGTGACGACCAAATATTTCATCACAATTGCGATAGTTTTTGCGACAATTTTGATTTGATGGAAATTTTTTGGGATCAAATATGAGACCCTTCTTATGACGAAAGTGTTGTCACTAAATGTGATATCTTTTATATCGGAGTGCTTTTGTCATGATTAACAACTTTTAACAACGAGATATTTCTGACAAGTGTACTGTAATTTTTTGTCTTTGCAAAGGACGAAAATTCAATTTTTAGCAACAAACTTTTTTTTCTCACTAAAATCTTTATTTCTTGCAATGAGAACAGAGTTCAGGAGATAACTATTTGCCTTGTGCAAAACATTCTTTTGTCTTCCAAAAAGAGAGGATCGACCCATGATATTGCAAATTTGCAACACCCAAGTAGCTCTCATATTTGAAAGCTCATCCTCCCCTTTATCCATATCTTAATAAGCAGCTGATTAGAGTCTTACGTTCTCAATATGGGCTCTACTTTTTTACAGCCATGCATCTCATCCCTATTATGTTTTTCTCTTCATTCTCATTTTTTTCTCTTCGATGGACCTCGAGCCCATTGCTATAATCTGTCCACCTTCTTCCTTCATTTGAGAATTTGAAAGATGAATAAGTGAATAACTAGAGCGCAAGGCTTAACAATTGTAATGCAACATTACTTGCTGTAGAAGGAACAAAAACTTGATCCTCACCGTACGTAACGATTATAATCGAGTTTTTTTTTTTTTTGTTCTCTCTCTTTAGGATCAAGCGAGCGTTGATCTTCTCTCATTTATTTATGCAAAGGAAAATGTTAAATGTATTTAAAAAAAAACTTACATAAAATTTACTTCTCCACATGTCAGTTATTGTTACGTTGAAAATTATGAAATTTAAAATTTAAAATTATAAAATGAATATTCTAAATAAAATTATAAGTATATGTAACAGTTTTTTATACAAATGCTAACTCGGATATGGCATGGCCCACAAAGTACTAAAAAAAGAAAAATGATTTACTTACAATACATTGTACAATATATTGTACAATAATGTGTTATACAATATGTTATGGGTGTATCATTACTCTTGTAAAATACTTTATAAAATTAACATTATTTTATAACATGTGTTGTAAAAAGTATAGTATGTTATATGTTTATCACTACTCTAAATTTAATGCACTGGAGTTGGTAGACACTGCTCCATCATTGGTTTGGTTGAGGTTCCCACCGTCCATTTCCCGACCACGGGACAGCGACGCAGGCTCTGAGCTGGCACTGCCCTGGGCGATGGGGACAGACAGGCAGGCACCGACGCAGTCGGCAGTTGCATTGCGCGTACCAGATTTGCTTTTCTTACAAAATTTATTGTTATTATTATTTTTATTCTAGAATGATTGGATACCACTCCTCGCTGCAATATCGGCTTCACTTCCGTCTGACATCATTTTCTTTTTCTTTATTTATTTTTTTTGACAATGATAGTACGATAGATTAACAGCTATTTTACAATTTAACTATAACTTTTTATTAAAAAATTAAATATTTAAGTAATAATATCTACACAACATATTTTACAACATAAGAATATTTTTGTAAAAAGATGTTAGTCTTATAAGACATTATACAAAAATATCTCTTATTTTTTAATATTATTATATAAAGTGTTATGAAAAATTATATGAATTTATCATTTTTCTAAATTTTTTTATACTTTAATTCAAAATTACCAGCAAATGAGTAACTCTCAAATCACATCCAAACACTACTCATTTTTCAATTTTAAATCTTAAACTTTTCATCTAATTATTATATAATTATTATAATTTTTTAAAATTTTTAAGCAAAACATAAAAAACAATTTACATTTTTCAAATCTTAAAATAAAAATAATAATAATAAATTATATTCTAAAAATATTTTAACTTTATAAAATTTTTATCCAACTTTTTCTTTTTTTATAAAATATCTTTTTTATTACTATTTACAAATAATTTCATTATTATTCACAATTTTTTTATCTCATCTCAACATCTTTCAATTGCAAAAACTTGTAAAATCACATATTTTTAGCGTGAGGGATTTGATTTACGCAAGGGTTTGTGGACGCGAGCCCTCACATAAACAGTATATTGACCGTTCACATTAGAGGTTTGTATACAGATCTTGTGTATCAATTAAAGGTGTAATCGATACAGTTTTGTCTGCTTTTGTATATTTTTTTAGAACTAAATTAGTATATATCGATTTAAAAATTTAAAAATTGATATCTGATCGATTTACTATCGAAATCGAAACTTCTAGTTTTTCAAATTCTGGTTTGATTTTTTCAATTTTACGAATTATCTATGTTAGTAATAATATGATGTTTACATATACTAAAATATTAGTTTATTTATATTATAGTACAATTAAATTATTTTATACTATTAACAGATACTAGTATAGTTTTGAATCTAATTATAATCTATATAAATTCTAGACTTTTTATACAAGATATATGATCAAATGTGTAAAAATATATTTACAAAAAAAATATATATTATAATTTATTATGTCAAAATTGTATTTATCATTGATATATATATATATAATAAGCTTATATTAATAACTTAATATTAATATTTATGTTTGAAATTAAAATTGTATGTTATATTAATTAGCAATTTAGCATATAAGATATATAATATAATGTAAAAAATATAATATAATATAAAAAATTATAAATATATATGTTGATGTCGCATTTTGCATGCCTTTAGGCTAGGTCCCGACAACTCAGGTCTTCAAAGATGACGGGAGGGTCTCGATCGATGCTGTGTGTGAGCCCCCAGCAATGGACCTGTGCAGCTGTACGATGTTGGTTTGTACATCCTTAGTGATAAACAACATTTAAATGTAGAAAATAAAGAGATAAACACACATATTTTGCATGGTTGGGCACTAGACCTACATTTATGGGGGTTTGGGGAGGGGAAATTCCACTATAATAAGCTTGTTTACAGTTTCTTGTAGCCTCTCATTTCTCTTTGTACAATGGAAGTTGTAGAACTATTTACTGGAGAAGAAGTTCTATCTGGAGCTCTCTGGATGAAGAATAAGTTTACCCAATAGGAAGAAGTCGAAAGATCAGAAGAATCCCGAAGTCAGATCTCGAGTCCGTAGGTCCCCCCAACCCCCCCCCCCCCCCCCCCCCCCCCCCGGCGTCCTTTATCGCCTGTCCCCCACTTGATTTAAGTCACTTCCTTCATTTTTCTCTCAAGACACCTTACACCTTACTTTATGTCACTTCTCATATTTTCCTATGCTGACATTGCTTTTCCATGCCTCCTAACACCCCCTGCCTTAGTTTCTTCTTGTCCCCTCTCCTTCTCTCATTGTTATTTTCTAGTGAGTCCCCCCTTACAATATATACCGGTCCAGTTCGGTTTAAACATTTGGAAAATCGGTACCGGACATGTTTAGGACCGATTTTGGTTCTTAAGAACCAGTATTGCACCAGACCGCTTTCCGGTCCAATTCAAACGAATATTTTTATTTTTTTTTACACCCTCAGTGTCAACCATTTTGTTTAAGTCATAAAAAGAAGAGGAATGTTATGTATCCACTATTCACTCCTACACCCCATATTTATAACTTTTTTTTATAGGATGTAGGGATATTTTTTATAGGGTGTTGAGGCGTTTTTTATAAATGTGGAGTGTGAGATACTAAATAGTAACTGGTGAGAAGAATTTTTATAAAAAGAAATGTAATTGGGATAAGCAATCTCAACTCTTTGATAAATAAAATTTTAAAAATTTTGATGATAAATAATTTCTTAATTATTTAATATCACATTAGAGCAAGATAGTAAGGTTATATAAAAAGATGAGGAATAACATTTTATTTATGTTTTACTTGATGATTGGAATTGCCATGCAAATAAAGGAACAAATTAAATAGATAAAAAAAAAAATCTTGTACATTAAAGTAAAATAAAAATAAAAATAAAATTATTGAGCTGCGTTGAACTCCCGTCCTGGTTTTGGATAAACAAGTTGAGTACTGAGTAGGAGGATTTTTATTTCGATGTTTTCATGAGACGAAGCAAGCGTGTAGGACTGGTAGTGAAACATTATTTTCTTCCATTTACAGCTCCACAGGCCGAGCCGCCGAACAACCCTGTGCCAGGATAATGATAGGCCTAAGGTTAGGTTTCGATACATAAAATTATTTCATTTTATTTTATTATTATATATTTTTTAAAATTTTTAAATAAAATATAATAAATAATTCAATTTTTTTAAAATTTTAAAATAAAAATAATATTTTAATAATATTATATTTAACTTTTAATAAAACATCTCATTTCATTTTATTTATTTAAACTGCGTGAACAAACGAAGCCTACTCATTAACAGTTATAAAGTATTTGAAATTTTATTTTTTATTATTTTTTTAAGTATTTTTTTAATGTCTTTAATCGTTAATGAAAAATTTAAAAAATATATAATTTGATTAATAATAAGTTTCTTAACTATAAATAAAAAAATAGTAAATAAATTGTAGAAATTAGGAAGTTTATCATTATCCTGTGACAGTTGACACACGGGAAAACAGAGAATTTGAAAAGCTTGGTCCCGGCCCTTCAGTCCTTTGGGAAAAAGATCTTTTACGTATATCCAGCAGTAAAATATTGTTTTTCCAGAACCAGCAGTCTCGCTTTCGTTATTCTTCCTTCTCTGCCAATCAACAAACTTCTTCAAACTGCGGCAAAAATGGTCTGTGAATTTTCAGCGAACTGCATACCATCGTCTTCTTCAATGACTCAGACTGTGGCGGTGGGAGGGGCTGAACAAAAGGAGGGCAGCATATCATGCACCACTTTCAATATTCTGGCTCCCATCTACAAGCGACTTGATCAACAGGAGCAGGTCTGTTTTTCTACTACTGAAATCTGACTATTCTTCTCGTTATATAAGCTTCATTGGATCTCTCTCTTTTTGTTGGGGGTGGAGCAGAATCAATGTCTTCGGGAAAGCGACTTCAGGGCGTTCTGGATGGGCAGGAACAGGGCGATTTTGGATTGGTTGCTCTATGAATCGTCCTCCAATATTATATGTCTTCAGGTTACTCCCGCGCCCTGTTGCTCTTCTTTGCCTGATTTTGCTTACGAAACTGGCATGCCTTGTTCAACTTTGCTAATTTAGAACCCCTTTTTGTTTCGTGATTTTGTTTCATGGATAGGAGTTCTGGGTTGGAAATGAAGAAATTGTGCGCATGTACCAGGAGAGGCTCGGTGATGCAGGCTATGTTTCCTTCAAGCTTGCACGAACCAACAACCGTGGAGATGGTAATATACAACTTCTCCTTTAATGTCAATTTTCATATATTTCATTGTTTCAACTTGTCCTGCACCATTCCAGTAGATGCGCTATCTAATTCTTTATTTTTGCTGAGGATGCGCTATCTAATTTGCTTTTATCCAAGTAGACTTGACAGAGTTCTCGTGGATTTCTTTTAGGGGAAAATGTTTAGTCGTCTAGTTCAGGTTTGATGATTAAGAAATTAGGTGCTGACAAAAAAATGTAGCATGTAGGCCTTTGATTTTCGCTTTCTATGCGTTAACCGAGTTCTCGTGGATTTGACAGCATATCTATCTCAAATTTTCGATTTGTATTAGCTGCCAGTTCTTGTTTAGACGACATCAGATCTCACTATGAGTGTGAGTGTGTGTGTATACACCCACCCACGCACAACACACGCGCGCGCGCGCGCGCGCGCACACACACACACACATATATATATATATATATATACAGTACTGCTACATCCATAAAGGAATAACATAAAACAATCCCACCAATTGATGTGGCTCTATCTGATCTGTTAGATCTACTTTACAATAAAATTAACTTTACAATCTGACGAACGACATTAAACCATATCAGTTTGTGAGATTGTTTTTGTGTAATTCCTTTGTGGCTAGAGTATTTCCCTATATTATATCGTGTTTTTATCATATGACCTGCTCAGGAGCTAGTGTCTCATATATCAACATTACCAAGATTTTTAATTAGTTATATATGTTCAAACTTTCATTGTTATTACGACCTATCGGGTTAGTTGATGAGATTCTTTTTATGATGTAGAGCTTTTATAAACAATTTGTTTTGTTCTAGGGATTGAGATACTGTATTTGCTCCATGCAGGTTTACTAACAGCCATACATAAGAACTACTTAAGTGTTCTTAATTATCGAGAGTTGCTTTTCAATGACTTTGGAGACCGTGTTGCTCAGCTGTTCCATGTTCAGTCAGTAATCCCTTCTTTACAAAGCCAAAAGGGTAACATTCCACAAGAAATTCTTATTGTGAACACCCACTTGCTATTTCCTCATGATTCAAGTCTCTCTCTAGTAAGATTGCGTCAGGTATGCATGTTTTTCTTTAAGTTATTAACTAATCTGTTCCTGTGATCATGATTTATGTAAGTACACTAAACGTGGTTCACTAATCATGGTGTTTAATACTATATTTCTAATAGGTTTGCAGAATACTGCAATTTGTGGAATCATATCAGAGAGAAAACAAGCTCAAATCAGTTCCCATCATACTATGTGGGTGAGTATCATTTTTTTCTTTTCTTTTTTTCTCTGTTTGTTTTCACCCCTGAAATTTGATGTTCCATTGTTAAAAGTTCTCTTATATAACATTTGAGATGGATATCTTTATAATGCAATCATTTGTGTTCTTCTTTATTCAGTGACTGGAATGGAAGCAAGCGTGGGCATGTTTACAAGTTCCTTAGGTCGCAGGGATACGTGTCATCATATGATACTGCCCATAATTATACTGACAGTGATGCAGATGCTCACAAGGTTTGGTATCTTTACTTACAATTTTAGTTCTCTTGAATTTACTTGGCTGCCCAATGCCTTAATAAATGATGCAAAATGATAATATTTTATGTTCTTTCTCATTGCATAGGAAAAAAAAAACAAGAAGATATTGTCAATTGATTATATCTTTTGAATCTCTCTCTCTTCTCTCTCTCTCTCTCTCTCATCCTGCAGTGGGTTAGCCATCACAATCATAGGGGGAACATCTGTGGCGTTGATTTCATTTGGCTTTGTAATCCTAACAAGTTGCTCAAACCATTAAGAATGAGTTGGGCCGAAGCAGTTTTTGGCATAATAAAGGTGCGTAATTTTATGATCAGTAGAAGTGAAACATACTAACTTTTTAGGATTAGAGCATTGGCATTGGTATCTGCATATGCAAATGCAAAGACATATTTGCATAATATGACTCTTAATTTGACTGCATTGGATTATGCATCTGTATAATTTTACATAGCTATGAACAATATTTCAACATCTTTAGAGATGCACTATTCACTCCTCATTATTAATTTTTTTTCTCTCTCCTCCCACTCTCTCTCTCACAACCCTTTCCTCTTCTCCCTCCTCCAACAACACGAGAACCTTCACCTTCATCTTCATTTCATTATTATAATATATTATATTTTTTTTATCATCTTATTATATTTTTAATATACTATATAAAAAAAATTATATATATTTTTATTATATTTGTATTATTAATGCCAAATGTATGTAGTGGGTGCTAATTGCAAAATATATAAAACTATAATTTTAGGAAAAAAATAAATAATAATAAAATAATAATATTTTATTATTATTTAACTCAAAGATGGATAATCCAATGTGAGAGTTTTTGTTGATATGCAAAATCAATCTCCAAAAGATGTGATTTTGCGTATGCATATAGAAAAACCAATGCTAATGCTGGGGAAGAAATGTCCCTCTTGCCTCTTTCCTGCCCCGAGAAATGAAAACTTGTAGTTTATGCTATGTAATTGTGAATAAGAACATTTGACTTCCCCCACAATACTATTTGTATGATGGCCTAATATTTAAATAAAGTAATTTCAGATTGGGATCTTCCAAGCTCCGTTATGCAAAATATTAGTTAGCTCTAAAACTTCTAGAGTGTTGATTTCTTCGTAATGGTAATTATTCTACCTTGAGCTCATATTTCCATGTAATTACTTATATCCCTGCCTTCAGATGTGACAAGAGGAGCTTCTTTTTGAAAACATGATTCAATAATAGGTACCTGTATTACAGAACTTTCACAGCAGTCTTCCCTGTGCCATTCAACTACAAACTCCACCCAGCCCCCTCCATGCTCCTCACCACTCTTTTTCGCATTCATAACCCTTTGCAAATCTGCTTGACACATCTAGGCTTGTCTTAAAGTTGTATCTAAGGCTTGTAGCATACCTATTGCAGTCTTGGTTAGTGATAAAAAAAAAAAAAGAAAAAAGAATACTTACTGCGGTCTTGGTTGGATTGAACTGATTTAGTGACGAAACTTAGAGAAGTAGGACCTATTACACAGCTTGTTCGCGGTTGTTTATTGTGATAGAATTGGCAATGGTAATGAAAACATACTATGCATGGCACGCTACAAACAACCCAATATTTTTATCCCGACAATAGTCCAAGATGGTGACATTGGTGGCAATTGTGTCTGAGACATCTCAGCCCCGCTTGTTGGTGATGAGTAGTGTCAAGTGCTTGGATGTAGTGACTCTCTAGTTTACCCTTTTTACTCTGTTGTCACTTAATATGTGATTAAACTTAGGGAATGAAACTTTAGGCCACCTCTGGTCTCATTCTGGAGATTGAGTTTAGAAACTTTGTATATCTTGGTCTGGTAAGTTTAGTTCTAGAGCTATCCACACCTGACTCTGAAATTTTCCTTGGTTCCCAGTACCTGCTCCGGAAAACATCATTGGCTGAAGGTGATGCATTTGCCTTTCTCAAGGGTGAGAACCATGGTGATTTTATTACATATTCTGCATTCTGTGAAGCACTGCGCCAGGTACTTATTTTTGCTACTTCAGTATCAGAGATTTAAATTCCAGTGAAATATATGTTTACCATAATGAGACCTAATGCAGGTGAATTTAATTGGTCTTCCCTTCGGGCTTAGTTTCCAAGAGACAAAGGATCTGTGGGCCCAAGCAGACAGCAATGGAGATGATATTGTTGATTATGAAGAATTCAAGGTATCTTTAACCGCTAAATTGTGGAATGTCCCAAATTTCCATGCATTTAATTGCAGTAGCCAAATACAATTAAGAAGATTGTCTTCCAATTGATCATTCTCTGAAACCCGGATACAAGAATCTGCTTGTGAAATATGCCAAATCACATCATTACTGCAAGTTAGATACGGTAAATAAGAAAATAAGTGTATGTGGTTTTACATATTGTCAATGCCAGCTTGGAGTCTCTGGGCAAGCTCGGGCGTGTGTCTAGACTGTGGCATATTTTGAGTTTCCCTCTCTCTCTCTCTCTCTCACACACACACACACACTCACTCAGGCTATTTATATGATGTTCATAGCCTTAGCATGTAACTTGTTCATCTGTTAACTCCATGTTGCACACCCACATGCTCAGTGACTTTGTTTTAGAATAACATGATAACATGTTACTTTGTAGCAGAAGATTTGGAATCCGACATGGTCAGAAGAACCAGAGGAGCATCTTGAGACAAAAATAAAAAACCCTAAACAGGGTACTGATGAGACAGCCTTCGGTTTCAAAGTGAAGAATGCGGTTTTCTTCCCCCGAGAAGTGGAGCAAGGAATGTGGCCTGAAAACTACTCTCTTTCTGATCATGCCTCACTCACTGTTGTCTTTTCACCTGCATGTCTGCCTTGTTCCCGAGTCCAATAATCATAAATAGGCACATCTGTAGAGAGAATACTAGCGAAACTAACAATCAAAGAACAATCAAATCATTGTAAATATTATATGTACAGCCCATAGAAATTCCTCTGTTGGCTGCTAACGTTCAAGACGATGAAATGCTTTGTAAAAAAGTTATGTGAGCAGTTTTGGTTTAAGCCAGTTTTTTCGGGCCAAGACAGAAAATACATAAGTTTGTTTTATATTGTGAAACACTTTCACTGGAAAGTTGAAACAGCTAACTCAAGGGATTTTATGATGCAAGTATGACTTAATTTATATCGTTTATGATCATTTTGTCATAAAGTGTTAATCCCATTTCTTGACAGCATGGCAGGCTTATTGGTGGCAGTCGGCATTACGACTTCCAGCTCAGCATGAAAATCCTTAAAAGTCTCTAGTTTCATTTGTAACTAATTCAAGTCGGTTATCTTACTACCGTCTTATTATTAATGTATACAGATTCGTTTGGATTCAGAGATGAGTTGAGATGGTTTGTGAATAGTAGAATAAAAGTTGAATTATTTATTATATTTTGTGTGGGAATTTAAGAAAGTTGTAATGATTGATATGAGATGAGTTGAGGTGAGTTTTGAATTCAAACGAAGTTACTGTTGCAATTGATTCAGTAATAATACATGAAATCACTTTCTTTTAAGGTCTCGTTTGGTTATACAGATGAGATAAGATAAAAGTTGAAAATTGAATAAAATATTATTAGAATATTATTTTTATTTTAATGTTTGAAGTTGAATTGTTTATTATATTGTGTGTGAATTTGAAAAAATTGTAATAATTGTATAAGATGAGATGAGACGAATTGTGTAACCAAACCAGGCTTTAACATGGCATAGAGATAAATTTCTGAAGTCTCTCACGTCCGTTTCTTCAATGCCTGCTCCTCCCTCTTCTTTGTCTTTCTTAGTTGACGATCTTCAAAATCCTTATTATTTCCATCATAGAGAAAATTCTACCTGGAGTAGGTCAATGCTGATGGCGCTAATAACCAAGAACAAGGTCAGCTTCATTGATGGTGCTTGCGTAAAACCTTGTGGTGCGAATGCTCCTCTGGTTTTTGTTTGGCAACGATGCAATACTATGGTTTTATCATGGTTGTTGAACGTTGTATCTAAAGAAATTGTTGCTAGTGTTCTTTACTTGAATTATGCTGAACAAGTATGGCTTGATCTTAAAGAACGTTTTACACAAAGTAACGGACCAAGAGTTTTTCAAATAAAGGGGTTGATTACTTCATTGTCTCAAGATCAAATGACTCTTAGTGCTTATTTTACAAAACTCAAGGGTCTTTGGGATGAGTTAGTGAATTAAAAGCCGATACCAGATTGTATTTGTGGTGCTTTGAAACTTTTTCCGGATTTTCAACATCAAGAACATGTGATGCAATTCTTGATGGGGGTAAAATGAAGGTCTTTATCAAGTTCGAGGTCAAATCATGCTTCTTGATCCATTACCTCCCATCAATAAAGTATTTTTTCTTGTACTCCAAGAAGAAAGACTAACGGAGATATATTCTACTGGAGCAATGCTATGTACAGTTCTCATTTGGAGATTACAATGCAAACCTAGACAATTTTATTTTTAAAATTTTTTAAAATTATAAAAGTATCCCTCTTAAAATGATGTTTTTTCTCAATGAATAAAGAGTCAGTACATACAATCCCCACTTCTGCAAATAGAATTTCTCATTCTACTGGATCTTTGACTATTGAATCTGCTACACTGGTTAATTAGGTAGTTCCTAGTAAATTTCGTGGTGGAAAAAAAATTGTGCCCAAGAGAAAACGTCCTACTGCACACGATACGGAATTCACTTCAAGTGCTACAAGCTACACATAGATATTCTCTTGGTTTTCACTTCAATCATACAAAAGGAGTTCTCACGTCGAATATGAATCACGCCTCTAGTTTACTGACCAATGTGGTGCCCCCTAGCCCTCGGTTGTGGTTTGGCGAGCAATTGCGGTGGTCGCAAGCAATTGAGGTCCTATGTGCTCATATGCTAAGCACACATGTGTATAAAAATCGTAGCGGAAAAGAGTAAGGTATTAGTCAGAAACTAATAACCATAATACTAGAGATTTTTACATTACCATCAATAACAATATCCATAAGTCACGACTACATCACCATTTAGAATATTGCAAACCAGGATTTGTTCATCTCCTAACACAAATAATATTAAACTACAAATTGTTTGCCGCCCAAATACAAATAAACGTCCTAAATTACAGGAGATTATAAATTTAATTAGGACAGGCCCCATGCTATTCTTGGGATTGCATCATGCATTCTTCCTCTAAGTAACCCTCTTGAATTACATCTGCATTAAACTCTACGGTTTTGAATAGTAAACTTGTAGTGGGACTACCGTGGTGACATTTTAATAAAACCTCAATAAGTTAAAACCCAAGACAACAACTAGGGGTGATACTCGCATGGTGTGGGGCGGGGTGGACCCTTCCCCGCACCCCGCCACACACCATGCGGGGGGAAGGCTTTTCCACCCTACACCTTGCCCCGGTGCCGGGGGCAGGGTCGAACACCTTATTCGCCCTGCCCCCCGCCCAAGCCAATATCCCATTGCCCATTCAGTCTAAAAGTTATTTTTGAGTCCAAAAATATTTTTTAGATCCAAATTATAACATAATTTAAATTTTAAATTAAAATTTATATATATTTTTTAAAACTAATAAAATATTTTTTAAACTCATTAGGAGGATAATAGTCATATTTAAGTAATGTGAGACTCAATAGTGAGTGTACAATTGATTAATGAATGATAAATAATATATAAAAATCATTCTCTCTCTCAATTAGTTTTAGCAGTCAAATTAGATTTTATTTTTTATTTTTAATTTAATAGTCCGGTTGAAACTACGTTGAAATCAATGTTGAGAATAAATTGTAAAGTAGTAGCATATAAGTATGGCTCTTCATTTTTTAAAAAGAATTTATTCATTACATAATTTGTTAATGTAATACTTATTAAATATGGTATCAAATGATTTGCAAATATATAAAAGGGAGATTTGAGCATAACCTCATTTACGATTAGCCCCCTATGCTTTTTTAGGATTAACCCCTTGTGGTACTAAATAATTTAGATTATATCCATCCGTCACATTTTCTTTCTATTTTTAATGGATGACACATATCATTCCGTGAGTCCGCAACATGTCAAATTATTTTTTCAATTCAAAATGAAAATTAAAAAAAAATGAATTTTGATAACTTTTATCAAAAAATCAGGAAAGGAGAAAAAAAAATTAAAAAAACAATTAGAGGTTTGTGGGAGGGGAGAGCTCCGTCCCCAACTGGTGGCCACCATGTCAATTTGGGCATATCGTACTCTTTTTATTTTTTATTTTTTATAGGAAAGAGACATCATTTCATTTCATAAGGAAGTTATATCTGTGACTCAAAATTACAAGCTAAATTAAATTCCTATTGTAAGCTCCCTGTGCACAAATATTTTTGCATGGCATTGTCTGAACTTAAAAAACTCTCAAAAGAGAGAGTATTAATCTCTGTATAAAACAGAGGTAGAACCAATTCATAACCAAACTCCATCCTCTAAAAGAGGAGAAGTAAACACTACACCTATCCTCCTAACCGGAGGAGGGAGGAACTAACACTGTTATGGACATAAGTCCAATAACTTATTTCACTTTATTTTTCTAAGAAAACCAACAAACAAATACCAACAAAAACACACCGACATAAAGTCAGAAACCACCAAACAACACCAACTAAATAGAATCGGGAAACACAAAAGAGAAGGCAGCTGGTGGCACACGCCACACTGGGAAGGAGTTGATCGGTCAGTCGAGACGTTGCCGGAGTCACTAGGCCCTGAGCTGCTGCGCATGGCGTCGACGGAAGATGAATCGCGGTGGTCGAGAGACCCACGCGTTTCCTTTAAAGCCGCGCGTTGGCGCAACGCGCGGCTCCGAATGACGCCCAATCTGGTCGACGACAAGATCGGTGGGTGAGTCTTCTCCCGGTGGTGTGCGTGTCATTGTTGGTCAACGGAGAAGCTCGAGCCAGCTACCCTCCCTTATTTGGCCTAAATCTGTGAAAACCAAAAAACACCAACCATATCATACTCTTATTACTTCATTATGTGCTTGAAAAACTCCAACCAAGGTTGATGCAATCCTCTCTCTCTCTAACCAAATCTTTTGCCATTTTATGCACCTATTCACAACAGTATCATAGGCAAACTGGCCATGGATTGAATGCTCACAAAATGGAAGGGCAGATAAGACTTAATTGGGAAATAGTTGTCCGAGCCTTATGCAATGTTACGATACTTTTAATAAGAGAAAATATATTTGCAACCGTGAATTATGCAACCGCAGCGTAATCGCTTTGAAAAAAATAAATAAAATATGAGACCCGCATTAAAAAAATTAATTTTTTAATAGTGGACCCCACTTTTTTTCAAAACCATTACACGACGTTTACGCACTTCACGATTGTATGTAGAATTACTCTTTTAATAAACCACATCATTTATGTTCGTAAGCCTTCTGCTATGTTATGGCTGTTAAGACTTAATTCCTCCATAAATTAGCATAATGTAATCTTTCCAAAGATGGCTTTTTGAACCTTATGCAATGTCACTATAGTTGGATTTTCCTCCATGAACTGGTGAGACGAACCAGTCCTTTTGCTTTCATTCTTGATAGGTTTCATTCCCATCCATTGCTGTCCTCCCCCTCTCTGTAACGTCGAAAGATTCATTCCCCTGCCCCCAGCCTGCTTTTCAAAGTAGGTATAAAACAGCTAGCGAATGTAGCTGATACCACTAGTTGAAGTATATTCACTCCACTTTTATAACGGCAATTAGGCTAATGGCCCGCCCCATGTATGTAACTGACACCATCAATCCAATTTATTTTCATATAGTATTGAAAAAAAACAAAAATTCTATGTGCAGACACTTTTACGTACTTTTTATACACTCCACTAATGTGATTGGCTGCATCATTTTTTTAATATAAAATAACTATTTTGGCCAATCACATCAATACTGCACAAAGAGTACGCAAAAGTGACTGTATGCAGCACATCTTATTGTTGGATGTTTTCAACAAAAAAAAAAAAAACTTTCCAGTTGATTATGTTGGAAATGATATTGATAGATGAAGAGGTTTGGTACATTTATAACACTCTTTTCTTCAGCTACTCTTTCAAATAATCAATATCTTAATACGCCATTGTAAATGAAACTTTTGCTTCTAATTTCCTGCAGGATTCAGCTAGACATGCAACAATTTGAAATAACTTTCTTCACAAGTTCCGACTACAACTATGAGAAGGTGGACCTCAAATTTCAGGATACATAGAGGTAAGAACCAAGAAGAAATTGAGCCTCCTATGACAGCTCTAAAAGAGTAAGATAAGTTTGAATATATCAGATGACTTTCTTGATACACAGCTAATTTTTCCAATGATACAATGATTAAATATATATACATTACAACTGCTTTAGAAATAATACAGGAAAACTGGTTGGTGTTGGACTCATTCAAAGATGAAAGAACTATTATATTTCATTATATAACTCAACTATGATTGGTCCCGAGCATCGCTTAGCTATGTGACTAGTTCTATATAATTTTCAAAATATGAAGATTTATTCCAAGGAGTCACATCATCCACTCTCCTCGCAACTCTTGCTACCAAAGCAAAGCACACTCAAGCACAAAGTCCCAATTCCAAAGTGCTTTGCCTACTAAAAACGAAGGGTGTTTATAAAAGAGGAATTCTATGCATTAGTCACTATTCACTTTCACACCCCACACCTATAACTTTTTTTTTTTTAATAGGGTGTGTGGGTGTTTTTCATAAAGTGTCGGGGTGTTTTCATAGGGTGTGGGGTGTGGGATAATGAAAAATAATTGATGAGAAGAATTTTTCTTTATAAAAACTTTCCATTAATAACTTTTTAATCAAATTCATTATATATCAGTGTAACACCAAAAGAACATCTAAATAAATATCTTTCAAGTATTTAGGTAATATTGATGATCATTTAAGTATCTATATGATGGTCCAAATTAGTTTTTTAGATAGATTGATATTTGATTGCTTATGCTAGCATAGAAATTGGTACCTACAATTCTTGTAACTCTTTGATTATGGCCTTTTGGTATATTTTAACTCAGCCATGTTCTTTAATTTGATTATGACTGTCAAATATCATAGATGTGCATATTTAATAAAGAACTAGAGAATTATACAAGATGTTATGATTAAATTTTATGTGATTTCTTAAATTACTTGATTTTCACGTTGCATCATACTCTAATAAATTGAATTAATTGGCTAAATATATTACCATCATGCTTTTAAGACAAAATTACAATAAAGAAGATTGAGACCACAGTACAAGTTGAAATTGTGAATCAGAAGGCCAATTCAACTTCGATGGGCTGATAACATAATATGCAAATCTATTTCATATTGACTTGACTAGTTTGAATTCACATATAAATTATACTCGCCAGCTAATCCCACCCACTGCCATTGCATTGGTAGGGGAATAAGAGTACTAAAAAAGGTTAAGACAGAATAAGATTGATGCTCTGTTCTGTAGTATTTAAACACGATGACCAGGGAATTAAATGGCCAAAGAAGTTTGCTTATCTCAAAAATCTTAGCTAAAGCACCTGAGAGGTGAAGGCCTTAACAGCATGCGCAATGAAGCAGACTCCTATACATTTACTCATCCCTGATTCAGTGATCACTGTTTCAAGAAAAAACCAAAAATATAGGTTCATTAGAGAGTCTAAACAGACACGAGTATGCCGTTCAACTACAGCAGCCATCCTATATATAGTCACAACTGGTTCCCAAAAAATAAAGTTTGAGAAAAATTAGAACAAATTTTTCTAATGCATATATGTACTGGGATCGTACAGATCGAAGGGAGGCAGAATATCTATTTAACTTAAAAGATCCATGTACATATCTGGAATCTGCATCTACCAACTACCAATGAGTCAACTAGGAAATGATAAAACCAACAAGTGAGTGAATGGCAAAAGAATTTGCAAAAGTTGATAAAGGGGGAAATACAACTAACTATAACGTTTTGTACTTTTATAGCTCTTTGTGGTGCAGAACTTGGGTTTTACACATTTTTCACACCAACTCCATCAGAACTTTTATGGTTGAAAAAAGAAACCCCTGCCAAGTCGATACACATTTCTCTTCAAACTATCAAGACTGTAAAACCCAAACTATCAAGAGTTTGGTGACCATGTCATACAACTTTACAAGAGATGCACAGTGAACAGGGTAGTAAAAGATTTGAATGGAGATAAGGCCTTGGGGCTAGATGGATAGACCGTTCCTTCTTTGGAGAGAGTTGGGTAGATTTGTAAAAAACCTCAATGCCAAACTCATAGCAGAAGGGAGTGAGGTGTTCTTTGCAAGTTGGATGTAGAATGGGTGTATGACTATGTGGATTGAAAGCTCATACTATATACGTTCATTGCAGTAGGGCTACTTCTAGCACCTGGACAGCTAGGTGAGTATATTTGATCCAAACGAATGAAAAGCCCTTGGAATCATGTTTTACCTGTAGTGGCAGTGAAGATCCTTCAATTCTTTTAAGTTCTTGGTGTTAAAAACTCAAGGAGTTGGGGGATGGGCAGCCCTGCAGGGAAATTTTCTGGGCATATGGCAGTGAGGAAAGTAGGGGGAAAACTTTATTTTTTCTTCTCTATGGCTGGCAGAACAAGGCAGAATTGGGGCTGAGTATGTGGGAATTGTGGCTGGGGTAAAAATAATAGGGTTTAAGGATACGTATAGTTGGGGGGGGGGGGGGGGGGGGTTAAGATTTTGACAGCAAGTTTTAGAAGAAAAGGAGTCCTAAAATCTAGGATTTATCCTTGGCAAAAAAATGGCATTCCTACTCCTAGTAGGAATTGACTTCCCTTGTGATAAACTCCTAAAAAAGCTTCCGACTGTTCTAGGAAAAGCTAGCAGCATAATCTTAGGACTCCTCACATGGTCTCCAATGTCCCTTGTCATCAAAAAAGCGTTTCGGGTGCTCTTTTGTTATTTACCCTTAGATTTTAAGTAAAACTCTTTTTTCAGGAATGGAATTTGTCGATGCATTCAGGCTTTAAGAACATTTGGATTTAAAATGATTATTAAGATATTATTTCAAATTTGCTTGGCACCTTAACTACTTGCTTTCTCCAGCCAGAGCCAACAGGCTACCGTGGAAATTGGCGATGAAGTTACGAAAGCACCAACATTAAAATCCAAAAATTTATCGAGAAAATAGGGCTTCATGACTTTTGATATAATGATTCAATCATATTCCATGTATGCAAGTGTTTGCTAGACTGATACGCTTTAAATATTTTAGAATATATACAAGGGATTACTTGGCACTTCCTAATTCACATATGAATACATTTTTTAGCACCCTCAAATAAAGGCAAAGGATGTGTACTGTGTCAGAACGTTCAAAACATATTTAATCAAGAACAAAAATTCGGACCCAAAATCTGGGATTGGTCCACAGTTCTGTTTTGCTTGAGTGCACACATACATAAACGAAAACTTTTACTGTACATTACAAGCAGAGTTGAAAGGGAGTTGATTAAACTGAAATGATTGAGGGACTAAAATTCTTTGAGGTCATAATTCTGAACCAAGAGTATAACTCGGGTATTATTCTCAGCCAAACTAATCACTTGTTAGTGATGACTTTTTTTTATCAGTAAACAAAATTCTATTGATAATAAGGATGGGTAATAGCCCAAGTACACTAGAAATACACAAGAGCCTCACCTATGCATAATAATAAGGCATGAAAGAACAATATTGGTACCAACAACTTCTGACAATTGTAACTAAAACTGACCTTTTACTGCCATTGTGTTGGATGATAAAACAAATAAATCAATAATGAAAATCACCGATGATGGAAACTCCCAGACCTGTAGAATTTTTAGTCAAAGTTAAAGGGATATACTGAGTATAATAGACAAAAGGGATTAGATGAGGACCACAGACGGAAACCAGAATGTTAGGCACTACATTATCATGAATCAAATGATGTTAAAGAATCATACCATCATGGCAACAAGAAATATCTTAAAGTAACTTGATATCAAGATTGCAAGCATAAAGTCTTTGCACCTGAAAATTAAGAAAAACAAGCAAAAATCTCAGAAATTATTAATGGACTTTTAATTATGCAATAAATATAAATTTGAACATAAAAGTATCTCACCTTAACCCAAAACCAACCAACTCTCTACCAGCATAACCATGGATCTTCTTTCACAAATCAGCAACTAATTTTAACGAACATTTTCTCATATGTATTACCTATAAATTCTTGTGAGTGCATTTGATCCTCTATTTGTATTTTATAATTTGATAATCACTGATCTGAGGAGCATGACTTTAACTATTTACTTATTGTCATTTGATTTACTTTTCAAAATTCTAATAATATAGTTTGTAACTATTAAGGGATCATACAAATTCAGGAAACACTTCTTTCTCCACTTCATCGATCCCATTTAATTCATCGATAAAAAAGAACTAATGGAGAAAGCTCCCCTGATGATTAGTGCTCAAGACTGCCCTGCCCAATGAAATCTTGATCGTAAAAAGCCACCCTCTTAAAAACTTGATTTACTTTAGCATAAGTAAACAGCTCAACAAGTATGCAAATGCTTACCGTGGGGTTCCAGCACATCTGCTCGGAGATATCTTCATCACAAGAAGAAAAGTAAAAAGTAACATGAAGTTCCCGAGAAAGACATCTGTGAACATCTAAAACCATGATGTGATAAACTCAATAATTAGACATCATATAAAATCCAAACCCATGAATGTTTCAAGATCCAATACATGTTCACTTTATAAAGGTGAGCAGCAAACCTTTCGACAGGTCAAAACTAATGAAAAAAAGCTTGTGGATAAACCCCGATCTTCATCACCACTTTCTAAAACAAGATACCTGTCTAGAACATATAGCTAAGGCACTCAACTAAAATCATACCATGCATTTAACTAATAATTGAACAACCTTAAGATTGAAAAAAAAAATATTAACCTCATAACAATGGATACAAACATCCAAAAGAAGATAACCAATAGTTAATTTCCACAATAAACCCTGCAATTTTTTCAAGCAAATAACAAGCTCATATTAGAATTAGAAAACATTGGCAGACCGGCATTATTATAAAGATTAAAGCAGATAAACCAAAATTGAAGAACTACTCTTGGCCTTGTGAGTTAACTCTAATAGGAAAAGTGAAAATAACTGACAGCTTCTGACTATGTGACAGAACTTGCCCAGAATAAAATTCATAATACATGCGAATACAAATAATGGGTGATTAGCCATTAGTACCTTTATTACCAGATGAAAATCATTCAACTGAAAAACCAATATAAAAAACACAAACCGGTAGAAAGATTTGCTCAGTTGATTTTGCGTACCTTGAATTTTGGAGATTCTTGCTTTAGCACGTTATAAAGTAAATGTCTATATGCTTTGGGTTTGTGCAGAATCAAATCAATTAGAAGAATCTACAACCAAAAGAAAATCACAGAAAAATAGTAGTTTTAAATATAACTGTATACAGTAGTGAGCAATATCTCAAATGATTAAAAAAGGATATGCACCAGTCGTACAAGATAAAGATTTACTCTTTTAATTTCAAAATTCAAAATTAAAATAACAACAGTAATACCATGGTTTCACATTCGACGTACTCATCGGCAACCACTTGGCAATTCTCCTAACAAAATAATTTAAAAAATAGAGAGATAATTTAGTGCACCGTGTAAAATGAAATTTAAGGAAAGGAAAATTCGATTGTGCTGTACACATTTCATGAGTTGGATGTTCCCGGGTGAGTATTGCACGAACAATGTTTTGACCCCAAACCCGCACTGGACACACCTGTACTCCATCTCTCTTTCTCTGTCCATTCTAAAACAATAATTAACAAGAAGAATGAGAAATAGACAAGAAGCAATAATGGTTTGGTTCATCAGCACTCCAAAATACAATCGGCACTCAAAATCATAACCAGAACTAAGGTAGTCATAACCCATCCCAACCGGACATACTGATAAGCCAAGATTAAACCACTCTAATCATAACACAATCATGATAAGGTAGAAGACATATGGAATTTTTTACCTTGGGTTCGATTTGTGGAAGGGTTGAAATCGAAGAAACAAAGGGAGAGCGAGAGGGAAAAAAGAGAGAAGTCTTGGCACTTTCTATGAGGCTAAATTGATCTGGAATTTCTAAAAACTAGAACTTGTACGGGCTGTGATCTTGATTTCTTGATCAGAATAGGTATAGAATTATGAAGGTGTTCGCTATCTTTCAAGAAATTTTGGATTTGAGTCAGTCGCACAGTTGGGTAGAGAAGTGCTTGCACGAAGAAGAAGAACAAGAGTCGACCATAATTCCTCTTTCGGACTGAGGTTTGAAACACATAAAGACATACCATTTACCAATGTTGTCTAGGATAAAAATAAAAAATAAAAAACAGATACACGCTTCTTTTTATCATCTTTTTACAAATTCAATTTTAAAGGGAGGATATTTTTAAAAAATCGGATTCATCCAAGCGAGTGCCCAGGTTTTACTCAGGCGCGTATCCGAATTTCGTACCCACTCCTATCTGGATGCGAGGTCGTTTTGATATTCAGAACTACGCTATTTTATGTTTGTAGGTTCGGTAGATAACTCTATGAAACAAGTCAAAAAAGATGTTTCTATCTTAGAGTAAGAAGACAAAAGTAATGAATTGGCCATACCTATTTGCATTGATGCTTTTACGATCATCTTCAAAGATTAATTTAGGGATGCATGAGATACGAGCCTCGGCTCTCATGCAATCTTGAGAGTTTTTAAGAATATATTAGTCGGCCACCCAACTCTTACCACTGAGGTGACAGCTAGTTCATTCATTTTTTTTAAAAATATTTTTTAAACATTTAAAAAATACACAAATTCACTAGTAGTAGCTTTTTTAAACATTTAAAAAATTAAAATACACTAGTGGTAAAATCCAAGAGGCAAACCCATGGGACAAACTAGCATTTTCCTTTAAGAAATGGGACCTCACCATGGCAGTTCAGGTGGGACTCTTCCTAAGTCGAGTTTATAAAACTTAGGGATTTTTCTGTTCTTGATCTCCTTTTGAGTTTAAGTTAGGTTAGACATGTAATCCGTCCCTCTAGGGTTTTTAATCGTTAAAGGACTTGGATGTCACTAATTTTAAAACATTTATATTTTTGCACTTGGTGTAAAGGATTCTATAACATTTATGAAAATACAAAGTATTTTAATCAAATAAAACCTCTCAAAAGTTGAACAAAATCCTAATCTCATCCCTTTTATCTCTACACAGCTACCCCCCTCCCCCTAATAAAACTCAGACCAGAGGAGGGGGGTTGGAGCTTTGGCTCCTCCCACCCTCCTCCCTTTTCTCCGTCATCCCTCCTCTCACTTCTCTCTAGTTGTTCTTTTATTTTTCTGGTTTTGTTTGTTTTTTCATTCACAGTAGGACGAAATGCAGATCTATTATTCTCCGAAGTTAGGTGACCACTACGCGCTCCACCGCAAGATTTCCAAGGCGCCGATCCTTTAGACTGACGAAAAATCTCATCGAATGGAGCGACGCGTGATCCACACGCGCGGCCCAAAGTGTGTGCGTGATATACACGCACCACCGTAAGGGAAGCTCTATCGCTGCCATGCGCGGCTTTTCTGGGATCAGGGCCATTGATTTCTTCAAACCTAACGTTCCGCTGTACTTACAGGGTGGCGCATGTCCCACAGTCTCAGTGTTTGCATTTTTTATTTCCTCTAAGGTTGAAAATGTGGATCTACAACTTTCCAAACTATAATTTGCTATTTTCCCATGTATCTTTTACGTTTTCAGTTATTTCCTTTGTTTTAGGTTAAGAAAAAAAAAACACATAGCCTCTTGGATTTTTGTCCATAGAGTGTATCCTCTACTCCATCTTAGACAGAGTGTGGGGTTGTTTAATTTTGTCTTAGGACAGAATGTGGGGCTTGTTAAATCTTTAGGATAGAGTGTTGTCTCTCAGACGGTTTGTCTGTAGAGAGTTATAACAATGGACTAGACCATGTCAGTCATAAAGAAATTTGTGTATTGGAGAGCCTTAAAAGCAATAGTTAGCTTATATTCTGTATGTCTCAGGCCAAAATTGTAATGTCTCGTTACGAATAAATGGAGTTAGTTCTACTTTAAAAAAAAAAAAAAAACCTCTCGAAATTAAAACTTGTCAATAGCACTTATTAACGGAAATTATAAATGTCATGTGGCACAAAATTATTCCATGTGAAAATAAATTAGAAATATTCTCAAAGCTCAAGTGTCAATGTCATCCTCTAAACAACATCCTCGTAACCTTCCTCACTTGGGGTGGAAAAAACGTTAAAACACAAAAATGAGTCAAATACTCAGTAAGAATCTGGTGTAGATCCAAATTGATATTGGGTATCAGTTATTTTCTAAAAAATCATTCAAAATAATATCATTTATTTTCTCCCAAATTATTCAGAATAATATCAATTATTTTATTCCAAATCATATATTTACTATATCAATTATTTTTTTCCAAATCATACATTTATGCTCATTCTTACCTTATTGGTAAATATTTACTTTCAAGTTTGGAAGTGATTTTGATTTTGGCCAAATTTTGGCTAGGATTCTTGTTTATTTATGTATTTATTTCTCATACAATAATTTAGATTTTTTTATTTTTGGAAAAATCTTCATAATTTTGAATTTTATAGCTATTTAAGTCCGGCTTGTGGGCTTCATAATAAAATCTTGAATTTTACTATTAATCAATAATTTTCAGAGTTTTTCCTGTGGGGTGAATCTTTTATCTTCTCTATGTTGATCATTTGTTGGAACTAGCCGCCAGAATAATCTCTATTCTATTCGGCGCCAGTTGGCATCAGAGCTTAAGCATATTTCCTGGGGTTATATCTCATTACTTTCCATGGCCGATAGTCGTGGTTGGCTTGAGCAGGTTCTGAACAAAGAAGTCCTACACTGTGATCATAGCATTCATGATGTGATGATTAAAGATTTGCAGAAACATGTTGCAAAGTTAATCCGGCGTCTAGTGGCGTAGGATAACGATGATCGTGAGATGGAAGATCACGATTCTGATTCCAGTTTTGAGAACCTGTATCATAATCGTACTCTATTTTGGGAGTATTGTCGTAAGGAGGAGCATCATGAGGATCTCTGTTTCAGAGTTGATGTACCATAATATTTTGGTATTCTTCAGGCTAAAGGTTTCGTTGATTTATTGCACAAGGTTGAGTGGATTTACTACTCTGAGGAAGAAGAGTTTGAGGATAGACATTCTTCCACAGGGTGGAACTCCATTCCAATTTACAATACCTATCTTGATGAAGATAACCTAGTGGATGAGGTAATTATTTTTTTATTGAAAACATAGAAAATTTGAAAAAAGAAAATGGTGGTGAAGTTTGGACGTTTGAAGATCATGAAAAAACTTTTGAGATAATTAACTATGTTCATTTTCTTGGAGTTGGGGATTTTTTTTTTTTCAAATTCTCGCATGCAAAATATATATATTTTTTTGGATTAGAGATATGAGAAAGAAACTTAATTTTGGAGTATAAGATATTCAATATTATTTTATTTCGGGCCGATCAAGTCAATTTTAGTTTTTCCATGATCATCAGAGCGATACAATAAAAGGAAAGAAAGATTGGTCTAATTAGATATCCAAAAGATCGAGGCAAGAAAGTTTAGTATTCAAGGACGAATTCTTTCCAACTTGGTGAGAATGGTGCAGATCCAAATTGATATGGGGTATAAGTTATTTTCTCCAAAATCATTCAGAATAATATCAGTTATTTTCTTCCAAATCATATATTTACGATATTAATTATTTTTTCTCAAATCATACATTTATGCTCATTCTTACATTGTTAGTAAATACTTGGTTTCAAGTTTACAAGTGATTCTGATTTCGATTTTAGCTAAATTTTTGGTAGGATTCTTGTTTATTTATGTATTTATTTTTCTCTATGTTTTTGGGCGAATCTTTTGTCTTCTCTGTGTTGAGCATCTGTTGAAACTAGCTGCCAGAATAATCTCTATTATGTCTGGCGTCAGAATCATATCATGTAATAAACATAATAGTAGTCAAGGATTCATTTAACAGTAACATTATCAAGAAAGACATTATCTCATAGCATGCATAAACATTAACCTCAAGTATAACAGAAACCTTCTTTCTTAACTTCATAACCTTAGGAAACATTCATTATTTAACCTCATAACCTTAATGCTGGTACACACTATTACCACTGTGTAAGGGTTAACAATTCTTACAGTCAATAGCTTTTTATGAGGCTAGCGGATAATAATATAACCTCCTCAAGAATAGGTCATAATCAAGAACATCGCCAGTGATGCATTCCAGCATTGCAATATGTCCCAACCTCATTGCCATCTTCATTGTCATACCCAGTACATTAACCTCATCGAACGTATGTAGTCATACATTTTCATTTTCATTTCTTTCCTTTAATCTTACCTTATCTTACATTGCTTTCATTATTTAAAATATATAGTCATACTATATAATACTGAACCATATCATCTTGAATGCAATTTTACAATCACATGCAATTACCTTCATCATAGATAGGGTTCATGAAAAGGGGCTACCAACAGAGGCTCATACATGTATATACCTTTATAAACATGTACATTACATATATAGTCGCGAAAGACCTTCTAGTTTACATAAAATGATGCATGGAAAGAAATTATCATAGACACTTGCCTTAATTATTGTAAAATCCAAGCTAACAATGCGTATCACCAATTATTAGACAGTATATATAAACATTCATGCGGTGGAAAAAGTATTCTTTACATTAAACAATACGGAAATATGCGTTATGCGACTAAGCCTAAAGGTAACTCATAACGTCTAAATCCTCCTAACTTCAACCCTAATGCACTGAAGTTAGGCGTAGATATTGTGGTATCCCAATTCAAGCTAGGATCTTGAGGATAAGACTTAGTTTCACTTGGGCCTAATTGTGTAAGGGCCCAAGGGCTTTAGAATTAGAATCTGGTAAGGTAGGGCCATTTGGCAGCCATGCACTTCAATTTCTACAGGTTCATTGTATCTAGACTAAAAATGGATGAAGGAAGGCTTAGGGTTTCGGCCACCTCAAGAGAGGTGCCACTTGTCCTCCATGCAAGATGAGTCCCTTAAGTTTCCAAGAAACACAATGATGAAGGGAAGAGGAAGAGGGTTTCGGCTAGGGCAAGAAGAATGGACCGCTTGGTGCCCATGCAATAAATTCTTGAGGCTCTTCATTTTTCTAGAAATAAGTGATGATAGGAGAGAGAATATGTGGGAACAAAAGAGTATGAATGGATGGCATTTATGGCCGACGTCCATAAACTTGCTAGAGGGAGATCAACGATCATTTTAGCTTTTTAGATTTCCTTCTCTCTTTTCCTCTCTATCTCAACCACCCTAGGAAAGAACCAAACACCATTTTCTTCTCATCCAAACACTCATTTTGTGCAAGCATAGAAGGGAGACCCCAGAATACTCTGTTGGGAAGGATTGCACGGTAAGAACCTTAAAGCCACAACCTCATTCTCTTTTCATACACACACATGCACTTGCAAGGGAGTTTGTTGGAGATTTTGGTTTAAAGGAGTTAAGGGTTGTGTTATGACCTTGTTATGAGCATCTGAAAGCGATTGTTTCAACCATGAAAGGGCAGTCATGCTTAAACCCTATTGAGTATGATTTTTCTAGGGTTTTCTTTTCTAAGGACCCGAATCCTTGATGGCAAAATGGAAAAAAGATGGACCTTTGTAGAGGTAATAAGATATATTTAGAGTTTCATGTAGGGTTCCACTTAGTCACCATTTGAAGAAGCCCAATCTTGAGTTCCATGCACTTTTGGCCATTAGGGTTTGTTGAAGGAAGCCGCACAAGACATACACACACTCACTTTTGTTTCTCAAGCCATGTGTTTATGTGTTACAAGAATCACAAGAAGAGCTTATAGCCGATTAGGGTTAGGATCATAAACCTTAGTACACGATACACGTTTTGTTTTTTTTAAATGCACAATACACATGTTTGGTTTCATGTTTTGTTTTCCAAAATCTAATAGATACAATATACATTTTCAACTTACAAAAAAATTACTTTTTTGGTGTTTTTTTAAGTTAGCCTTTAACTTACTCTTGGATAATATATTTATGTTTTTGTGTAAACTCTGCATTTGGTTACTTGTTTTGGTAAATGAAATTTTATTTTGTTACATGCCATGATCGGTTTATACCTTGTATGATCATATAATACTTGTTGGAATTTCGGTTGAAATAACGTGTTTGGAGCTTTGAAAAAGATACATACGCCATATTGAAGTCTTCATGTGTTATGTTCATGTTATAAATCTGAATGTTTTAATTATTTCAAACCATTCACATGATGCATTCTTTGCATAAGTACACGACATTGTTACATGAAAAATTGCATGGTTTTATCACAAGTACATGTCGCATGATTTCGGATTGTGCATGAAAAAAAAAAGTTTTGTCAAGACCCTAAGTTCTAGGATGGGGGAATATCCTAGTAGAACTCTTTTGTCCACTCTGAAGTGTCTAAATTAGAGTGGTAACTCCTGGGTTGACAAAATACATTCAACGGACTTTGAATTGGTTCTTTTTAAAGGATTCTGGAGTGAAGTAGTTGCACCTAACGCTAGTGGGTGCAACACATTGAAAATATGGCGAAGGCGAATTGAGGACTCCTGTATCATATTGTAAATGTGGTGAAGGCAAATTGTGAACATATTGAATTAAACGTTCTCACACTCTGTCAGAGGGCTGGTAATGTGATGTGATAACTAGAGGAGAGCCCACGGTGCTTAGTGGAGCTGTGAGGTATCCACCCACATTGTTATATTGAAAAAATTACTAGAGATTATTAAGAAATGATACTTTGCTACATGGCTATATTGTTACTTTGTCACATGGTTACAAGTTCAATATTTTTGAAAATGAATTGAGATGGGAGAAAAATTTGTTTTGTCAAAATTCATATTCATGCTCATACATCATATTCATGGTTTATCTTACACATGCTTATATTATCTCTGTGTATGTTTTTGGTTTAACTTGCATAGATTTCTTGAAATCTCATTGTGGTAGTGGAATGGTAGAAGTTGTGACAGATCTAGAAGATTGTGTTGGGGAACTCAAGCGCGAGAATCCCCCAATAGTTAAGGAAACCCTGAAGCGTCCCGGGTGTCCCGCAGACCCTTCGTTAGTAGAGCGGCTCGAAGCAGCCGAGCAATTTATCTGTGAGACTTTAGAACTTTTTGTTGATATCTAGAAAATTATGAAGAAGAATGATTTTTAGACTGTAGTGACATTGATATACTTTAATGGTTTTCTTTCTGGATAATGGGTCTAGGTTTAGACCCCTTTGCTTTGTATTGGAAGATTTTTGAACTAATTTACTTTTGGATTATTAGTACCTTGTTTGGTACCATATTGAAATTGCTCAAATATTTGACTAGTTTGAATTTTTCCGCTGTGATTATTGTATACTGCTAGAAATATCCTAGGTGCATTGCATGTTAACTGTCATGAACGAGGGGTATGTGACCTTGTGTTACATGTTTCGAAGCTTCAGGTTCCGTCAAATCCCAAGCGGGGTCTAAGGGAATCACATATTGATTTTTCTACATTTTCCGGCACATCCATTGCGGTTCCTCGCCAACTCTTTTCTCACCTGACTCTTTCCTCGACCAACTATTTCCTTACCCAATTCTTTTATTGCCCAACTCTTGCATGGTTTTAACCAAAAACACACTCACTCAAACACAATGCTATACCCATATATCTCCACTCTTACACACAACCCTCACATTGCCTTTCCCTACTTCACTCCTCTCTCTCAGGCCTCTAGTCTAGGATCTTAAAGTCTGCCTAAGGGTCAATATGTAAAGGGAAATTATAACACGAATCTAAAAGGACGAGATGAAACTTGTGGTGTGTGCGAATGTGGGGGTAAAGGTGTAGTGGCTAGGGTGCTCACACGACATGGATGATGGCTGAGAACCGCGATGGCTCAAGTGCAATCCGTGAACATCGGGAAAGTGTCCGTCTGTGCATTGGTGGTTTAGTCTAATTCGTTCAATAAATAATAAATGGGATTTAACCTAGTTATTGAGCCTAATTAAAACTCCAAATCAACTTCAATAATTTATTTCTTGGGAGCTTATCCAATATGACCCATTAAATATAATTTAGGTCCAATAAAAGTTATCAATATTCCGACCTTAGAATTATTAGGCCAGGTTAATACACATGCAGGTGAGAAAGTGGGGTAAATATTGTGGGTATGTTATGAGTTCTGACATTGCATATTTTGTATCTTTCCTTTTTTTATTCATGAATTAATAAACATTTTCCTTTATTATGTTTATTAATATCTTTACATTGTAATTTTGAGATCTTGATGTTTGAATGATTGGTGATGTGGTTATTTCAGGTATGAGTCTTACCGTGCGTCAATTATCATGGCTAGGTTGAGGATTGCTCGGGCCATTCTTACAACACGTTGCCACAAATTTCATACAAGTAAAGAGTTTGTTTTCGCGATGATCAGGGTGAAACGCTTTTGCATTGGCTTCACTTGATAGACGTGTCAAGAGATTCCCCAGGGGTATCATGTGTGGTGTCTTCGTGCTGGTTGGCAAAGTAGAATGTGTCCTCGGTGCAACATGTATACTTCGGTATGTGTATTGGGTGATTTGAAACATGCGAATCAACTTGCACGTTGCTCGGGTGGGAGTGATTCCCCGAGCTGAACGGTGAAGTAATTTCCCTTTTTTAGTATTTTATGTGATAAGAATCTATACGATGTGATACGATGAGTTTAACATACTTGAGAAGAGGGTGATTCCTTGCATCAGTGATATGTATACACACACACACACACACACACATACATGAGTTTTGCACAAAAAGTAATTCCTCAGAGGGTGACGCCTCGCCACACACAAATACACATGTTCAATCTTTTACATGAAACTGTGCATTATTTCTCATTTGCGGTCTTATCATAGCTGTTTAACCTACCTATGGTTTCGTTTATCAAAACCGTAGACTTTGATGTAGAGTTAGCCCAAGGAGAAGTACTCGAGGAAAGACCAAGCCCGCCCGAGCAGTAGATATGGAGGCTTGTCTCCGTTAATAGCATTTGTATTATTTTGGAAATGTATTATATAGTCAAGCGACAAATCACATTTTCATACCTGGATGTAGGAAATGAATGGATGGTACCATATAATATTTGGATAGTATGGGTATTTGTGAAGTTAATGAATGAACTTACTTATAGTTTAGACCTCTGGTACGAAAAGTGTTTTAGTCTCTCATTAAACCTTTACTTATTTTGCTGCGGTATAACTGAATAGTTACTAAAACGTGCAATTCCTTGTGAACATTGCACACCTATTCCCAATTTAAACCTTAGGTGTTGTCGACTGGCTGACACCTTGGCACCATGGATACTCTTGCCAGATCCTTTACCGAGGAACAAGATGCCACATTAGTAGTTATATAAGTATGAGATTAAGTTGAAAGTATTATGAATGTACCACTTGCATTTTTATGAGTCGTAAGATTTAGGATATGGACTTAAAAGAGATTTTGATTGCTATTTATGGAGGTTATTATTTTATGCAGAGAGCTTTATTTATAATTTTAGGTGGAGTTAAAATAAGGATTTGGATTGAATTATTATTAGACCTTTAATGGAGTCCATTGTTGAGGTTTACATTTTCTAGGCTTGAATTGGAGCCCGTAATCTATGATGGTTGAGACTAAGTTCGTGGTCGTGTACTCGTAAAGGATTAGGAGAATATGTGAGATATGGGACCGAATATAGGAGGATTGGAATTTTTAGAATATTAGGTTCAACTAAATGATTAAGAATTTAAAATAGAGACATATAAATGATGTAAAGTATAGGCAATTAGGTTTGCTTCAGGTACAAGCAAATTCTGAGGATGAAATTATTATAAGGAAAGGAGATTGTGATGACTCGGTATAATAATTCTAAGGTTAGAATATGGATTGTTGCCCAAATGAGTAACCCAAGAAGGGGGTCAATTGGGTTGTTTTAACAATTACACAATGTAAAATGTAAATAAAATACTAAGCAGCAGTAAATAAAAAAAGTAAGGGTAAGATAGATGCAAATCCAGTATTTTAACAAGGTTCAGCCCCTCTGCTTACGTCCTTGCCTCAAGCTACCATTTGAGGATTCTCAAATTCACTATTCAACTTCCTCAGGTAGAGATAGAAACCTATTACACTTTTGAGCAATACCGCTTCAAATAATTATTCTAGAACACCTTCTACAATTACAGTCACCTTACCAGTGGTGATTCAAATATTCTCCGGTAGAACTTCTACTACACTCACAAGGGTTACACACACCCTTTTATTGTTTATACAACAGCTATTAATCGGTAGGTTATCATAGTACACTTCTTAATGAGTGAAATAAAAATAGTACAACGCAAACTATATCTCTGTCAAAATGAACAGGTCTTAAGGCTTAACGCTTATAAAAGAGAGATTGAAAGATTTTGATTAATGAATGTTGTAAAGCTTTTAGTTGATGTGTTGTGTTGTAATTTTGAAGATCTAAAATGAGCTATTTATAGACATATGAGAATTCTTTTTCAAATTTCAAAATATTCAAATGTCAAAAAGGAGTCTAACTCATTTTTCTAAGATTTCAAATAAACATTTCTCATTTTTGCAATTGTCAAAAACAACATTATTCACTTTTCAAATTTTCAAACTAAATCTTCTACTTTTTTGCAAAAAGAGCATCAATAATTTTTTCAAAATTTTCAAACAAAAGCAACTACCATTTGCATATGTCAAAAAGACCATAAATCACTTTTCAAAATTTTCAAGTAAAAGCAACTACCTTTTGCATATGTCAAGAAGAATATCAATCACTTTTCAAATTTTTAAACATATCATGCACACGTGAGAGATGCCAATCAATCATCTTTCAAATTTCTAAAATTCAAACTTTCAATCATGTCATGTACATGTCATCTTTCAAAAATTCAAATTTGAAATACATCATGCACATGTTCAAAATACAAACTGGTGCTTTATGAGAAAAGATTTATTTAGCTTTAATCATTTTTCGAATTTTGAAAGAGATGTCAAAATTACTCTAAGTGCTTTATTTGTAAGCTTGTTCCTTTTCTTGCTCATGCTTGATTCATTGACATGCTTGACTCTATTATGTGGACAATTTGAGATTGAGATTCCTTTATACTTGAACTTGTTTGTTATCCTCAAAATCCATATGTAGATATATAATTATATGATGCTTGAAACCTTGGGTTCAACAATCCTCCCTTTTTAATGATGACAAACACCAAGTGAAACTTTGATATCCGTAGTAAAGCTTAAGCTCCCCTTGAGAACGTGTATTAGTTTTTCAAGCAAGAGATAAACATAAGTCCAAACATATATATCAAGCTTAACCATTCAATGGATATTAAATCAAATAAAGTATTGACAAAAACATGTTAACGTTCTGTTATAAACTTCTTCCCCTTTTGGCATCATTAAAAAGGACCGCAGTAACCAGTGGACAAATGAAAATGGTGCATTAGTAGAAACTTTGGAGAGCTAAATAATTGGAGCTGCCTGGGTCCCGATAAGTGCTGCAAAGCTATGAGGCTAGCTCTATCAATTTAGTACAGAAAGAGATTTAAATCCGCTTGATGTTTTTGACTAATGAGGTTTTTGTAAAGATTTGAAAGCTCTAGATTTGTGTTTAAAAGGATCATCATTTCCCATTAGATACTCAAAACAATTCTCACATTGTTCCTTGACTTAGTTTTTATTTATCCAAAACAATATTATGGCCGAGCAACTTTTTTTCATTAATGTTCCAGATTTGAATCAGAAACCCTTCACGCCTCAACCACTCATTTTCTCTACATAGATCATTGTATGCAATGTACAAAATTTCTTGCATATGTTAAAGAAGCTACCTTTCTTCTCTTAAGTTTCTGAAGGTTTCTTGTATGTTTAAAGTTAAAGTTCATTAAGATCTAGCTTTGTTGTTAGATACGTTTGTTGAGATGTAAAATAAATTTGATCAAGAATACAAGATAGAGTATTAGCAGGTTGTAGACTGATAAGTCGCATATAGTATGTGTTGATGCGTATTTTGTGGCGGCCGGGCCATGACGGATCTCTTGTACGTGTACCCGTGGAGGTGAAGGAAGGGTGGCTGGGGTGGTCGTATCACCTCCGATGCTAAAATTAGCGTCCTCCAAAGAATAACCTAAAAAAAATGAGAAGTTGAGAGCAAAGCCTTATGGAGGGTAGAAGTTGCGAAATCTCTGCTCTCCCTTCCACTTTTGTTTCCAACTTCCCTCCTCGAGCCTCATTCCCCTAGTCTTCCAAGCAGTCGCATTTAATGGAGGTGCCCCCCTTGTCGACATCTGAATCTTCTATCAGGATTTTCGCCCGCATACCTTGCCGATACATTTAATTCAATTACCCTTCTTCTGACATGATCTGAGCAGGGGCCCCGCCCTCGCCTACATTGGCCCAATTCTCCCTCACAAGAGACGGGGCCAAACTGGGTTCATTTAGAACTCGGGCCTTGAGAATTCTCAGGTGGGGTCGGGCCCTTGGGGGAAAAATACTCCTTCTAATTACCCCGTCAATTCTCATCGTGCCAACGTCAAGAATTAAATGTCACTTCTCCGCTATTTCCTAGGTTACCTTTATTGCAGACATTGGTTGTCCTTGCCTTGAATATGTTAAGATCTAGCTTTATTGTCAGATAGTTTGTTGAGATGTAAAATAAATTTGGATCAAGAATACAAGACAAGAGTATTAGCAGGTTGTAGACTAATAAATCACACATAGTATGTTTTCCCTTTATAGCTAAAGGAGGTGAGTAGGTGTTTTATCTTTTAACACGGTGGAATTTAAAATTAATCTAAAATAAATATTACCGAGTAATCACAAACAATCAAATATCAAAATAAATATGAAAGGAAAATAAAGAGGACAAGATATTTTTGACAAAGTAGAAACTATTTGAATAATTTCAAGATTTAACCAACAAGGGTACTAAACCACCACCTGTAAATATACTATAGAGCCAAATAATTACAATTAAGTCTTCCATCACCTCTAAATCTAACTTGAAATCTCATGAGTGACTCATGAGTAACCTGCTCAATCTTTATGTCAATGGCAGCTCCAAAAATGTGGCCTCTATTATAATAGCACCCATGAACGAATTACATCCATCCGCTTCACTAGAACTCAATTATTTTATTGAGGATAGTTAAAAGAGGCCTAGAGTTTGGATCCTTAGAGAATTTTAGTGTATAAATCTCTGGAACTTAGAATGGGGTTAGGGAGGGAATTGAGTTATGGTATGACTTAGGACCCAAGACTAAGACCCAAGATTCTTTGGATGGCCCAAACCGTGACCTTGGTGATGCTAATTCGTGACTCAAACATGACCCATCTCGGACAACCCAACCTAGTTGCTGGAGGAATTACGCCAAACATAATGCACAGAAGGTGTAACACCCACACATCTAGCCGATCGATCGCTATATATATATATATAAATATTATATATATATATATTCCTCTTCCTTTTTTATTGTTTCAGTACTTTTCAACTGCTTCTCTTCTCATCATCTTCTTATTCTCACTGTTGTGCATCACTTGGAACCATTTCATCAAAAGAGAATTACAGGCCAAATCAACCACATGAGATGAGTGAGCAATACTACAAGGTTTACTGAGAGTTTGTGTTGTTTCAATCATGTATCATTCACTACAAATCTCCTTATTTTCGAGCGTTGCTAGATTTTATCCATATGTCGCCCAAGGACCATCGATAAGCCCATCGATAATACACACCACACGTACGTAACACACGGATCATGTCGTGTTTTCCCTCGTTTCTGTTTTTAGAATTTAAAAATTGGCCATTAGAAATTTATTTCAATTTAAAATCATCACTGATTGAATTCTCTTACGCAGTCTCAGTCTCTCCATAAATATCTCTCTTCCGTGTGTTATTTAAAAAAAACCATAAACCTCTGTAAGTGTAGGGGTCGAACCCAAGATACACAGTCTAGCACCGTGCGTGTCACACGTTCACCATGCCAATAGCCGACTTTCTCATTGCTCTCACAACATCCCTCATATTTTCTCTCATTCTATTTCACGTGATCAATTTTATGTTGAAAATATTGGATTAACGCTGTGAGGTAAGTAGCATGATCATACCATTACACGTATGTACGGTAAACGACATATCTTTTATAAAAGTATTATGCATGTACGCCCTCCATTGAAAGTCATTTTTTATGTACCCAAGTTATGATAAAATTATGAAAATCCATGATTTTACGCAAAGAATTATGCATCAAAAAATTTATGAAAAATCATGATTTTATGTGAGAGTTATGCATTAAATTATTTTGTGAAAAACCATAATTTTATGTGAAGAGTTATGTATCAAAAGATTTATGAAAAATCATGATTTTATGTGAAGAAACATGTATCATGACATTTTATGAAATATGCAATTTCATTTGAAATCTATGATATGATATGACAAGTATGATTATGATTAAGTATAATGATAAAATACGTAACAGTTTATGTTATGATATGAAAACGGTACCATATATTATGGGCATATTGCATTGCCAGGTTGTACAAGCTGGTAGTGCACTCAGTGTGTCTTCCTTATGTATGGATTTCACAACCCGCGGCCACGGGCGGAATCAAGATCTACTTAGATTCGCTAACCCTAACTCATGGGGTTCAACAGTGGGTATCGGCCTATGACAAGTGAAAGACAAATTCATGTTCATGATATTTACGTATGTATTTATGAGTATGCATATTTTTCAAAAAACTTTAAGTTTATTATGTTTACTGTATGATATGTTGCTTATTGAGAATTTGACTCATTTTTGTACGTTTTTATATTTTAACCTCCCCAGGTAAGGATTTTTATGAGGATGGAGCTACAGGACATGATTTGACTTAGGGAGGCTAGACAGAGGCCTAGATAGTTTATGTTATGCTAGATTTATGATTTCCAGTTTAATAAGTTATTTTGATAAGCACACGAGACCTTATTGATTATTTTATTTTATTTTATTTTTATTTTTATGAAAAATAGACTTCATTCATTCATGAAAGCGAAGTTACAACTGTAACTGATATATACAGGGAAAACCCAGATTACAAGCCAACTACTCACGGTTGTGACTCCACCAGTACACAAATTCCTTTGTGACTGGTATGATCTTAACTTTTAGAACTCTCTAAAGACAAACCGTTTGAGAGACCACACTCTTCCTAAATCAGAGATTTCAAATCACACCCTCCAGAGGAGGAAATAACTTTCACTCTATGGAATAAATGTCCAAGAGACTATTTCTTTTTTATTATTAATTTAAAAAAAGGAAATAACAGAAAACGTAAATGATACATGGGAAAATAGTGAAATACAACATCGAAAGCTGTAGATCCGCATTTTCAACCTTGTGGAGAAAATAAAAAAAGCAAACACAGGGACTGTGGTGGCACATGAGGGACATACGCCACCCTGGCAGTACAACGAACAGTCGAGTTTGAAGAAACCGATGGCCCTGGTCCCAGAAATGTCGCGCGTGGCAGCAATAGAGCTCCCCTTGCGGTGGCGCGTGGATGTCACTCACGCAGTTTGGTAGCACACCGATTCTTCGAAAATTCTCAAACTGATTTTATTGGGGAGAGGGATGTTACAGCATGGGTCCCTCATTCCCGAAGAATCCCAGATATCAATAGGCTAGGAATCGTTCATACATACATCCCCTTTATTCAGCCCATGGGTAGTTAACTTCTGTATCTGCATTTGTTGTTGGAAATACTCTTGATGTCGTTGCAACATGTCCATTATACGCTTGAATTGCTCGTGCAATGGCATAGTTTCCCTTCATCATGAGGTTGATCCTCCACGTGATCACCCTTGGGTCATCCGTTTCATGGAACTTCTGATCCCACCACAACCAAATCTTGTCACACACACCCAAGCCTATCACTCTCCCACTTGACCCTATCTCACTTACTACAAATCAAGCCTATAATGCTTAAAGATTTAAGCCTATTTTGCTAGATATCATGTCCTATTACTCTGGTAATGTACTTAAGTGACATTATGGATTTTCTCATAGCCGTAAAGCTCTAATACCAAGCTGTGACACCCTCGACCCTCGGTAGTTCTCTAGTGAGGAACCTCGGTGTCCGGGATGCTAGTCGATCGGCTGTATCTCATAGATTCACGTGAAGGTTTTTGCCCGTATGCTAAGCACATGTGTGTAGTAGGAAATCGAAGCGAAAATAATAAAGGGGATTAGTCAGAGACTAATGTAATAGTACCAAAGAAATGTACAAGTATTTTTTTTTATTAATAGTAATATCCATATATCACTATCTCTTCGTCCCAAATATAATTACACACCACAACTAGTTCATCATTTACATCAAAACATATTGAACCATAACTGTTCGTCGCCTGATTATAACAAGCATTTTAAAAGTGTATAAAAAGTAAACTATATGGTGACAGGCCATTGTGTCTATTCTTTAGGCTAGGTGGGTCTTTCTTCCTCTGGGTTGTTCTCCTAATCTACATTTGTAGTAAGTTCTACGATTATGGAGTGCAAAATCGTAGTAAGACTACCATGGTGAGATTTCAATGAAGCCTCAGTATGTTAGAACTAATAACAATACTAATAACCCTATAAGAAAACACACATATCGAAAAGTTTTCATCATAATACTACAGATGGGGAATCACTCCACCCATTCGACACAAGGAATCTTTTTACCCGGCCAACACGTAACATACATTCACCAACCTCAATGGGAATCACTCCACCCGTTCGACTCGAGGAATCCCTCACCCATCAACACATAAAATATATCCACTGAATCTCAACAGGAACATTCCACCTGATCAATAGGGTGGAATCTCTCTACCCGCATTATTATGTGAAACCATACGAAAACTCCACACTCTAATCATCACAGGGAACCCCTCTACCCATATGAAATTCGTGCTAACTCTCCGGGCCGGAACTGTATGGGGAACTCTAAACACGATCCCATGAGTATAGAGCACGTTGAAAGCATGTCAATTTAAATCACATCATCTTAAAATCACATGATTAAATAGAAAAGAAGGAAAAGACTGTTAAGGTCCTTTGCGATCTCTAAAGTGAGATGATGTTCGTTATCTTTTCTACAGTAGGATTGTCAATGATGGTCCTAATGCTCTTCAAACCTCTGTCTTGCTTGAATGAGAGACCTTCAATCTCGGTCGTCCATTTGTCTTCTGGACTTGAAGAATGGTTGAGACCGAGTGATTGATGGGAATATCCGTGAATGTCTCTGTAGCTTGCCTTGGGTCTAATCCCACAATCTTCCTTCTTATGAGAGTCTCCTAAGGTCAATTGATATGGTCTGCAGGTCCGTATTTCCTCTTTCCCAGGCGTACTCCAAATATGACATCTCTAATGGAGCATGGGCCTTGGGTATGATACCTGCTACCCTCTCAGCACATCTGCATTATCTCAGAGAGCTCCCAGCTCTGCATTGGGCTTGTCCTCACTCTTTACTCGTCTTTTATACGGTCAATACATCCATTGTTCGCCTGGTGTAGGATGAACCTTCCCTCGTTGTCCTATGTTGCCCTGTATCGGCCGGCCAGGTTCTCTACAACATGTTGCTCGCCTTGTTTCTTTTCCAGCTGCACTTTGGTTGCCCAACTGCATCCTTTTAGCCAGCATTTTGACCGAACAAGGGAGTTCCTTGCCTCATTTTAGCACAACTCTAACATATTGAATAGTTGATTATGGACATTCTACTTGTTGTCTAGATTTGCAAGGTAAGTAATTTGATCATGTTTTTCATTATCACGAATGTTTTCTAAGTTATGTAAGCAATATGGTTGTGCCATTGGGACACACATATTTTATTAAGTTATGTGGGCAATTACGATCATGTCTTTCAACTTGTAAATTTTGAAAAGTAATCATGAACGTGTTTTATAAACAATAATCTCATTGTTCATGTCATGGTTTTAGAAGCATTATTATGTGTAAACCTATTCATTGATAGCCCTTTTTTATGTTTGATGTTATTTTGCATTGTAAATACATCATGATATGACGTATCATGATTTTATGTGAATTCCATGCATCATTATAAAATATGATATTAAGACAAGATATGACAAGAAATCATAAAAGTATGATCATGAGTGAATGTATGATTGTTACGATATGTAATGGTCTACGTTATGATATGTATAATGGTACCATGAGGTAAGGGCATATTGCATTGTGAGGATAAGCACACTGGTAGTGTACCCAATATTTTGATTCTCATAAATTTCTAACCTGTGACTAAGGGCGAAATTAGGATCGTGAAGATCGCTAACCCTATCTCACAAGGTCAATAGTGGGTAGTGGCCAATAACAAAAGTGAAACAAAAGTTCAGGCTTTATGCATAGTCTAGGTCCCATGTCTAATTATGTATTTATGAGTATGCATGTTTTTAAAGAAAAATTATGCTTATATTATGTTATTGCATGATGTATTGCTTATTGAATATTCAACTCATTATTATATGTTTTATATGTTTTAACCACCTGAGGTTATGATCAATATGAGAATGATACTACAGGATGGGACTTGTGTCAGGGAGACGAGGTAGAGACCTAAATTTGCCTAGATCTTTATGAAGGTTTTGTTATTTATGCTTCCATTTATTATGAAATTATTTTAAGTACAAGACTTTAAACTATTTTAATAAATGCTTCTACAAACTCGCTTTTAAAAAACTAATTTATTTTATTTTATGTATGGAGTATTTTATATTGGTAGACTCACTGCGACAAGTGTCAGATAAAATAACCAAGAAGGAAAATACTTTAGCCACAAAGTGATTACACAAAAATAAACTTACAAACTGATGTGGAACGTCAGATTGTAAAGTTATTTTTATTATAAAGTAGATGTAACATCAGTTTGTGAGTTTATTTTGTATAATTTTTTTGTGTCTGTAGCAGTTTTCAACCAAGAAACTTGCTGGTGGAAGTCAAAACTTTTGTCCAATGGAGAAGGTTAGTTTTGGTGAAATATGTATTTTCAAGCATGCCCCTTTCATATGTTATCTATCCTTAATTATTCAAGTTTCAAAAGATGCGGGAAGATTCTGATTTCTTTTGGGGTGATAAGGTAGGTAAAGCTAAAAAAATCGGTTTCGAAAAATAAAAAGCTTGTAAGCATATGGAGAACGCTGAAAAGGGTCTTAGGATTTTGCAATATAACAGAACTGATTTTGTAGATAAAGAGTTTATTATGAGGCGTGTTGCCCAAAAAGCCTTGATTGACAAAGTAGGTACCTTGGATGTCGCTGTGTTTGGACAGGTATCCTTTCATACCTTGCAGAAAAAATAAATGTATCAAACATAAGCCTTATTTGAACCTTAACATTGATGGTTGTTCGTATGGAAATCCTTGTGTTGAAGTTGAATTTGCTTCTTTGCTTATTTTAAGGTGGCTGACTGAAGGTTATATGGAGATGTGGGAATATAGTCGGGGTTGAAGTAAGGATCTTTCTGCTAAGTTTAAAGCATGCATACAAAGGAGTGAAGATAGCAAGTTTTCTTGCAAATGACGAAGCTAAAGTGGGACAAGAGTGTATAATGATATATTTCAGCTTCCTAAAGGAGATTAAATGTATGTGTTAACTTTGGACAAGGCAGGCTATCTCGTGCTGAATTGTAAGTAGTTTCTTTTGTGTAGTTTTGTTATTGGTGGAAATGAGCAAAATTCAAGCGAGTAGAGAAGTAATCAAACCTTATTCATTTAATTTTACTCAATACGAGTCAAGTTTGAACTTTTAGCAATTTACATTTCATGTTAACAAATTTATTTATTATTCATAAGTGAGGATTCAATAAAATTAGAATATGATTATCTTTTTGTTAAAATATAACGAATATATATAAAGGCACCAACACATGCATGAAGCAAAAATGTAAAATTAATGCAAATTTATTTTGGAATGAGTATTCTAGCCAACCCACTCTCAAACCACAAACCAATCTAGGTTCGGCTGATGGTGGTCACGATTAGGGATGTAAAAATCTTTACTCCAGCCAAGATTCGAGCCAAAAACATTCTCAATCAGTACCCATCCCATGCTTCAAAGCTCTAACCCAGACAAACCCACAGCTAATCACAACCTGTCTGTGCAGGTGGTAAAACCTAACATTCGGGGAGCTCATTCCATAATTAAATTCACTGCCTAAGTAAAGTAAAACCCTGAAGTCACAGAGAGAGAGAGAGAGAGAGAGAGAGAGAGAGAGATCATTTTCGATTATGAATCCCAACCAACAACAAAACTTCATACAAAAGTCATAGCATCTACTGTACATGTGATCAGAGAAGGGGCCAAAAATAGAAAAATTAACAAAAAAAATTTGCAGAAAAGCCCTATTCTACATTATTGAACTGCTAATCTTTGGAGATGATCCAAGAAGACCTCAAAGCTAACATCATCGGTGAATATAACATCCCCTCCCGGAAGGGGAGCATCGGAGTTATATGTAGCTGAAGGATTTAATTTTGCTAAAAGAAAACGAGCCTGCAAAATCACGTCATGAATACATTAAAGTCACACACGAAAAAGACAAATCCCTTTGACCAAAATAAATATACCAACTTTTAGCAGTTCTCTAAATTTCCACATTGTTCGCTAAAAGAAAACAGTAAGCCAAAAGAAGCAGCCCTATACATTTTAAAAATTAATTACTAGATTCTTCTTCTAGATTTAAGGTGCAAACCTGAATTGATTACAACTTATCAACAAGGTCATGAGGGTCAACCTAGCAAGAACATCTTTAACAAGGAGGAAAATTGACAGCATGCTGACTTCCTACAAGTCCAAGACCCATCTTTATTGAACACCTTTGTGCAGTCAAGAAATTAAGAGTATTAACCTGGGAGCCATGCTGATCACAAATGACCAGGCGAGGTACTGGAAACCTTTCTTTAACTATGGCAACTGCCTCATCGCGCGGAGCTTGCAGCAACTGAGCAAATGCCTGCAAGCACACAGATTTTGAATGTGGTCCAAGCCATTAAAACCAGATACAAGAGAAATTACTTCTTTTTCTTTTTTCTTTTTTTTTTTTTTTTTTTATAAGTAATAATTTTATTCAAAGAAATAGGCATAAGCCCAAGTACACAGGACGTATACAAAGGGAACACCTACTACTTCCAAAAACAAAAAGAAACTGACACCAGAAACTAAAACAGAAGCCGGAAATTATCCACCATTACAAAAGCTTTAGCCCAAGAACTCAATGTACTCAAGAAAAAATCCCTAAGATCTCCCAAAGAGCGTTCTTTATCTTCGAAGCATCTCCCATTTCTCTCAAGCCAAATGCACCACATAAGACAAGGAGAAATCATCTTCCAAACCCTCGCCGCCTTCTTGCAGCCCTTCAAACCCTTCCACCCTTCCACCCTACCAATAAATCCACCACTTCTCTAGGCATTACCCTATGTAATCCTTTCCAACTCAAAACCTCATTCCACAAGAATCTTGTCACTTCACAGTGAAGAAAAAGGTGATTTACAGATTCTTCATCCCTTTTACACATGACCACCAATCAGCAATAAACATACCTCTCCTTCTAAGATTATCAGTAGTCAAAACTTTGCCCAAAGAAGCCACCCAACAGAAAAAAGCAACCTTAAGAGGGAACTTTCACTTTCCATATACTTTTCCAAGGAAAAACACAACTTCTTTGGCTTGACAAAATTCTGTAATGAGTAGAAACTGAAACTTAGCATTTCCAGCAGGAATCCACACCATGCTATCCTCTCTTTCTAGCACCAACTTTAAACTGTAGAGTTTAACCAGCAAAGCCTTAACTTCATCCACTTCCCAATCATTAACGTCCCTTTTAAAAATGATATTCCAATCAACCTTGTTGTTACTACTACAGTAAGAATCATAAATAGTTGCATTATGATCCCTAGCAATTCTGAAAAGAGTAGGAAATTCCAGCTTAAGAGCAATATCCCCACACCACAGATCATGCCAAAAGAGAATCCTCTTTCCATCTCCAACCTTCAATCTGAAATTATTGGAGAAGGAATCCCATCCTTTTCTAATATATTTCCACAAACTAACCCCGTAAACTCCACTAGCTGCTTTAGTACACCAACCTCCCCTCAAACTTCCATATTTCACTTCTATCACATTTTTCCGAAGGGCTTTTCTTTTTAGAACCTCTTTTTCTTTTTCTTTTTTTATGTCGGGAAACCTCTCCAAGGCAGGGCCCTTCGGACCCACCCATGCAAAGTAAACCCCGGTCCTGTGCACTACACCCTCGAAAATTTTCCTACACGGAATTTGTTAAATCACTGACTTTTCATCAGGGGGTGTGGCCCCAAATGTTTGCACACATGAGGTGTTAAACCTTAAACCTTGAAGGGAGTGATACCCCAAGACCAAGGCCTTCACCACTTCAACCCCTTGGGGTTTACTTTTTTAAACTTGATGCAGATATACATGAAAAAGACTATCATGTTCAGAGCCTTCGCAAAATCTGATTGGGACGAGAGAGCATATTTCACAACATGAATCCAGGTAAGCCAACTCAAACTATAATGCACATACCAGGACAAAAGATATTATCATTAGCTATAATGTCCAAATGCATGAATTTCAGTCGGCAGACAAAAACAATTGGGCACACCACACCAACCAACCTTGGTCAGTTTCAAGGAAGGCGCTTAGATTTTAGAGGCCAGTTAATCTATATTTGTTCCCAACAGCCACACAGAATGACCAAGATCCCCAATTCTCTCTCTTTTCAGAAACACTCACTCTCTGCAGTCAGATTTGACAAGCCTTTTGCCAGTTGCACTGTCAACCATGTGCCCAACAACACATCCTTTATTAAATTCTCCAATAATTTCACTAACATGTTGTGACGCAAAGATGTAAAAAAATGGGGCCTTTAGCCAAAGATCGGCATTAATTTTGCTTTTGATGCTGAAATTACTAGAGTGACAATTAGGTCACCTTCTCCATCAGCAATCCATTATATGGAAGAAATGCTAGCTTCAAAAGCAAATTTTGAAGCTGATGTATGGTGAACAATCAGAAATGGACAATAATGGCCATCTTGACACTGTCCAGTTGTCGGGGAAGTAGAGTGTTGCTGCTTACTCTCTGCCACAAAACCGTCAACCCACATGCAGAAACAACAAGGTTGAAGTAGCTCAGTAATGGGACATAATTTCGAGGGATGGTCAACAATTCCAAACTCGATGACCTTGGTTCCCAAAAGATGACCAACACCAAACCGTGAACACCCATAAATGAAATATTATAAGTTTGTAATTAATATGCAAGCCACCATGCCACAAACTGGCCAATTATGTCTAAAAATATACATGTGACTACTTCTGTGAGCAAGTAATGTACATAGGGCTATAAAGAAATAAGGCTACTCAACAAGCCGCTCGAGATCGGCATGCTTAAACTCAATTCAAACTCAATCAGTTTATTAAAATGAGTCGTTAATGAACACAAAATTATGATCAATTATTAAACTATATGCTCGTATAAAACTCGGCTTGATTCGTATAAACTCGAATAACTTCATATTTATTATTTTTTATAGTATTATCTCTCTATATATATGAAAATATTTTTAATATTTAAAGAGACTAAAGGAAATCTTTTTTTGATAGGTAAGATTAGAGGAAATCGTGTTTCTTATGCTAAAGACGTTACTTGAATCCTTATAAATAATATATGTATATATAAACATAATAAAGATATTAACAGAAACTCAAAATTTGTTTGTTGAAATTTTTAGATAAAGTTATAAAATACAATAAAAATAATCCATTTTATCAAAATGAAGCAGCTTATGAACAAAGTCAAACTCGCTCGAATATTAAATGAACTGTTCGTCAACATAAAATCCAACTCAAAAAAGAGCTCGAGCTTGACTCGTGTTTGAATAAAGCCTAACCAGCCACTACTCGGTTGAACTCAACTCGTTTACACCCCTAAATGTATATATGTCATGGACACCGTACAAATGTGGCACCAAGCTTCAAGTATTACCATGGCATTGTGTTTAACTTCACATCAAACATAAACTTGAATATTTCAGAATAGAAGAAAAACTGTTAAACTAGAAAACAATATACATACATATATATATATATTTATTATATATATTTAAGCATGTGCATGTATTTTTATATTAGCTCCTAGAGACAAAGTGCTAGTAGCTTTTCCTGAAGTTTTCCTCTTTCTTTTTGTCCCAGGAATGGTGGAAAATTCCCAAAACTGATGACCTTAGTACCCAAAAGATGACCAACACCAAACCATAAATGCCCCTAAATGATTACCTCAGTTCCCAAAAGATGACGGTGCCAATAGATGTGTGTGTATGTTATTTAATACTATATATTAGCTCCTAGACACAAAAGTGCAAGTAGCTTTTCCCGAATTTTTCATCTTTCTTTTCATCCCCAACTTGGGTAGATGAAATTTGTTGATCATACTTTGGGTGATCTTCAATGCCTTGTTGGAGAACCTGCTGTTAACTGGGACCAAGAACCTATGACTGAATTTGCTTATACTATCTGTTAATGGCATAAAGGTCACAGCCCCTTTGAGAGTGTGACTGGTTTCATTCTCAGGATGCCAATCAATTTGGTTCCTCTACCTATTCAGATCCATCCTAGCACTGAGGCTGTTGATTTTTCTGAACATTTTAGTAAGTTACATGATGATGTGTGCGAAAGATTGATATAAGCAACAAGAGCTACAAAGGAATATGCTGGTTTTCATATAACAATTGTTGAATTCAAGGAAGGAGGCATGGTCATGGTCCTTTTTTGTCATTATTAGGCCTGAAAGATATCCAAAAGGCGTGAAACAAGAAGCTTCATTCAAAGAGTGCAGGCCCTTGGAAGAATATAAAGAAGATCAGTACCAATATTATGTTCTTGACTTTCCGGAAGATAATTGTTGTTGAACTCCCACCAGCCCCATTTGAAAGATCTTATTGATTGCCAACTCATGACTGCTAAAGAAGATAGGTATCAAAGGTCTCATAAAATCGAAGGGCATTCACTTCAGGCTTGAGAATGGATCACTGATAATTAGCTCCAATGCCTCGTTGACCTCTATGAACAATTCCATGCATTTATCTTGCTATGGTCGAGTTTTCTTAAGCCAGGGAAAGATGGAGACATGTGGCAATAGCCCTATAAAGTCTATGAAAGATGTGAAATAGAATCTTCGAAGCCCCAAATTTTAGTTTGGCATATGTTAGATGATGTGAAGCCTACTTGGAAGTTTGCCTGGTATGATTTAAGTCTAACTCACTTTTCTTTATGAGTTTCACTAGTTATTTTGCTTAGACATAGGCTTCGTAGTTAAACCCAAGGAGTCTTAGGTCTTATGATTCTGATTAATGAAGGTAAGGAGGCTTAGGTTTATGCTGAGCACAAGACTTTGGTTTTTCAATGAGTGCTACTATGATTTTTATTAATGAAGGTTTTGAACTGCTTCCTAACCCTTTGGTAAGGGGGGTTCTACAAAAGAACAGCCACCTAATCCCTGAGATTTCCTCTTTACTTCATCTCCAAATCTAGACTTCCCTTCCACAATTAGAAATCCTATCTTCCCTAATACTTTCCACCAGTAGCTATCCCAAAACACTACTAAACCAGATGCTGCAGAAAATCTTGCAACCCTGATTTCTTTTCCCAGCCCTTCTACCCTAATAAAACATAGACAAGAATGCTTGTGCTGCTGTCCTATATATATAAACAACTACCTGATGTTCAGGTTGATCATGGTATCCAGCTTTTCGCCACTGAGCAATTGTTGCACCATGAAAAATGACGATAGTGAAATATGAGTCCAAAAGCAGGATCCTGTCAGCTGCAATGGTGGCCACATCAAGAAGGGCTGGCTCTGGGCCTGAATGAAATGAGTAAGAAATCAATGAAGGCTGAATCATCACAACTGAATTGGAAACATTCTCTCGGTTCAGTATCATTCTGAAGTACGCTGTCTCATCTGGGCTGTTGTTAAAAACCTGTAACAAACAGAAGTTACAAGAGTCGTATGACAAGATTGTAGTGATAATTATGTTACAACAACAATTTAAGGATGCTATACAAGATGATAGACAAATAGACTACCATATACCTGAACAAACTGAGAACGTCGCAAATGAAACATGAACTGAGGGAATATTGAAAGTCTTGGAGACAAGCTGAAAGTGGATGGACTGTCCTTCTGGTAATCTCCAAGCCGAGAACATAGATGTATCAATGACTTGTCCAACCATCTTATAGGGTCAAACTCAGCCTGAATACCAATTACATCATGTCATTAAATAGCCCATTAGTTGTGACCACAAAAATTTAAGTCATGAGAAAGAAAATGAGATGTGCTGAACAAACTAAGGATTGCAACACTGGGTCAAATCTAAACATCAAGGTGACCATTAGTCTAGTTTATGGAGTGTTTTTACAAGTCCAACAATCTGACTTGTAAGAAATGAGATTTTCAATAATCATCTTCAATTTGTCCATTAAATATTCTTCAATTTGTCTTAAAAATAATTCAGTTTGTGTGTGTGATTCTCTCCAAATTTGCTTCCTTTCTTTTTCTTTTTTTTTTCTTTTTTTGCCCCGGGGGGGGGGGGGGGGGGGGGGGGGGGGTGGGCTTATGCATTTGATCAGTTTACAAATTGAGAATATTAAGATTGGGGATTGGGCAAAAGAAATACTTGGATTGCTGATAATTTAAAGGAATAAAGCAAGATCTTGCAAGTAGTAATTGGTGCTCCAATCACACGAGAATCATTCTGGATTCAAAATTAGGAATTATTTAATGTTTAAAGTAGAAACTTCACATATTTTATGCTATCATTATAATATGAATAAATGATACCATATTCTTATAATTTTAGGTTAACCATCTCAAATTCAAAGTATAAAAAGCCACATAGAAGATGGTCATTACCTCAGTTTCCATTTTAAAAGAAACTAGCCGTGCCATGACTACTGCAGCTGCTTCTTGGTCAAATCCAGCGGTCAAGTCCTACATATAGAGTAGAACTATATGCGTAAACCCAAAAGGCTTTAAACCCAAAAGAACAAGCAAAGGTATTCCCCAAAAAATGACTATATGCTTAAACCCTTGACCCATGTAATGCACCCACATCACACGGATTAGGTAAATCATCGCCTTTCCACCGACTGGACATGGCCACAAGAAATTATTGCACCCAAGTCTCATGGGGGACGGAAAGGGGGGGGGGGGGGGGGAGTATGCTTGTGTGTTGTGGATGATTTGAGGTCCTAATTTGCTTGCTTTAGGTTAGTGATAGCCATGGGTAAGAACCCCTAGGGTTGACTCAAGTGGTAAGAACCTTGGTCTTGTAATGGAAAAAGAATAATCATTGGCTAATTGGCACAACCTTCTATCAGGCAGATTTGAATTAGAAAAAATATCACTTAATAAATAGAAAACAGATACAAATGGGTGCATAAAACCAAATAAAATATATATTTTTTAAGTGTCACTCCTAAGAACCGAAATTTCAAACCCCTAGGGGTTGACTCAAGCGGTAAAGGCCTTGGGTTTTGAGGGTATGCTCCCCCAAGGTCTAAGGTTCAAAACCCCTTAGGTGCAAACAATCTCTATGGGGACATCGGACTAGGGAATTTTCCTCTTGAATTACTAGAGGTGCACTTGCAGGAAACTGCTTACCGAGGGCCTGTGCACCCCTGGGATTAGTCGGGACGCTATTCTCGGACACCCGGTGCCAATAAAAAAAAAGAACCGAAATTTCAGACAGTGCAATATGATCAATGCCTAATTTTATCTAGGCAACATGTAACATAGATTATGTCTACGACAACAAAATTGCGGCTTCTTTCTATTGAGATAAAGAAATACACTAAACACCCATATGTGAATCCAATATGTGGTGAAATTATTAACAGCAGATGAAAACTCCTTCAGAAACCATGACCTTCCGCAAAAATATCAATACAAAAAACAAATGGAACAAAGTTAAAAACAAAAAAATCAAACAATTAAACAAATTGTACCTGTATGCTTCCGGGCCCAGCCACCCATCTTCTTGAAAGAGTTGTAACACGTAGTCTCATTTGACCACTGTAATGCTGATAGCTGCAGCAAAACATACGTAAGGATTAAGAACATCCCATCCATGCTAGGCACAAAAAGTAATTATTTTATTGAGAGCATAAGCTTAGAGTACATACTAAGTTAAAAATTGGAAGTAAAACTGATTGCTTGTTGATTGAATTGTAGCATCCGGGCTTTCCTTATTTACAATTTCAAAAATAAGACATAAAGAGGTAGCTTTGTCAAGGCCACACATCTTCCATGCAGTAGTACTCCCTTGGCCGACGACAGTATCTGAGCACAAAGGACCTTTCTGCAAAAAGTGACCAATAAATAAACATCTGAAATGCAACTCTTGGAAAGAGAAACCACCCCACTGAAAAGCTCTTCGAATTATACCTTTTCAAGAGATGCACAGGGGCCAATAACGCCCTGAACTTTGATATCTTTTGAGCAGTTTATCTCAAATATACCACTGCAAACAATATAAAGTGAAAGATAACAACTAGGATGGCCCTGCGTTCCAAATAATCATATTGAGGAAGACAAAATAATAAACAGCTACCTTCAGCATGACAGCAAGCAAATGCAAAATTAATATGATAATATTGCACCCTTCTTCAAATAAATATTGTATTACATTTCACTGGGCTGTCAACATCATATACGATGAAGACTCCAGGAGATACTAATTCCCATCCCTGATACACATTGGTATCATCAATGCAAGATTGAAATCTTCAACCCACTACATACTTATTACAAGATAAAAAATATTCAGACAACATATCAAGTCTCAACATGGTCTCACATAAAATATTGGTTACATGCTTTTGGCAGTACTAGAACAAACTGCAGATATAAAAAAATATGCTTTCAACAAATTTCTTCTTGCAGAAAAGGTATGAGAAAAGGGAAAAATCGATGAGAAAATAATTTCAGACTATATAGCACATGCTGATGAAAAACAAATGAGGCGGTCAAAAATACATATGTTCAATACTTTCTTTTTTCTTTTGATAAGTATATGTACAATCTTTCTTTCTTTTAAAGTTTTTTTTTTTTTGGATTGGTAATCAAAGTATTTTATTCATAAAAGTAGGCAAAAAAGTATACAGGGAGAATACATGAGCAATACCTAACTAGAGTTTACAACTGAGAGTAAAAAGTCATGGACATTTAGGGGTAATTTGGATTCAAAACTCACTTCAACTCATCTCATCATTACAACTTTCCCAAATTCCCACACAAAATATAATAAATAATTCAACTTTTTCAAATCCCAAAATAATAATAATATTAAAAAATAATATTTTAACAATATTTTATTCTACTATTCACAACTCATCTTTGAATCCAAACCACCCCCTAGTCCAACAAACAATGGTCCCCACTCATGAGAACAATGTTTTAAAGAAAAAGACTTTCAGCCCCTCCATTGTCTTCTCGCAGTTTTTGAAACTTCTATCATTTCGTTCCCACCATATACACCAACACATACAAATAGGGACCATTTTCCAGATTGGTGCGACTTGTGAATTCCCTCGAAGACCTCTCCAACTAGTTAGAAAATCCACCAATCTAAAAGGCATGACTCACAATACACCAAGTCCTGTAAAAAAATAGTCCCTCAAGGTCTTCGCCACCTCGCAATGTAGAAACAGATGGATGGTCTACTGATTCACCCTCTTTCTTACACATGTAACACCAGTCCAACGCCATTATTCGACGTTTCCTTAAGTTATCTATGGTGAGAATTTTGCCCAATGCTGCTGTCCAAACGAAAAAGGCGGCTTTGGAAGGAGCTTTCGTCTACCAAATGCTCTTCCATGGAAATGTGTGCATGCCTAGACTCGTTAAAACTCTGTGGAGTGATCTGATGGTGAATTTACCTTTCGTGGAAGGGCTCCAAATCACTGATCCATGGTAGCCTCAGTCATAAGTACGAAATACAGTGCCGCATAAAACTTTGTGATCTCCTCCAACTCCCAGTCTTGAGCTGCCCTAATGAGATCAACATTCCATTGAGGGGAGCCACTAGAAAAAAGCAAGTGGTCTACTATCGCTGCATCCTTCACTCATGCAAGCCCAAATATGGTAGGGAAAGTATCTTGAAGACTTCGTTCACCACACCAGTTGTCATACCAAAATATCACACGAGCAGTCACCCACAACAATGTGTATGTCTCCGAAAGAACTCCCAACTTTTCCTTATGTATTTCCATAGATCCACCCCATATGGGCCACGTACCTCATTTGAACACCAACCACCCCCATGCCTCCCCAACAGGTGCATCTATAATAGTCTTCCACAAGGCCCCGCTTTCTGTTGATACCGCCACAACCATTTTTCCAATAGAGTTTGGTTGAACTTCATCAAGTTGCGAATTCCTAGTCCACCCCCAAGAAATTAGAGTACAATCCATTGACCAGTTAACCAAATGGAACTTGAACTCATCCCCCAAACCACTTCACAAAAAGTCACATTGTACCTTCTCAATACAGTTGGCAACCTTTGCTGGAGCAATGATAAAAAATAGGTGGGTAAATTGGAAAGAGTGCTTTTAATTAAGGCAGGCCTACCACCTTTAGACGAATACAACCTCTTCCAAGATGCCAGTCGGCGTTCCACTTTCTCAATCACTACATTCCAAATTTGCTCTAATTTAAAGGGTGCACCCAAAGGTAAGGTAAGCCAAGATACTTTAGAGGTAGAGAAGATACCTTACATCCCAAGAAGGAGGCTAGAGTTGTCGCTTCGGGAACAGTCCCCACCGGTACCAGTTCAAACTTTGAGAGGTTAACTTTCAAACTTGAGACAACTTCGAAGCAGAAAAGTAGAGCCCTCACCAATTGAATATGCTCAAGATTTGCTCCGCAGAAGACGAGAGTATCATCCACAAACAATAAATGAGAAACATCAATAGTTACCATTCCCCAGCGAAAAACCATAAAGAAACCCACCTTCCACGAGGCCCACAATCATTTGACTGAGAGCTTCCATGACAAATAAAAAAGAGCAAGGGAGAGAGCAGATCCCCCTATCCCAAGCCACACAGGAGTCAAAAAAACCCATTGGTGAACCATTCACCAATATAGAAGGCAAACTGTTGAGATGCAAAATTCTACCCAATTCAACCATTTCTCACCAAAACCACATCTTGTAAGTAGATAAAGTAAGAATTTTCAATTTACATGATCATAGGCTTTTTCGATATCTAGTTTGCAAAATAACCCCAGTTCTCGAGATTTGAGTCGTCCATCCAACACTTCATTAGCAATTAAGACCGAATCCAGGATTTGTCTGCCTTTGACAAATGCATTTTGCGGCTTCGAGATTAACTTTCCCATCACCGTACTCAATCGGTTCGCTAGCACCTTGGATAGAATCTTGTAAACCCCATTCACGAGGCTAATGGGACGATAGTTTCGAACATCCACTGATCCCGCCTTTTTGGGAATAAGTGCTAAAAATGTAGCATTCAGACTTCTTTCAAAACTAGCATTACTATGGAATTCTTGAAATACCTGCATAAGGTCACCCTTTAACACTTCCCAACAGGTTTGGAAAAAGCCCATGTGAACCCATCAGGGCCTGGGGCCTTGTCACTAGCCATAACTCGAACAACTTTGCGTACTTCTTCTTCAAAGGGTCTCTCAAGCCACCCTGCACACTGTGAATCATGTCTAGGAAAAGTCAAACCACCTACTGTCGGTCTCCATGGTTGTTGTTCGGCTAGTAGATGTTCATAATATTGTGCAATGTGGTTCTTGATGATTGACTGATCCGAAAATACTACTCCATCTATCATCAACATATCAATAGCGTTGTTCCTTCGGTGTGAATTAACCACTCTATGGAAGAATTTTGTACACTTATCGGTCCTTGAGCCATAGTCCCTTGATTTCTATCTCCAAGATATCTCTTCCATCGATATGACTCTTTCAAGTTCTGTAACTATCTGACTCTTGCGAGTTGTTTCGGATTCAGAAAGAGTTCTATGGTGGGAGATGACTTACGGGGTAGCATCACAATTTCACATTTACTTTTTGCAGATGATGCTTTAATCCTTAGTGATTCAAGTCAAGATCATCTTCGTGCTTTGAGAGCCTTATTGCTATGCTTTGAAGCTGTTTCAAAACTTTGAATTAACATATCTAAGTCTGAAATTGTTCCAGTGGGTACAATCAGGAATATTTTTTATTTGGCTAATATCTTGGGATGTAAGGTAGCTTCTTTACCTTTGAAATCTCTTGGATTACCTTTGGGTGCTCCTCACAAATCACTTTCTATATGGGATGGGGTTATTGAGAAGATTGGTCAAAAGGGGGAAGAGTTACATGATTAAGAGTACTTTGTCTAATCTCCCTACATATTTCCTTTCTCTTTTTCCTTTACCCGCGGGGGTTGCAAAAAAAAAAATAGAGAGGATTTTTCGGAATTTCTTGTGGGATGGTAATGGGGAGGAAAGAAAATTTAATTTGGTGAGTTGGAACAAGGTTTGTCCGATTTCATGTGGAGGTTTGGGTGTGAGAAATTTAAAGCTTTTCAATAAACCTCTACTTGGGAAATGGCTCTGGAGGTACCATTTTGAGAGTAATGCATTATGGAGACAAATTGTGGATATTAAACATGGGAGGATGTGTGGGAGCTGGTGCACAAATGAAGTTAAATGAGTGTATGGGGTGGGCTTGTGGAAGTCCATCTGGTTAGTATGGGGGGATTTTGTTAAAAACATATAATTAAAGTGGGGGATGAGGCAAATATTTATTTTTGGCGTGATACGTGGTGTGGGGATTCAGCTCTTAAGTACATTTATCCTAATTTATTTAGGATTGCTAGAGATAAAGGGGCTGAAGTGGTTGAGTCTTATAAGATTTCTAATAACATGCTTCAGTGGAATGTGGATTTCAACAGAGATGTGCAGAACTGGGAAGTGGGTGAGGTATCTGATTTTTTGGGAAGACTATATGATATGAAAATTGATCAGAATAGAGAGGACAGCAAGGTATTAATTAGTCACTTTTAATAACTCCAGTTTTACTGTAAAATAACTCCAGTTTTACTGTAAAATCTTTTTATAAGGCATTAATTAGTCAGGGAGTTAAAGGCTATCCCTGGAAATGTATTCGGAGGGCAAAGGTGCCTAGCAAGGTAGCTTTTTTTTTTCGGTTGGTGTCTCTTGGGAAAATATTAACCACGGATAATTTGAGGAAGAGAGGTTTATTTGTGGTTGATTGGTGTTTTATGTGTAAGAAGGATGATGAATCTGTTAACCATCTTTTTCTTCACTGTGAGGTGGCAACAATATTGTGGAATGAGATTTTAGCAAGGGTAGGCATTGCTTGGGTGATGCCTATGCATGTGGTGGATTTTTTGGCTTGCTGGCAAGGTTCAGTGGGATGTAGAGGCAGTGCAGCAGTGTGAAGGATGATTCCCTTATGTTTGTTTTGGTGCTTATGGCTAGAAAGAAATGGGAGGTGTTTTGAAGATTGTGAACATTCTATGCGGGAGTTTAGGGATTTCTTCTTTAGCACTTTATGTTTTTGGATGAAGAATCTTGTAAGGGATGGGAATATTTGTAATGTTTTATTTTAGTACTGTTTTGCTTTAGCTTGTATTTAGGTGTACTCACTTGTATACATCATGTGTACTTGGACTATGTCTATTTACTTCGAATAAAATCTCTTATTAACTATTAGAAAAAAAAAGAGTTCTATCCTCCTCCTCACCCTCCAAACCCTGTAACTCCTCTAGAAGGGAGCATCGTTGTAGACCTACATTGCCAAAGACTTGTTCATTCCATTGCTTCAAATCTTGTTTCTGCGCTTTTAGCTTTTTCACCATTATGAAGCTTGGACAGCCTTGGAAATCATAAGAAGACCACCATTGTCGTACCTTATCTACAAAACCATTAGTCTAAAGCCACATATTTTCGAATTTCAAATAAATTTTGCCTCCTTGGATGCCTCCACAGTCTAAAAGGATGGGGAAGTGATCTAAGCATACCCTAGGTAATCTTCAATGAGTTAACTCCAGAAAATTTGACTCTCATTCTGGAGTTAGCAAAATTCTATCAATTCTTTACCAGGATGGGAGTTCACTAGTGTTAGACCAAGTATACGAACCTCCCATTAGCGGAATATCCATAAGTGCCTATTCTGAAATGAAGTCAGAAAAATCCCTCATTGCAGGTGTGATGTGGGACATACCTGACCTCTCACTCGAGAAACGAGAGACATTCAAGTCACCCCGTATGCAACTTGGTAACTCCCACCAACTAAGAAGTCCCGCAAGTTCTTCCCACAAAGACCTTCTTTCTGCATCAATATTAGGGCCGTAAACTCCTGCAAAAGCCCACTGGAAAGCATCCTCTACATTCTCAAAGGAGTATGCCACAATGAATTCACCCACACAGTTCTCTAACCTTTCCACCACCCTTTTATCGAACATAATAAGAACACCCCCGGATGCTCCTTTAGAAGGCAGATACGACCATCCAACATGATGTCCCCTCCACAAACTTAGAACTATTTTCCTTGTAATAAATTATAGCTTGGTCTCCTGTAAACAAATGATATCACCTTGCCATTGACGGAGTAAACTTTGGACTTGGAGCCGTTTGTTGTGCTCATTCAGCCCCCTTACGTTCTATGATAGTATTTTTGGCTTCATATAGGATTCGTCGTTACCCGTCACTTGAGACGCCCCCGCTAGAGCTCCTCTCCCATCAATCATCATTCATAGCCCACGTTAGCCTTTTGAATTCTCTCTCTTTTTTTTCCAAATTAATAGAAAGATCCGATGTAGATTGCGCACCTCCAGCTTCAATTGTTGTAAGTAACACCAAAAATTCTTCCTCAAAACCCTCACATGTTATCCCCACAAAATGCTTGATCTCTATAGCTTTCTTAATTACCCAATCTGACACCCTTGGATGAAATGAGTTCAATGGAGTAGGTTCTGCCCCCTCAATAGAGGACCTGCCCCTTTCAGCGTCCACCCGCCTTTCAACTGTCATCACCTCTCCCCTTGTAGCCTCGAAAACAACCATAGCCATATCCAGTGCACCCTTTTCTGAATTACTCAGGCCTCCCACACTGTCTGAGTCGACAAAAATGAGTTTCTCGGCTACCATACCATTTTCTGACATCGATATGCCTCCTTGAACAACGTGAAGGTCAAATGACTACCCAGGTGTTGCCGACTGGAGTTTCTGTGGCTTCTTGTCGTGCTACAGCCCTCCCATCGTCTCCTCTACAGGGATATGAGATATCTCCTCCACCGGCACCAAGGACGGGCACCTTCATGACCGTGGTGGCGGGATGTGACCCAAAGAGGGCCGAAGCATCATTATGTGTCTTGCCGGTGGACAGTGTCTTTGCCGTCGTCAAAATCACCTATTGCACAGCCTCCTCCGACGTCGAAAGCCCCACCAAAGAGCTAACCCTGCTGCAAAGATGGCCGAGAACAGCCCCAAGAGTTGCCGGCGACAAGGTCCCATGTTGATGATGGCCCAGCATACCAACAGGCCTAGCTGAGGACATGAAGCCCTTCTCAAAGAAGGGTCCAATTCTTTTCAAGCACCATTTCAGTTTGGGTTGGGCTTGGCGTGTCGGCCCGTTTGGATCTTGGCCTTCCCTTATTGGGCCTTAAGTGCAGTCCATTTCCTTTAGACTTTATTGGCTTAGAACCAACAGACCATTGGCCTTGTTCCAAGCCCAAGGCCTGGCCCAACTCCATTTTAGTTGAAAGAGTTTCTACAACCTTCGTCAATAAAATGATTTCTTCTTTCAAGCCATTAAGGATTCTCTGCATCTCCCTTTCCATTGAGGCAGCGTGGGACAAGCTGCCACCACCTCTTTCAAGTATAGTCCCTCGACCATTCTCTGCCACCTCCCATTTTTCTTTTTGCAGCAGCACCAAGGAGTGGCCTGAACCACCCATTACAGCTAGTTGTTTCCCAGCACCGCTTCGCCAATCCTGCATAAGAGATTTCCTGCCTCCCAACCCTTTTCCTTTGTCTGCTGCTCTGTCCATGGGTGCTGTCGACTTGGGCTTATTTACCAGAACATGCATCTACAGAGCATGTTTCATTTCCCTGGAGAGGTATTTCCAATGCCCCCCCCCCTCCTGTACCTTCCGGGATCACCAGAGGACCATTACACCCACTGCCGCCGTATTAAGTTACTTCTAAGTACCACCCGAAGTCATTTGAACGACGATGTACAAACCAAGCCTTTGTACCATCCCGATACGACTTGAAGAAGCTCTTGCTTCCCTCCAATGAGGTGCATTCCTCCACTGCTTTGGCCAGCCAACGGGCACTTCTTTGAGAAAAAACTATCTCTTTGGTGGTCTTTCGACTCTCTCTGTGATACGAAACCAGTTCCCCCCCCAGGGATAATACAAACACCTTCGTCACTATCAAAATGTGTTTTATAAAACCCATCTTAAACAAATAACAACTAAAACTAGTAGAAATCTTATGGAGTATAGTTTCGGCAAAGGTCACAGAGCAATTTTCCATTGTAAAAGTGTACGGAGAGAAGAAATAAAAGTGTACAGCGCAAAAAATATTCATCGATATTGATAAGTAAGAAAGAGAATTCTATTCATCGAATGAAATAGGCGAAACCCATGTACACAGGATGTGGTTTTGGGGGGAAATGGCAGAAATGGGTAGAATTTTGTATCTCTTCAGCTCGTTTCTCTATCTTGGTAAATGGCTCACTGGTGGGTTTCTTCAACTCCTCTCGTGGCCTGAGACAGGGAGATCCGCTTCTCCTCTACTTTTCTTATTTGTCATGGAAGCCCTCAGCAAGATGATTGAGGGCCTGGTGGATGGTGGGTTACTCCATGGTTTTTCGGTGGGGAATGGTGATCTCAACATTTCTCACTTGTTATTTGTTGATGACACGCTTATCTTTTGTGGTGCACACCTTGGTCAAGTCCAAGACTTGAGGACGCTACTCCTTTGTTTTGCTGCTGTGTCAAGTTTGAGTATTAACCTCGCAAAGTTGGAAATAGTGCCAGTGGGGGCTGCCCCGATGTGGAGATTTAAGCTACTACCTTGGGATGCAAGATATCTTCGCTTTCGATGAAGTATCTTGGTTTACCGTTGGGTGCCTCTTTTAAAACTGAAAGGATTTGGAATGATGTAGTCGAAAGGGTGGAGCGCAGATTGGCTGCTTGGAAAAGGCTATACTTGTCGAAAGGTGGTAGGTTGACTTTGATTAAAAGCACTCTTTCTAACTTACCCATCTATTTTTTGTCTTTGTTCCCGCCTCCCACAAAGGTGGCTAACCGCATTGAGAAACTTCAAAGTGATTTCTTATGGAGTGGATTGGGGGAAGAGTTCAAATTCTACCTGGTTAATTGGTCAACAGTTTGTACCCCAATTTCTGGGGGAGGGTTGAGGATTTGCCACTTGATGAAATTCAATCAAGCTCGTTTGGTTAAGTGGTTGTGGAAGTACCAAAATGAAAGGGAGGCCTTATGGAAGTCTGTTATAGATTCTCAGTTTGGGGAAGCTTGGGGAGGATGGTGCTCAAATGAGGTACGAGGCACTTATAGAGTGGGTTTGTGGAAAAACATAAGGAGCCTTTGGAGGACCTTCCAAGGACATGAACATTTTGTTGTAGGCGATGGTTCGCATGTTCGTTTTTGGTTTAATATATGGTGTGGTAACCATTGTCTACGAGATACCTTCCCTGCCATCTTTGCGCTTGCTAGATTAAAGGAGGCATCGATTGCCGACCTTCTGGTTTTTTCAAATAGCACCCCTCAATGGAATATTGACTTCATTAGGGCAACCCATGATTGGGAGTTAGAGTCTATTACGGAGTTCTTTGCAGCATTATATTCCGCAAGTATTCTAGGGGGCTCCGGAGACAAGATGCATTGGAATCATTCTAAGAAAGGTATCTTCTTTGTCAGTTTTTTTATCAAAAGCTCACGAACTCCGGAATGTCTATGTTCCCGTGGAAGAGTATATGGAAGACGAAAGCTCATTCAAAAGCAGTTTTCTTTGTCTGGACAGTATCTTTGGACAAGATTCTCACCACAGATAATTTGAGGAAACGACGGGTTATTGTTCTAGATTGGTGTTGTATATGTAAGAAGCATGGGGAGTCAGTTGATCATCTGCTTTTACACTGCAAGGTGGCCAAGGTTATATGGGATGATTTTTTCTCAATAGTCGGATTGTCTTGGATTATGCCTTCTAGATTGGTGGATTTCCTCGCAAGCTGGAGAGGACTACACAAAGATTTTCAAGTAGCGACAATTTGGAAATTCGTACCAATATGCATGTGTTGGTGTATTTGGAGGGAGACAAATGCTAGATGTTTTGATGATCAAGAAAGAACAATGGATGAGCTTAAAGTTTTTTTTTTTAAGTCATTGTTCCTATGGGCAGGGGCTATAGTTTGTAACGGACTTAGTGTCCATGATCTTCTTCTTTCTATTGTAACCTCTAGCTAGACGTTTTTTCATGTATACTTCTTGTGTACCTGGGCTTTGCCTATTTCTATGAATACTATATCTTTGATTACCTATCAAAAAATAAGGATCCATTAGAACAGACTAAGAAATCAGAAACAGATGCGTGCCAATCAGCTACCATAGGGAACATAGCTGGGAACACCCTATAAAGGGCCTGACCACCACACCAATCATCAAACCAAAATTAGATCCTTGAACCCTCTCCAACAGTATAATTAATTTAACAACCCGCTAGAAATTCAATGGTGGAATTTCTATAGGCTTTAGGAACCTCGTGAAAACTCCGTAAATTTTCACGAATCGACCAATCGTAAAAGTTTTAGTGTGTCAGCATAATTAGTGTTACCACTCACTAAGGTGCCAGAAACGCAATTTTATTTATTTGAGATAGTTAAAATTGTCAGAATGCGATATGATCTGCGCCATTAGACTTAAGAGGAATATTTTGGATTTTAAGGCGCAATAAACTCATTTTTAGTTCTCGGACGAAACGTTTGTTCGAAAACGCGTTTTTTTATTTTGAGACACTTCGGGGTTAAATTTCGATAAACGAATTGCACAGTTAAGTTAGTGTATATTTAGGATTTTACAGTGTAAAGTTTATTTTCACTTTTCCCAGGGTGAATAGTAACCTCAATAGTAATACCTAGTGCAATGTTTTCAAAATCACAGTGTGAAATGTCCAAATTAGGTTAGAGGAGTTTTATTTGGACATTTGACAAGATCTTTTTTTTTCTTTTTATGTCGAGAAACCTCTTCAAGGCAAGGCCTTTCGGACCCACCCCTGCAGAGTAAATTCCTGTCTCGTGCACTCAACCTCAAAATTTGGCAAGATCTTAACCACACTAGGTGAATAGTATTGGACACTTAGCACCAAGAGGAACCATGAGATAGATTGTGAAGGAAATCAAGGTGTGATATCATGCTACCTAAGAAAAACTCAATTTCATTCAACCATCCAAATTGTGCCAAACCAAAGAAGGTTTCAACCCTAGTGAAATCTTAAATGGTTGGAATCTAATTGAAATCCCAAAAGTTTGGTTGAAACTGAAATCCTAAACGGTTTCCTCAAACCCTAAAGTTGACCTTCAAACCCTATTTGATCTGGTTTCTAGCATTGTGTTTAATCACTTGATTAAATCACTTCCATATACTATTAATTCCTCAAATTCATGTTATGACATCATTATCCAACCTTTTAAATCTTGAAATTTGATTGGGCCAAGAAAAATTGGATTTGGACTTGATAGCATCTCAAACTCTAACCAAACCCTCTTTAAATCCCAAATAAAGCCCACTTGTTTAAAGCCCATTAAGGCCCACGAATTTTGGTCACCTTAGCAAAACTTCTTGAGGAACTTTCCACCCACCCATGGAAGGCCATCCACTGCTCCAGCCTCAAAGTCAAGGCCAAAGGCCACCTCACCACCACCCTTCTCTTGGAAGTTTCCTTGGCTGAAAACCACTCACTATTTGCACATTTATGTGACCTAATCACCATACCTTCAAATGTCATACAAGGTCATACCTCCCTTTTCAGAAGTACTTGAGACGTGCAAGTCACCACTTCCCTCACTTGACCACTTTTCACCCCCATTTCTCAAGTACTTATTTACGCCCGAAATAGAGGAGAACTAAACAGCCTCTCTCAACGATTCTACAAACCTCCTCCACCCCTCGCCCTTCGACCTTTCTAGAATAGTGATGAAAAAACGCCTCTTTTCTTGTCCACACTCCGAAAATGTCTTTTTTTTTATAAGTAAAAATATTATATATATAAATCAATAGGAGTAACCAAGTACACTGAATGTATACAAGAAAATCCATAACCCATACTAGGGAGCTCCTACTGTCCCAAAAAGCCCACGAAAAATACCCAAAATACATCAAGCCCGAGTTAGAAAAAAACAGACCTCCCCAACCCCAACCCAATGTTTCCCATAGCCCAACCTCCACCCGAATACCCTCTATGCGAAAGACTACAGCCCTCAACTTGAGCTACCGCCCTTAGCGTCATAGTTGATTGCACAAAAAAGAGATTTCAACTCCCTGCTTTTCTTAAAGCTTGATTTGGTACCACGTGAGTGACTCTCTTCAATCTTAGAGAGTATAGCTTTAAACTGGTCTTCACATCCTCCATGTGTGATTCCCACAATATGCTAAATCTCATTAACCTTTTGCAAAACTCAATCCAGAGAAGATCCATCTATATTGTTTATGGGAGGAAGAGATACCAAGGGGACAATGTCTTCCCCGACGTAGCGCCCGACGCAGTTCCAAACGACACCAACGATAAACCCTTGTTCAAATCTTGTGCCTCCTCAACAACTTCGTTGGTTCTCCATTGCAGATTCTGGGTTGGCAGCCAGTCCCTTCGCCTCTTGCGACCTTGTATGTGCAACTTCGTCTGACCCTTCAGATTTCTCAAATACTGAACATGTCGCCTTCTCCGCCATTAAGATTGGGGACACACTCCCCCAAATGTTCCGTAGAAGCTTGCATGCATTCCGGCGCAAGAGATGAAGTCACCGACAAAGGAACGCCGGGAGCAACAACGGAGATTACAGAAGTGGAGCCCTTCTCAAACACAGGCCCATGGATCTTCAGCCTCCATTTCGGGTTTGGGACGTGAAATGGACTTATGCGGCCCAGCCCAAGTTTGGCCTTCCCTTTATCTGGCTTCAAACTATTACACCCAGTAGACTTCGTTTTTCCTATTTTTAGGGGCCGCATACATTGGCCCAAGCCCAGGCCCAAACCTTTGATTATCTTAAAAATCCAAGACTTTATCTCCTTTCTAAACAATTTCAAATCCTCCTTCATGCCCGTTACCTCCTTTTCCAAACTATGCAGATACCTCTGCAACTCATTTTCTCTTGGACAGCTATCCATTTCAGGTGATTCGCGTCTTGCCCCTTCCCTCTTCAGACTATGTCCCACCGAAAGTTCCCTTGCCATGACTCCCTTTTTATGTTTTTGTTCAACCGCCAAAGGATGACTCAGAACTCCATGCACTGCCGCCCTCTTCCTTGCACCACCCACTGCCACCTCTGCTTACGACTTGGATGGCCTCACAATCTCCTTCCCCTTCTCTACCTCTCTGTCCATTTGTGGTCCAAGGACTGGAGCTTTCTTAGCCAAACTCTGTTTCAACTCCATAAAAAAGCTCTTCCAACCCTTTCCTTCCACTCCTTTCAGGATCGCTAAGAGACCACGACCCCCCCCCCTACCACCACCATAGTCAGTTATTTCCAAAAAATGCCATGAGCGTTCGACCTCCTATGAGCAAACAGAGCTTTGCTTCCATCCATATATGTCTTGAAGAAGTCTTTCCTTCCCTCCGATAGAAAACATTCTTCCATTGTACTGGCCAGCCAACAAGCACTGGCATTACTAAGCACCATCTCCTTGGTTACCTTCCTGCCCCTTTCTGTAATGCGACAAAAACTTCCACCCTCCATGGACATTATAAACACCTTTGATTCTATTAAAAGGTGTTTAAGAATGCCCATGATTATCCCAAAGCTGTAGAAATAGTCAAGAAGGCTGGATGCTTCCGGTGAAAGGTCACCGGAAAACAACCCATCATTGGAATGACACCCCGAAAAAAACCAGATCTTTGGTGGTGGCTCAGATTGCAGATCGCAGGTCGCCGGAGAAGAACCGACGTCTTGGTGCCCAAACTGGAGTCGCCAGTCTTGTCTGAGACGGTGGAGATACGGATCCGACGCCAGAAAACGCATAGGACAGCTAAGGAGCATGGATCCGACGAGAAAAAACTGAGAAAAGCTCAGAGGAACAGGGTTGCCAAAGATGAAACGACAACAGGAAGCCCAAACTAGATTCACCGGACTTTTCTGTGTCAGTGGAGGAGCAGATCCGACGACTGAATGAAGCTGCCAGCAAGATCCTCGAAAAAATCCGAAGATTCACGGGAGTGAATGAAACCAAGTCACCGGCGAGACAGACTACGCTGGACGGACCTCAGCGAAGTTGCTAGGGCCCGTCAAAACTCTCTGTACCGGCGGTGAGAAGACAGTCTCCGATCTAGGGTGGATGAGGGTGGATAAAGGTGGCGGTGTGTTTAGGTTTTCAGAAGAAGGAATGGTTTTTGAGAGCAAGCCATCACATGATCTACTCACTTAAACTCCAACAATGTTAAGAACCTACCAAATCTATTATTACATCTTTGGACCATCAGCACTTGGTTCCCCTTTCTATAAGTTTTATAAAACTCAAAAGGAACCAACAGACGCTCTGCAAGCTCCCACCACAGATGCCAACCAGTCCATAGCACTGACATCAATGGAAATAAATTTAGTGACCCCCCTACGACTGCTCTCAGTAATCCTCCACCACTGATCATTTTCTCGTTTAAACTCAATAGAGTTTTTGGTCAATAAGAAGCTACTGACACGATCCCATCGAAACCAAAACCAAAAAACAGTTGTACAATCTTTATTGCAATAACCAAACTCAAACACTGACCAAAGAAGTATATGAATATGAGTTTTACCAACTATATACATCTTAAGACTCAAAACAATAATTGCAGTTTGTCATTTCACCAAGTAATATTTAAATGACAGAAAATGAATTAAAGGAACCCTTACTTCGATGATAAACCAAGATCACAGTCACCCGCCTGGAGAACATGTTTGAGTGAATCTTTAAATACTGAATGGCCAAAACTTTCTGCAAGCACAACCAGTCCTCCAGTTCTTTCAACTGCGATTTTAAGCTCAGCAACTCCCACCTGAAAGGAACAATGTCACAACAATGGAAAGCTGATATACTTGCAAGGTAGGAAAAACAAGTGGCAAGGCTCATCTCTACTCCTGGTTAATCAACACATAAAGTCCATCTAACCTTTCATTTCAATACAAGATAAAAATTTCTCCGAAATGTACATACAAGGGTGACGTGTGCAAATCGTCAGGTTAAAATCCAGATCTAGCATTCATGACATCTAAAACATTTATGGGTCATTTACTGAGGTACAAAGACCACATGGGGAAGCTCTTTGGAAGAATATTAGTAAAGGGTAGGGGAAATTTTTCTAACTAAATCAAATTTAAAGTGGGAGATGGACCCAGGATTAGATCCAAGCATGATTTGTGGTGTCGAGATAATGTCCTAGAGGAAGTCTTCCCAGCCATGTATAGGTTTGCTTGTGTTAAGGACGTTTCTGTGGCAGATAACTGGATATGTTGAGTAATATTATCCAGTCGAATGTTAACTTCATTCAAACAAGGCAAGATTGAGAGATTGATGCTTTTAGTGAGTTTTTTAATATGTCATGTTCCACCAGAATGAGAAGGCAAGGTCAAGACAAGATCTTTTAGGCTGTGTTTGGATGTTGAGTTGAACTGAGTTCTTTATGAATAATAGTGAGTTGAGATGGTTGAGTGAGTTTTGTGGGACCCACTTAAAATGAGTTTAGGTGTGTTTGGATGGTAAGATAAGTTTAGATATATTTATGAGAAGTTGTAAAATAAATGGGTCCCACCATTAAATTTAACTATTCATCTGACATGGCCTGAGCAATTGCCGGCACCAAAACCTATAAAAAAAAATTTTCCTGACAAGCTGCACTTGCAACTAGACCAGCAAGTAGAAAAGTGATAAACAATTGAGTTGGGCCCCACGAGAGATGGAAAAGTTGTACACAATGGAGAGAAATGTAACTGACAGAGATGAAAAAGTAAAACCGGAAATTAATGTTTGTCAGTTGTGGGCCCTAAAGATGAGTTCAGTTTTGGACTCTATTCAACATGTGTAAAAACCTGCGTTTGGATATTCAACTCAATCTAAAAATGAAGTGCACTGGACTAAGTTGTGCATCCAAACGGGACCTTAGGCCAGTCCAAGAGAGGGTTGTTCAATGTTTGGTTCTTCCAACAACATTATCAACTCGTGTTAACAACCCATTTCCATCAAAGAACATCTGGTAGACAAAGATTCCATCGAGGGCAACTATTTTTGCTTCGACAACTTGTGACCAACCAGCCCGATTCCTCTTGGATTGGTCACACATTCCATTTTAAGCCTCGAACTCTACATCTCGTCTTTAAAATTAGCGGATAATTTTAAATTGGTAAAGTATTTTAAAATTTTCCCGAGAATTCTTAAAAGTCCAAAATTATTTTAAATAGGATATTTTTAGTGTTATTGTACCAAACCAAAATATTTAAATTAAACCTCTTTAATTTTGGAGCCCCAAAAATAAAATAATTTTAGTAATTCATTTTAATGAAATGATTTCATTTTTTCTTAAAACATATTTATTAAAATTCATTTTTTGATTGTATGGTGAAACTCTAATTATTTGGATCAAGAATAAAAAGTTTAATTTTAACAATGAGTCTATTTCCCTTCCCATTTTTTTCCTCTCTTCCCTTTCTATTATTTCTCTTTATTTGTCTAAGTTTTAGGGCACGTTTGGATACAGAGGTCATCTCATCTAATTTCAACTAATAATCTCACTATTATTCACAAACTATCTCAACTCATCTCATTTCATCTCACTATCCAAACGGGCCTTTAATGTCCACCCTTGGATTAAAAATCAGCCCATATGTGTTGTCCATCTAGCCCTCCCCTTTCGATCCCTATCTCTTATTTTCTCTCTATATTTTCAGATCACCCACTTTCGGTTAACACAAGCCGCCTTCACCTTCACACACTCGGGTGTTCAGCTCATACATAGCTCTCTGTTACTCTCTCAATCAGCCTCTCTTCTTCTTCTTTGAGTAACAGCTCCGCTGCAGCAAGTGGTCAACCGCTCAACTCTTCCATGAGCCACAAGCAGCTGAAACAAGAAGAGGAGCAGCAACAAGGAGACGTTGTAGCAGCGGCAACGGAAACAAGTAGCAGCAGTGACTGAAGAAGGGAGCAACGGCAACATCACGAGCAACAAACCTAGCCATTGCCATCACATACAATCCTCGGCCCCTTGAGCAATTAAAAACCACCAGTGCCTGCCGGATACAGCCTCAAACAAGTGAGAGTCAACACCTTAACCCACTGTGAGCTACTGCCGAGAAACTAGTTTTTAGCAAGTGTTCCGTCAACTCCTCCACTCATGGACATCGACTGCAGCAGCTTCTGCTTGGCGGCAGCAACTCTCATGGCCAACTGGTCAGGTGTCTTCTCAGCCCCTTCCTCCTCTGTTTCTCAGCCTCTCACACCACCAAGCTTTACTGAAAGCACAGCTAAGGGACCAGCCAACCAAGACCTCTGTTTTCCCTCGGTTTCACTCCCCCTTCTCTGTTTATTTCACACCAAACCAAAGCAATCAGCTCCCTCACACGCCCAGCTTACCATGTCACTATTAAATCTACAAGCATGTCCAATGAAATGCTTGCTGTCCCATTCAAGCTCCTTGCATTAATCATTCACTTCTTGAATCTTTACAACAAAATTCAACTCAAATCAAGCAAGGGAAAGAGAAACTCACCAAAGAGTAGTTGCTGTCCAAGTTAAACCAGTAGCCTTTTCTGGAATCTATGGTTTGTGAAGTCATTCTTGCTCCCAACCGTAACTTCTTCAATTATACACTCAACTACACAATGAATAGAAGCTAGAGGTGAAGAGAATTGAGGATAAAACGCCATGCAACAGTCAGCATAGCAGAAACACAGAGGAAAAGTAAATTTGCTGCAGTGGTTGGTTTCAGACAGAAATTAAGTAGGGGAAGAAGAGAGATTTTTACCTACAGTTTTGGTGGCCTTTATGGTGGTTGTGCTACCCCTTGTGGTGGTCTAGAACTAGGTAACAAAAGTGGTTAAAGACTGGAGATGAGCTGAGAAGTTGAGGTGAGGAAGGAGTGGGCTGTCAGGTGGAGAGAAAACCAGAATTTCCGGAGTTTCCTGAAGTTGGAACCCGAGTGTTGTTGCCTTGTTTCACTTGCTGCCATGGTTGGTAGCCTTGCTTACATCACTTAATTGATGTGTGATGATGGTTTATGAAGAGGAAGGGAGAGGAGTGGCTAGAGAATAAGATGAAGTGAGAAGAGGCACCCAAAACACAAGCTGTCAGGTCTGTTAAATTTTCTGCTGCTGCACAATTTCCGCCATTAAAAGCTTCGATTTTGCAGCTTCTTATGGTGTTTGTGCTGCTGTTTGAGGTGTCTAATACCAGCTGAGGTGTTTGGGGTGAGAAGAGAAATCGAGAGAATGGAAAATAACTGATAATTTGTCTCTGAAACTTGATGTAAACTAATGATATATGCTGTTTCTGCTAACACTGCTGTGGCTCTGTTGTGTGGAGCTGCTTTTTTCTATCTCAATCTTCTGGTGATTTACAACTGCTCTTGGTGACTGTGAAGAAGAAGAACAAAGAGGAGAGGAGCTAAAGAGAGTGTGTTTGTCGGCTGTGTATGCTCTATTGGAAGAAAGGAGAGGAAATCATATAAGAAGGGGGGCCTTGCTTAGGGGTGTAAATTCAAACCGGAAAACTGGAAAACCGGTCCAGTCTGGGACCGGTTCTTAGAATGTGAAAACCGGTCAGTTCCAGTTTTAGGATTTTTCGGTTCGGATCGAACCGGACCGGTTGATAAAAAATATATATAAAAAATAATATTTGTATTATTGTATATATAAGTTTTATAAAAAATATTATATATATATATATTAATATATATAAATTTTATATATTATGTATAATTATAAATTTTTATGTGAAATTTTTATATATAATATATATAATTATATATATTCATATATAAAAAAATTTCTTATTATAATTTATAAATTATTACATAAAATGTTAATACTAAATCACTAAAAGTTTATAACTAATACTAATAGTCTAATATAGACTAATGACTATAGTTATACTTATAATTAATACTACAAGTTTTTACTAAAAGTTTATAACTAATACTAATATTAAATATATAGTTTATAACTAATACTAATATATAACTTATAACTATACCAATAGTCTAATATATTAATAAAAGTATAAAACAGTTTTTTTTAAATCAGTTTTTTTTTTTTTTTATAAACAAGTTTTTAATGACAAATTGTGAAACTTATATCTTAAAAAAACCGGAAAACCGGACCGGAAATCGGTAAAACTGGAAGTACCGGTTTAGGAGGGTAACTGGTGCGTAATCGGTTTTGGAAAATACAAAACCGGTACATACCGGTTCGGTCCTAGATTTTGTCCAAAACCGGACCGAACCGGACCGGTTACACCCCTAGCCTTGGTTAACCGAATGAGTGGACTAAAATTAAAGGGAAAAGAAGAGATAAGCATGCGGGGGAAAAAGGATCCTAGCCATACAATAAAAAGGAAATAAAAGAGAAAGGAAAAGAGAAAATAGAAAGGGAAGGGAATTGGACTAAGTGCAAAATCAAACTTTTTATCCTTCATCCCAAAATAAATAGTTTTTTTTTTTTATAGAAAAAATAAATAGAGTTTTCAACATAAAATATAATGATGAATCTTGAATAAACATCTTTTTTTGAAGAACTAAAATCATTTAGATAAAAATGAATTTGCAAAACTATTTTTATTTCTGGAGCTCCAAAAATCAAGAGGCTTACACTTTAAAAATTAGGTTTGGTTCAAAAATATTAAAAATACCGCATTTATATAATTTTGGACTTTTAAAATACTTGAGAATTTTTTTTTATGAATAATACTTGGCTTGATTTTAAAATCAACTGATAGATTTAAAATGAGGCTTAAAAAATGAATCGTGAGACTAATTCAAGAGAAATTAGAGTGGTTGGTCACACTTCTCCACCAGGAGCCACCATAAAGACCACTTCATGCATGCTTCAATCACGGCCACCATCTCTACATCAAACTAACTGTGGCACTTCCAGCCTACGCTACCATCGGATTTGCACCCTAACTTGATTTCATGTTCATCACAACATCACTTTGTGCCTTCATTTGAAAGAACTAATTCCTCCTTGTTGCACCTCAGCATCACTCAGCTGGAAAACAGCCACCACCTTACACTATAACTCCACAGGCCTTCCTCCCAATCTTGGTTTCACTCATTTTAGGTAAAGCTCCTCATCCCTCTTTATATCTTATGAATTTTTATGCGTATGTGATTTTAAGTTGTGTCTATGTTGATGTATGGATGGTGGACAGATTGTATGTATTGTGTGTTGAGAATGAATGAAGTTTGTGAACCAAGTAGTTGTGTTGATGGGTTGTATATCTCGAGTTTAAATGGAAGATGGATTGAATATATGTATGTTTATTGATTCAGTGACAAGGTATGCATATTGAGGTGGTTTATGGATTGAAAGTGTATAAGAGTTGTGATTAATTTTTTTTTTTTTATAAGTAAATAGATAGCTTTATTGAATAGAATGAAACTAGGCAATGCCCAAGTACACATGAAGTATACAAAGTGAGACACCTAATTACATTCTAGTGAGCTAAAAAGAAGATAGAAACTCATGGACACTCCCACCCTTCAGTACAATAGCAGATGAATTTGGAACTAAAGCTTTAGTTTCAATTGTATGAGATGTTTGAGCATTGAAGTTAATTTAGAATTGCATGATTATGTTTGATTTCTTTTATGCAAATGAAAGAAAATTATTTTAATGAGAAAAATGTTCTAATTATGCAATGAAAGAAAATGAAATGGCATTTTAAGAAATCTATGACAAAGGTATTAATTTTTTAAATTATATATGTAATGGTCTTTCTTTGACAACCCTTGTTTATGCATCTTTATGATAAATGTATGCATGATGAAAATGGTTGTTACAAGTAGTAATTATTGTTTTTATGTTCAACGAATAATATGATGAAGAAAGGAAGGAATGAATGAAATAAAGGTAATGAATGAAGTTTTAATGTTTAAATATACAAAACGGCCAATGACTGAATGAATAATGGTATCGAAGAAGGGGCGGATTGCAATGTCAGAATCAGCCCACTGGTAGTGTACCTAGTGACGCCATCCCCAAGAAAATAGGACTCCTAACTCATGGGCAACGAGCGGAGTTGGGTCCAAAAGATTGCTAACTCCGAACACACGGGACATAACACTGTGAACCGACCAATGGAAAGCAATAATAGTTAATTGTACGTTGTAGAATTGTTTAGCCCTTTTCAAAGAAACCTATAGGGTGGAGAAATGTTTTATAGAGAAAGAAAAATGCTTTTATTGAAAAAGAAATGTCGCCTAGTAATGTTTCAAATAAAGAAAATGTTTTATTTACGATATGAAAAGAGGAATGAAGAATGTATGAATACAAACCTATGTTAGTATATGTTTACAATATCAAGTAATGCTTACTGAATATTCGACTCATTTTGTTTTATGTGTGCTGCACCCAGAAATGAAATGAGGACGAAGTGTCAAAATAGACATGGTTCAAGGAAAAGCAACAGAAGCCTAGGCATGAATTTATGTAATTTATGAACTTAGGTTTTGTAAAAGGACTTTATAATTTAATTTTCATGATTACCGCTGCAACCTCTCTGTTATAAAAAAGTATGCTTGATTTTTAATTAAGGAATTTTTTACCCTAGGAAGGAAAAGAAAATTTTTAAAAGATCAATAATTCCTGTCTTATTTTTCTAAAACTATCTTTAAAGTCCCACCATAGAGACGGGCGTTACACAACTACCCTTGGAAAGATTCTCACAACAAATAATTAAAGAAAAAGACATGTTTTCGTAACCGATTGGTGTTGTATATGTAAAAAAAAAGTGGCAACTCCAATGATCATCTTCTTTTAAATTGGGAGATTGCAAGCGCATTGTAGAGTGATTTCTTCAAGTGCATTGGATTGGTTTGGGTCATGCCTAGAAGTATGGAGAATACTGGGTTGCAACCCGCAAATTTCAACTATTTTTTTTATAATTAAGAATTTATTGATCAGTTAAGCTAAGAAATCAGCAACTACGAAGCTCTCTTTGAGGATTAAATGATGCAACTCTACTCATAAGGGTGAGGCCTAAGAAAATCTAGGTATAAGCCTCTATGGAAAATGAAATTCCATTGAGGAGAGCCACCAGAGAGATCCATGAGTTATGCTACTGAAGCCTCCTATCTCTGTGCGATGTTGTATATTGTTGGATAAGCTTCCTTAAGGACTCGAATTTAAATCAGTCTAGAATTTAATTCTGGAACCATCCCCAACTACAAAACGGGTGTATCGATGGATGTTTGTCCAGCCTCTTCTGATGTGTTTCCAAAGCCCCACCCCATGTGGTCTGCTCACCTCATTCGAGCACCATCCGCCCCACAATTCACCATATTTTAAATCTATGGTAACTCTCTCTCCTCATGGTATCTCCATAGCCACTTACCCAATAAAGCCTTGTTGAAAACCAACAAATTCCGAATTCCCGACCCGCCTTCAAGTATTGGGGTACAAACCATAGCCCAATTCACGCAGCATAGGAAATCTCATTGTAACTTCTCTAGCAGATAAGCCACCTTGCATGGTATTGGAAATAGAGATGAAAAGTAGGTAGGCAGGTTGGAAAGAGTATTTTTTATCAACATAGCTCTACCACCTTTGGAAAAATAAATCCTCTTCCCACTCGCCAGTTTTCTCTCCATTTTTTCCAACACCCCGTCCTAGATGGACTATGACTTGAAGGAGGCACCCAAGGGAAGACCAAGATACTTCATTTGCAAGGTGGAGACTTTGCGCCCCAGAATGTTGGCGAAGCTCAAAACACTTGCAACATTTCCAACTAGAACTAATTATGACTTGGCGAGATTCACTTTTAATCTCAATGCCGCTTCAAAACAAAGTAGAAGAGCCCGCAAAACTTGAATGTGATTGTGACTAGAACCATAGAATACAATAGTATCATTTGCAAATAAGAGGTGGGTCATCTCAAGTGTGCTATTTCTTGCATCCCCTACTACAAAACTAGATAGAAATCCACCTTCCACAAGACCTGTGATCATTTTACTAAAATCTTCCATTATGAAAACAAACAGTAGTGGAGATAAGGGATCACCTTGCCTCAATCCCCTCGAGCTTCCAAAAAAGTCCATTGGACTACCATTCACCAAAATGGAAAAGCATACGGTGGATATACAAAACTTGATCCAAGAGCACCATCTCTCCAAGTCCACACCTCTCAAGCAAGCATGTGTAAAAAAAAGTTCCAGTTTACTCGATCATATGCCTTCTCCATGACAAGTTTGCATAATAACCTTGGAACTCCCGACTTAATGCAACTCTCCAAGCATTCATTGGCAATGAGAACAAAATCAAGGATTTGCCAACCTTGTATTAAGGCATTTTGAGGCTTGGAAATGATCTTCTCTAATACCGTACTCAATCTATTAGCCAAAACCTTCAGAAGAATTTTGTACATTCCACTCACCAAGCTAATAGGGCAAAAATCCTAATCTCCACCACTCCCAACTTCTTTGGAATAAGAGGAATGAAAGTAGCATAAGGCATTTTTCAAAATTACCTTGTTCATGAAACTCATGGAAGAAGCTCATGATGTCATCCTTAACTACTTCCCAAAATGCCTTAACGAAAGCCATAGTGAACCCATCCGGATTTGGAGCTTTATCACCTACCATACTTCGCACTTCCTTGCAAATCTCCGCCTCCTCAAATGGTCTCTCTAGCCAACTTGCTTCATGGTGATCAATCGACTCAAAAACAAGACCATCTAGACATGGTCACCAAGAGAATTGTTCCAAAAGTAGTTGATCATAGAAGTCGGTAATATGATCTACGATCTCAAATAGATTCGATGTCATCCTCCCATCTACTACTAATGATTGAATGACATTGTGCCTTCTATGCGAGTTAGCTATGCGATGGAAGAACTTGATGCATTTATCCCCTTCTTTTAGCCATAAAGCCCTTGATTTTTGTCGCCAAGAAGTCTCTTCTATTAAAGCCATCCTTTCAATATCCGATGTCACCTGCTATTTGTGAGTCTTTTCTTCTTCTATGAGACCCTCTCTTCCTCTGTGTCTTCCAAACCCTATAATTCGTCGAAAATGGACTTTTTTCAATGTTCCACATTTCCAAAAATCTGTTGATTCCGCTTCTTCAAGTCCTCCTTGAGAGCTTTTAGCTTACAGGCCAGCACATAACTAGGGTTGCCTTGTATAAGATAGGATGACCACCATTGTCTAACTCTCTCAACAAATCCTTCTAATTTCAGCCACATGTTCTCAAACTTAAAATATATTTTACCTCTCTGAATGCCTCCACAATCAATGAGAATGGAAAAGTGATCCGAACAGAACCTTGGAAGCCGATCTGGATTAGAGTAAACTATGTTCTTAGTACTAAATATGTTACTTGAGCCTTATGAATCTAATTGTTGATATATGTATATACAACATTTATAAAGATATTCTAGTGTACTTGGCTTCATTTATTTTAATAAAATTCTTATTTATTGATAAAAAAAAACATTTATAAAGATATTAGCAAAAAGTCAAAAATTGCTTGTCAAGTTTTTTAGATAAAGTTATAAATAAAATATAAAAAAATCTTTTTTTTATAATTAATAAGAAATTTTATTCCCAAGAATAGGTAAAGCCTAAGTACACAGGACATATACAAAGGAAATACCTACATCTCTCTAAAAACAAAAGAAAAGCTAATACAAATTCAGGAAGTTAACATCATCCATTACAAGAGTTTTAGCCCACAAACACAAAGTACTAAAGAAAATATCCCCAAGTTCTCCTATCGAACGTTCTTTGTCTTCAAAGTATATCTCATTCCTTTTGAGCCAGAGACACCACATTAGAAATGAAGGAATATAAAGAATGTATTTTACCTAAATGATGCAGCTCGTAAACAAGTTCGAACATGCTCTAATATTAAACGGGTTGTTTGTCAACATAAAATCCAACTCGATGAAAAACTCGAGCTCGACTTTTGTTTGAATAAAAATTAAATGAACGAGGCTTGACCACCCATTACTCGCTCGAACTCAACTTGTTTACATCCCTAGGCATGCCATGGATATCACAATTGATTGGTTTTTATGTTTTTCATGTAGGAATGTTCATCTATAGATCTTGTTTGTTTTGTTATTTAGATGCGTTGTTATAATTCAGCGGGATGGGTTGGGCTTTATAGGGTAGGGTTATTACACATATCAGTATGGGAGGTGGAAAGTCTCGACAAGTCAAAATTATGTGACATTTGATAAAATTATGTATATTCCAATTGTATTTACTAAACTGAACAGAGTGTAGTAAATACACTGAGCAAAGCTCACTTATCAAAAAATACACTGAACATAGCTCACTTATCAAAAACAAAAATTTACTACACTAAAACAAAGCTTAATGTGACACATTATTCCTCATCTACCTCATACAAATTAAAGGACTTGTACTTATCAAAAATAAATTAAAGGACTTGTGTACTTGGATTGTGCCTTTCACCCTGATTAATATAGATGTCTTACTTATTAAAACACTTGTCCTTACAAATAGAAATCGCTAAAACTGTTATGATATAAATATCTTTGAAGAAAAAGTGCACACACTTTTGTTAAGTGAAGCAATTTCAGCCTTGCCACTTTACGCTTAAATGGGCTTTTACCAACATTGATCCAATATTCCCACACCTTCCCAAGCTCATCACAGATACAACAGTTGCTACAACTTAAATATGATAAAATTTGAACTAAGCACCTCCAGGCGTTTAACAACCAATATTGGCTTTTTTTTACAACTAACAATTCAAAACCTTTCCTTACAGAATTTATTAAATAGTCGCATCACTACAGCATTTATTAAATAGTCACATCACTATTCTGTTCATTGATTCATTCAGGATACAAGTAGTGTGTGAAAGGAGCAGATATGAAAGTTAAGTATTACCTGGTCAAGTGCACAAGCAAAAAGATCAAGCACATGTCCTTGATGTACAAGCTGCTTTGAAAGTCCCTCGTAAAACTTCATAGCTTTGTGATAAAGTGGAGCAGAATCTTTATCCAGGTCCTTGTGAGAACGAATTGGTTCTGACAAATTTTTTGACACTATCTGCAAAAGTTTCATAATGCATAGCTCAGCAGAACTTCCAAAATTCCCATATATTAACCAAAAACCACTAAAAACCAAAGATAAAAAAACAAAAAAAGAACAAAAGCAGAGAGATAAAATGCAAGTATTTCATGTGCAGACATTCTTTTTTTTTTTATAGGTAATAATTAATTCATTGATAGAAAGATAGGCATAGCCCAAGTACACTAGGAGTATACAAAGACATACACCTATTTAGGAACTAGAAACAGTTAAAAGGAAATCATGGAAGCTGGAACCATTGAAATCTAAATGGCCCACATAAACAAAGTCTTCCAGAAAAAACTACGAAACTCTTCCAAGGAACGTTCATGATCCTCAAAAAGTCACTCATTTCATTCACTCCAAATACACCAAAAAATACAAATAGGGGCCATCTTCCATATGGCTGCAATCTGTGATGTCCCAGTGATCCCTCTCCAACATGCTAGAAGTTCAACCACCCTGTTTGGCATTGCCCATGCGACTCCCAGTTAGCTGAAAAAATAATTCCAGATACCTCTAGCAAACTCACAATGTAAAAGTAGATGGTCCACCGTTTCACCACTATTTCTACACAAACAGCACCAATCCATGATGATTAAACCACGTCTTCTAAGGTTATCAATGGTCAAAATCTTCCCTAAAGCTGTTGTCCATACAAAGAATGCTGCCTTGATTGGTGCTTTGCTCCTCCATATGTTCTTCCAAGGGAAATTATGCCTTTGTTGCATGGTAATAGTAATAGTCATAGAAAGAACGTACCGTGAATTTTCCTCTCCTAGAGAGTCTCCATACCATGGCATCTTCATTTGTGGCTGCAATAGCAGTATTATACAGCAAATTGAAAAATTCCACCAGGATATTCACTTCCCAATCATGAGCCTCCCGAGTAAGATTAATGTTCCACTCCTGGGAACCTTGATGAAGTACCCGCAGATCGGCCACCATGGCTTCCTTATCCCTTGCAATGCTAAAAATTGTTGGATAAGCATCCTTCAAAGCCGTGTCACCCACCCACATATCCTTCCAAAAGTTGATCCTACTACCATCCCCCAAGCACAACCGAGTATTACGAGCAAAAGAGCACCAAACTTTACGTATGTACTTCCATAGCCCCACTCCATATGTCCCCTGGCCCTCTTTAGAACACCAACCCCCCCGTTCACTCCCATACTTCGTGTCAATCACCACTTTCCATAAAGCTTCCCCCTCCTAATTATAACGCCACAAACATTTACCTAGTAATGCTTTGTTAAAAGCCCTCACATTTCGAACCCCCAACCCACCATCTCTCATAGGAGAGCAAACCTTGTCCCATCCCACTAAGTGAAACTTAAACTCATCTCCTATGCCACTCCATAAAAAATCACGTTGAAGCTTCTCTATTCTAGTTGCAATGCTAGCAGGAAGAGGAAATAAAGATAAGTAGTACGTAGGAAGATTGGATAAAGTACTCTTAATAAGTGTAATCTGCCCCCCTTTTGATAAATACAACTTTTTCCATCTGGCCAACCTACGCTCAAATTTTTCCAGCACCCCCTCCCAAATAGACTTGGTTTTGAAAGCAGCCCCCAAAGGAAGCCCAAGGTACTTCAACGGCAACGAAGAAACTGCACAACCCAAGATGCTAGACAACCCCCTAATATTGCTTACATCTCCAACTGCTACCATCTCTGTCTTGGCAAGATTAATTTTCAGCCCAAATACAGCTTCAAAACAGAGTAGGATGGCTTTCAAAGATTGAATATGTCCTGCATTGGCCTCACAAAACAGCAAGGAATCATCTGCAAACAAAAGATGAGAAATAATGGTAGGACCATATGAAGCTCCAACTGAAAATCCTGAAAAAAATCCTCCCCCTACTGCTGCCGACACCATCCTTACTTAGTGCCTCCATTACTAGAACGAATAAGAGGGATGATAATGGATCACCTTGTCGTAGTCCCCACGAACTGTTAAAAAAGCCCACAGGATCACCATTTACCAAGACCGAGAAACGAACCGTAGACACACAATGCCTTATCCACATCCTCCATTTTTTCCCAAAACCACATCTACTCAACATGTATATCAAGAAATTCCAATTAACGTAATCATATGCCTTCTCCATGTCTAGTTTGCATAGAAGACCTGGAACTCCCGACCTGATTCTGCTATCCAAGCATTCATTGGCAATAAAAACCGAGTCTAAAATTTGTCTCCCCCTCACAAAGGCATTTTGAGATTTAGAGATAATCTTTTCCATGACTGTGCTCATCCTATTAGCAAGAACCTTTGACAATATCTTATACACGCTGCCCACGAGACTAATCGGACTAAAGTCTTGTATCTCCATTGCACCGGCCTTTTTTGGGACTAGAGCAATAAAGGTCGCATTTAAGCTATTTTCAAATTTGCCATAAGTGAAGAATTCCTGAAAAACCAGCATAACATCCTCTCTTACCACCTCCCAGCAAGTCTGAAAAAAAGCCAAAGTGAAACCATCCGGGCTTGGGGCTTTATCTTTGTTCATTTTTCGGATTACTAGTTACCTCTTCCTCTTCAAAAGGTCTCTCCAACCACGTCATGCTATTTTGATCAATGCCCTCAAAAACTAGGCCATCTACCGTAGGCCTCTATGTATGAGGTTCTGACAACAAATTTTCAAAATGGCAGCCACAAAATCCTTCATCACGACCTGATCAGAGGATGCAACTCCCTCAATATTCAAACTCTATAGAATTAAACCTTCTATGTGCATTAGCCATACGGTGAAAAAACTTAATACATTTATCCCCTTCCCGAAGCCATAGAGCCCTTGACTTCTATCTCCACGAAATCTCCTCCAATAAAGTCAATTTTTTAAGTTCAGAAACTACTTGCTCTTTACGGTGGTTCTCGAATCCTACACCCTCCAAGCTTTGTAGCTCGTGTCAAGCTTTTCATCTGTAAGGTTACATCACCAAACACCTGTTCATTCCATATCTTCAAATTCATTTTCAAAGCTTTCAATTTCCTGGCCAACACATTGCTCGGATTGCCCTCAAATAAATAGGAACTCCACCATTGTCTAACCAAATCCACAAAACCCTCCTTTTTTAACCACATATTCTCAAACTTGAATGGCCTTCTACCCCCTACGTGAAATCAAGGAGACATCCACTGTTCGAAAGCACAAAAAGAAAATAGCAATTCCCATGTTAGTTATAGACAACACTTCTGCGTTGAAAAGCTTACAGCTTAGCATTTGCCAATTTAAGTAACCACAAGAGGCCAAGAGGGTAACAACTGATGCAGAAAGCTTTTCAGTTCTTTTCTTTTCTTTTTCTTTCCAAAACATTAAATAGACCTACTTCCCCTGCTCCCACGCCATCCCTCACTGTCCATTAGATTTTACAACACTCAACTTTCTATGTCCTACGTTCGAGAAAGGACGAGAAAAGCTTGATCCTTACTTTTCCCTCATTCGAAACACTCATCAATGATACCAGGAAATGATTGAAATAATTACCAGATCACCTTCAACAACTTAATTATAAATCTTCTAAAAATCTATGAAATAACAGAGGGTGCCCATAAACTCTGAGTTAGCCATTTATCAAAAAAAAAAACTCTTGAGTTAGCCTAATTGGGGTGCCATGAACTCTGGTTTAGATGGTATTTCCATCCTTTAGGGATAAGCAGGAACATGATATCAATGAATTTGGACTAAACCGGCTGAACTCAACTGAATATGCTTAGCTCAAAAAGCGAAAATATGATTCACATTATGCACGAAAAAGAACAAAAGAAACCATCCATCCTTACAGAACCAGGGCCTTCGGTTGAAGGCCCGCCGATAAACGCCATAATTCTAGCCCCAGAACCAGGAACACAGGCTCCCAACAAACTCGCAGCAATACTCAACGCCGTGCTGGTGCACCTAGTAGCCCGAAGATCCGCCGGCACAGGCCAAGGATCCTTCTGTAACTCCTCCAAAACCTATTCAATTAAACCCAACAAGAGAAGAAATGAATAATACAAGTAAACAAGGATGCAGGGAATAAAAAACAAGAGTTGAAAATAATTATGCTTCGTACCGAGTTCAGGGCGAACTCGCACTCAGACTTAGGCAACAGAAAACGCGAAATGCTCTCAGTGGAAAGCCCATCCCTGGCACCAGCAATGACACCGGTGGCCGGCTTGGGCTTCTTGGTAAAAAAGCTCATTTGATCAAGAAGCTGGTCCTTGGACACGTCCTTGGACCCCTTGAACACATACGTCCTAGGGATCTGCCCGAATCCTAACTCGTGGACGTGTACGAAAGTACCAAACGTGATCAGCCCAACCAGCGAATTATCAGGCAATAAATCTACAGCCTGGGATAGCGAGGACTTGAGGAAAGCCATCTCCTCCTCAATCATACACGTGTCGACGACGAACATGAACACAGGCGGGCAAGGAGGCACATGCGAGGAGGGAGTTTGGTCGTACTCGATGGTGGTGTATTGGGGAAAGAGCTCGGCGGGGAGATTGTCGTCGGAGATGGAGGAGTAGTTAGGGGGGAAGTGGTTGCGATGAAAGCAGAAGGGACAGATCCAGATCTTGGCGGCGAAGTCGACGATGGAGAAGGGGTTAAGGACGGAGCGGCAGGTGCGGCAGCGGAGTGCGGAATAGGGAAGGACGGGCATGTTTTGGAAGGGCTTGATCGGAGTGTAGATGGCCGAAATTGGGATCACGCAGTTGCTGGCCTCTTGCTTCGTTCCCGGGATCACGTTCCACGGCATTCGGACGCCGTCTTGCGCTTCCAATTCGACGAACTCCGCCATTTGGATTCTAGTTGATTCCGCGGCAGAGATTGGCTGGGCTTGGAGATGCGCGTATCTCTCGTGATAATGCAATTGATTGACCAACTTTCAGCTCGGTATTGCGGGCTCGCACTAACTAACCTCTCATACTGTTGCTTTTCTTCTCACATACAATACCAGGACTAGAAGAGAGTTCAGTGTACGCTCTCGTGGGCCAGCTCTCATTTTCCGTTATGGCCAAAGCAAAGATATTTTATATATATATATTTATATATATAAGTATAACTAGTAAGTGAGGGAGAGCTCATAATTGTTTTTTACTTGCATGATTAATAAGGTGTACTTTGGGACCGGGACCTACGTGCATTGAGCACCTGGTTAAAAAATAAAAAAATATTAATTTAGAAAAATTATAATGACTAAATGATATGAGATCAACTTATTATTCAAATAAGGTCTAAGTCTCATCAATGATTAATTTTTGTTGAGTTGAGTTGAGTTGAGTTATACTTGATCAAAGTGGATAAACTGACTATCTATCACTTCACAATGAACAACAAAATGAGAATTGAAATCCATACAAAGTTGAAACGCGTCACAAGTTTATACAAATTAAAATAAACCTAATACAAAATTAAGAGAAGTGACAAGTTCATACAAGTTTGGTGGATAAGCAAATTACTTACCTCGTAGCTCTGCTTCTAAAATTTCATTTCACAGTTTTTTATTTATACGAAACACTAAATGCATACCATGAAAATAAGAAAGTGTTTCTAAATTTATACGAAACACTAAACACAGTTTGTTACTTTCTAAACAAGCACTTCGTGGTATTCTAATTAATTAAAATCATACCATAGAAATAATATAATAAATACTTGATTATACTAAGATTAATAGATAGTAATATTATTTAAAGTTCATAACATATTCATTGATTTTCTATTTAAGGTATAACATAATAATTTTATCAAAAATCTGAAAAAATAAACAATAGAATTAAACATACTCCATAGTACTGTAGGCTAATCATAAATTTAATGCTTAGTACTATAATTTGAAATATACTTTAAATCCCTTGTGTATTTTTTGTATAAAAAAAAAAGGATTTATAGGCTAAATATTTATTCAATTAACAAACCCCAGGAACTATATCATAACAGTTTGATGAACATACATCCAGACCCAACCTAATTTAAAAACACAAGTCCCATTTGAAATCTAAGCACAGCCTATATAAATGACCCAGAGTTAAAACATACGACATGCCATGTACACCTAAGGGAACAAACGTAATTACTCAAAACGATTCTTCAAGAAGCTTCTATGAAATTCTAAGGGTCATGGATTGAATGGTGTTTTTGTAATAACAAAAAGCATGCATGCACTTTTTAGGAAAGCTGAAAATAAAAAAGGAAATCCGAAACATCAGGCACAAAAAACTAAAAGAACCAAAACACCTTTATTGGAGAAGGGAAAATCGTGTGACAGCGGGATTTAAAGCTCATAAGGGAAAATGGAGGTGTGACGACATATGTGGGTGGCTGGCCGAGAATGGGTAGAGGACGGCAAATTCCTAGTAGTTAAGTCAAGATTGATGGCGACAGTAATTTCTGGTGGAAAAAAGATCAATGTTTTTCATCATTTGGTTGAAGAAACACATTGAAGAAAAGAGAGGGAGGAATCAGTGGGGTCTTACGAAGAAGAAAGGGACGTCGTGCGTGGTAGATCTAGTTGGACAGAGTCAAAGTCGGCAGTTTCTGAGTTACCAAGTGGTATTCCGACTTCTCCGTAATGTGTTCAGTGATTGATTTCATCAAGGTGGGTTGGTGGGAAGGGAGACTATGGTGGCTTTGTAGAGTGGTTTCTAGGTCTTTTTTTTTTTTTTGTGTAAGGCTCTATTGGGTGGTTGGAAATTATGAGAATTTGTTGTCTTGGAGAACATGACACTTTTGATTATGTCTGCCACACAGTCTACCATTGGTTTGCCAACTTGAAATTTAAATAATCATAGGCTCTCTTCTTCCTCCTTCTCCTAATTCTTCTTTTTTTTTTATTTGAATCTTTTTATGACAAGGTTTTATTTATTGCAGCCCATCAAAGGAATATTGGAGAAGGGACAAAATGTGTATGACTTCCTTTTTGATTCTGTTTATTTCTATACAAATCCAGATGGTATTTTTTGTAATGGTTTTTTTTGTACAAATTCAATTGGGTATGACTTATTTACTGAATTTATAGAAATTTTGTAGGCATTTTGTTTGGATTTGCAAAATGAATTAATTTTATTTTTAGATCTGAACATATTTTTTGAAGAATGTTTGGAGTTGGTTTAATTTAATGTATGTGTATGATCTGAGACCTACCTTTTTTGTATCCCCAACCTTCTAAACGGATTTTTTTTTTTTACATCTAAATGGGAAGGAAAAATGGTCGAGAATCCATTGTTAATGAACTGAGAGGCAAAAATGTAAAACCATGAATAAAAAAACAAATCGAGAGATAAAAAGGGTAAACAAACAAAAAAGTAGGGTAAAACCGTAAAAGCACAAAAAGAATATAAAAAAGCAAGGCTAAAATGGAAAAAACACCAATAAACTAAGAGCAAAATCGTAAAAAAAAAAAAAAAAAAAAGACGAAAGACACTATTGTTTTTTGCATTGCCGCTTTTATAAAAAAAAATATAAATGATATTAAATGATAAATTAGAAGCTGAGTAAAAAAATTCAAAAAAATTTAAAACATGTCATCAATTTACAGAAGTTAAAGTAAACCTAATAATAAATTAATAGAAATTATAGATTATACAAGTTAGTGTTTTATTTAGAGATGTAATTACAACACTGGAAAGTTTGATAACAATTCAATATTTATAGGACTACAAAAAAAGAAATAAAATGTTGCACAACATTAAAATTTAATTTGTAAACATTTTCTTCTGAATCTTGTGGAGGGAATAAGAAGATATCTTTTCTATATGTAAAAGATATTTTGCTTATGAAATTATTTATAAAAGATTTTTTATTTAATTATATGATATATATATATATATACTCAAATTTATTGTTATGTTAATGCAATGTATCTAGGGATGAATTTGGTCCGGTCCAGTCGGTCCCAAAGAGGTTTTATGGACCGGACCGAACCAATTCGATCCAAGATTTTCACCTTGGACCAGACCGAATAGGCATAAAGACCGGTCTGGTCCGGTCTAATTCGGTCTGGTATGGTCCGGTCGGTCCTATTCGGTCCACCCTATACCTAATGAGCCAATAGCTCAATCTTATTCCTATGTTTTTTCGGCCCAATAGTGAAAGCCCACTAACATTTTATCCAATTTGAAGCCAACAAATCCCAAAAAAGAACTTGAAAGGAAAATAAAAATAATCATAAAAAAAATTGTCAATATAAAATAAACTTAAATAAAAGGTTTTACTACAAAAAATAAAATTTGTCTATATCCATCGGAAACTTCAAAAAAAGAATAGCTACTTGATTTTCTTACTACTAATCCATCCAAACAATTTAAACAAGGTTAAAACTAAAAATTATACTTGATAATGAAATAAAACTGAAATAACATTCCCAAACAAATTTAGCTTCTAAAAGAAAGAAAGAAAGAAAAAACCATTCCCAAGCATAGATAATGAAAACTAAAAATTATACAGGTCCCAAAAAACTGAAAAATTAAAAGTTCTAAAAAAAACATAACTCTCGCCTCTCAATACAAATTACAATTTACATCAATACAAATTATACAAGTATTCTCCTGGCAGCTCCTAAGTCCTATCTTCCTACATATTTTGGCTTGGCATACTTTTTAGTTTTCACAGTAAGTTGTAAAGTGTAAACAAAGGAATTATTAGCAAAAGTGAAAATTGAAAACTAATAAACTAAAACAAATTCACCTCATTAAGTTGCATTGGTTGTAGACATTGTATTTGAAGCCTCTATAGAATTTTCACCATCCCAAACAAGTTCTATACAATAAAGAAACAAAACAAATTATATAAATTTACATTACATATAGTATTATAGATCATAGAAGTTTTAAAATGATGCAAGTAAGAAACATACCCTACAGCATCTCAAAATCCTCCACCTCATCCATTAAAGTCTTAAGGTTGATTGGAGTAGAAGAAAAACGAAGCCAATTCTGTGTACAAATGAGATCTTCAACCATCATCGGAGATAAACTACTTTGAAAAGGATCAAGGACACGACTCGACGTGCTAAATGTAGATTCAGAGGCCACTATAGATACCGGTTTGCTACTACATCTCGTGCAACTTTTGAAAGTACACGATATATAACTAAATTAACCCTCCACCAAATAAGAATGTCAAAATTTGGAAATGCCTCATCACAGCTTTCAGCAATGTATCTATCAACTTCATTTTTGTTGCCTAAAGAGTTTTCCGACTGTAATCGTTGCTTAATATGTCCATTCTTTCTGCTGTCCTATCAACTCTACCACTACCACTACATTTGTAGAATTTACTTATTCACATGGGGGACTTGTGTACCGCTGTTGTAGATCAGAATTGTTGCCTTCCTCATTATCAGCATATGCCTCATACATGCGGGTTAAAGCATTTTTCACCTTCCAACTCAAATCAATCGAGTTTGTGGGATCATTGGCATACATCTCTTCTAATGCAAAGTCAAAATATCGCATCTTGTACCAAGGATTAAGAATAATCCCAACAAACAACAACATATTCATATTATCTAAGTCGCCCCAATATTTGTCAATTTGTTTCTTCATATTTGTGGCCATTAATCCCACCACAAAGCTTCCTACTTCACACTCCACTTCAATTTCATCAAATATTTTAACTAACTCTAAAAAAAAGAATTGCAAGTTACATATTGATTCCTCGAAAAAGATAAAGTTGTATTATGAAATAGTTGAAGAAACCTTACAAACAACCTTACCTTCTCCCAATCGTTATTGGGAGGCCCTAACTTCTTTGATGTTCTCCTATTCACCACATCACCTATTTGGTCATCATCCTCATCATTGTCTCCAACACTAGTAAAGAACCCCAAATCTTATTCTTCCAACCGTTCAAAAGTTTTTCGAAATTTTAAAGCTCCCTCCAACATAAGATAGGTGGAGTTCAACCTAGTCGATACATCTAAACAAATGTCACTTTTGTTTGCAATTTCTTCCAACCCAATACACTACTTAAATGTATTCTACCTTTGAGGTGAGAACTTAAACATATTTCATAACACCTCTCACATTCACAATAGACTCATCAAATTCCCTCAACCCCTCACGGACGATTAAGTTTAGGATGTGGGCACAACACCAAACATGCAAGAATTCATGTTTCAAAACAGTGTCCTTCTATAGTTGGTTTTTTTCTTCAAATAATAAACTGCTCCATTATTAGAACTTGCATTATCAAGTGTGATTGCAAGTACTTTCGGTCTTCCCCCATCATGCAAGCATATCTCAACCGCCCTACCAAGTGTATCACCTTTGTGATTCTCAACTAAACAAAAAGAAATTTTTTTTTTTTGTGTAGTTTCCAATTATCATCAATAAAGTGTGCAGTGAGACACATATAATTGAGGTTTTGCAAGGATGTTTATGTATCTATGGTGAGAGGAACTCGTTGCCCTTGAAGAGCACTTCTCAACTTATTTTTTCTCTTATATACACACTAAAGCAATCATTCGCAACCGTAACACTGGATGGAATCCCTATCCACTTAGGGTAAACAACGAGCATAAACTTCTTGAAACTCTCCCCTTCAACAAACTTAAAGGATAACTCATCAAGAATAATCATTTTTGCTAAGGCTTGTCTGCAAACCTCAACATTAAATACTATACAAATCCCCCACTACCACTTCCTAAACCTATCTTCCAACCGAGAGTAGTTTGGGACTTATCCGTCTTATTCAATGGACATTTTTTATATTGTTTTTCAATGTGATACTTCATGGACTTTGTACCGTTGGTCTTTGTATCACATGCATACGTAGCACCACAATAATTACATGCAATCCTAGGTTTACTTGGATCACCTTTTGATATTTTTGTAAAGTGATCCCAAACCATTGACCTAGGTCTACCACTAGCACATGGTTTAATATTAGCACTTACATTGGGTGGGAGTGGAGGAATGTCTTGCCCATGTGTAGCCTATGTTGACTCTACATCATCTGTAGTAGAATCTTGTGGAATCAATTCTAGAATAGAGTCCATCTAGAAAAGAAAGAAATGGAATTAAATGAAAATAACATACTAACTTGGCAAAAGTATATGAAAAGTGTATGAATTTTAATCCAAAGATCATCTCATGTGCTTTTTAATTCATGAAAAGTATATGAAAAAGTCGTGAATGATCATCTAAAAAGACAAAAGTCAGTTTTAAAATGTTTCTACATAATCAAAGCCTTCATAGTTCATATTCCTGTATGCAATAGTTTCTACTTTGCCATTTATGAATTAAAGCAAAGAACCGTTATGAGTCAATGGCTTTTTAGCATGCAATTTAATTAATAAAATGGAAAAATACCAACCACTAAATTCAAGAATATGATATATTTCTTTTGTTTATAATATTTTTTCATCTGCAAGTAGGGTCTTAAATCACCACAGCCAACCAATGAAGACAAAGAGTAAGGATCGGCTCAAAGGGAGTGGCAATAAAGGGCCAAATGCTACCTACTAAGGTCTCCACGGAGAAGGTCCTAAAGAAAAAGGAAATTATTTCTATATATAAATTTATTTTCACCATTAATTAATATATTAGAGCTGCCTAATAGTTGTATGATGTATCTATTTTTGGCAAAATTTATCTATTTTGAAGCTGGCGTACCATGTTACCGTGTACATGTCTCTAAAGAAATATACACAGAGAGGGAGAGTACCTTATGCGACGGAGGGGCTACTGGCTGGAATTTTCAAGGGACCCAACGGAGGGGCTGGGCTGCTGGAGAGGGGGGGTGTTGCGCGGCTGCTAGGGTTTTGGGACTTGAGAGTTTGAAGTGAAAATTAGGGGGGGGGCGTAACTGGGGACGTGGGGAGTTACGAAACAGCGTCGTTTAAGTAAAAAAAAAAGTAATTTGAACCCAAACTTGAACACCAGCGTGGGGAGTTTGAACCCAAACGGCGCTGTTTAAGTAAGCTTTAGTTTGGAAAAAAAAAGTTGTGTGAAATGGCATGCCAATATTCATCTGGCTGGGACTTAAATGGCGTCGTTTAAGTCCAATTTCGTACTAAACGGCAACGTTTGATGTTTGGCAAATTTGGTGTTCAAGTCACTTGTGATTTGTTTTATCTTTTTGGCACATAAATTAATTAAAAAATTATTTAAATTAGTAAAATTAAGTAAACTATTTAATTGTGATTATTCTTTTAACTCATTGAAAAAATAATTAATTATAATATTATATATTATACTCTAATAGTGTTACTAATACTACTACATATGGTGTATATATATATATATATTATAATGATATGGTTACTAATAATATATGTTATATATTATGGAATATCTATTATATATTATATAATAATACATTGATACTAAATTATGGACTATACCATACTAATAGTAATATATGGTCATAGACTCATAAGTCATAGTGATATAGTCATTACTCATTAGTAATACTCATTAGTCATAGTGATATTGATACTATATATAGACTTGTAGTTATGGACTTACATTGATTTAGTTATAAATTTAGTTTAGTTATAATTATATTAATGATGTTAATTGTTACTTTATTACTAACTTAGAGCATATCAATGTATTATAATTTATGATAGTTCTAAGTTAAAATGCATAATGAGTTCTATACAACTTTTTACATTTTGGATATGAAGCAATAAGCATAGATAATTTAATTATCCATACATGATACATCCATACATGCTTTATATTTACTTGCAACTTAGGTCATAGATGTAGTCATGTAGATGTTAGTAATTAGTTAATGGTGAATTGGTGATAGGTGAGTTAATTGATATTCATGTCATACATTAGCTAATTACAACTTACATAAGTTATTTTTAATTACTTTATCTTAACTTACAACTTAGATATATTAAAAAATGTTATCTAATAACTTAGATAGATGTAGTCTTGTAGATGTTAGTAATTAGTTAATGGTGAATTGATGATAGGTTAATTGGTAATATACAATTAATAGAATATTAATTTGTAAATTTGTAATTACATTTTTAAACTTTTATATTGTACATAGGGTAGGTTAGATGAAAATTACATAATTTATTATACAATATTATATAAAAAATATAAAAAAAAATTAAAATTTTATTTTATTTATTCGGTCGGTCCGGTCTGGTCCGGTACAGTCTGAAAACCCCTCAACCCAGGACCGAACCGAAGATCGAAAACTCTATTTTCCTAGGACCGAAATTGAGCAAGTCATTTTTCGGTCCGGACCGGTTGAACTAGAACATTAAATGTATCTAAAAACACATAAGAATAAGATTTTGTTATCTTTTGGCAAGGACCTGCCATAAATAATAGCTGTGGCCTCTGTTTGTTACTGCCTTACCACAAGTGATAATTATGACCTATATTATGTTTCTGTCCTTGCAACTAGTATAAACGGTGCCCTTTGTTATTATGTTAGTACCTACATCTCTCTTCTTAGTGCACTTACTTTGGAGACAAAGTAGTTTCTGTTCTACTTGTCTAACCACAGAGAAGCACAACCTTGTCACGGTAGTAAGTATGTTTTTTTTTTTTTTTTTGTTTCTGATGTTGTTTCAGTTATACTTATGCCAAAGATCATTTTGGGATTAAGTTTTGATTTTGTATTTAGTAGCTAGCTCATGTTCTATACACTTGTATAAGTTCGCTGTTTACTGAATTATTAATAAATTACCATTTTATCACTATTTTTCATATGATATTGACGGTCATGATAATTTGAATAGAAAGCACGGTGGGTAAGATTAGAAGAGAGTAATAAGAAATGTGCCATGTAGCATAAGTAGATTCTTGATATTTTAGAGAATATTTATTAATCTTGAGTTTATTTTCTTTGGAAAGATTTTTGAGGTATTTGATTATGAAAGATTATTGTATTCAAGCTCTTATTTTCACTAATAAGGGCATTGCTTACATAACTTTTATATTATTATCGATAAGATATTGATCTTATTATCAATTTTTGGTTAAAAGGGTTCACTTCCAAGTATGAGATGTGACACCCAAGTTGGACTAAAATACCACTACTAGAGATGGAAATGAATCAAAATGTCCCTACTACACATTAGGATGGACTACAATGCCAATACTATTAAATCAAGGTTAGACTAAATGTAAGAACTCGACCCAAATATTATTAGGGATAAAATGTGAATAGCTTTATGTTTTATGTATTTTCATATTATTATATAAACATTCTATTATTGTATTTATTATACTATTATCATTTTTATCAAATTTCTATGTCATTAGTACACTGTTAGTTTTAATTTGGATTATTATCATCATCATCATCATCATTATCATTATTATTATTATAGGATGAGTATTGTGAAATACTTAACTTCCACATTCTCCCTTTCCTCTCAGACTTTACTCATTCTATAATCGACAGAATTAAAATGAGCATTTTCGTTGACTCTCTCACTCTTTTAGAAATTCGCTCAAAATTGCAATAGTCATTCTCACAGGCAGAATCTACTCAAACTGCAACTAACCACAATTCCATCACACCCAGACTACCATCAAGCCATGATACGCAGCAACCATCACAGTAAACACCTTTCCTTCATCCATCTCTCCTCCACCCTAGGTTTCTCTTCACTAGCCCTTCACGTTAGCCAATGCACATCAATGCCACAAGGAAACCAAGATCCTCACCATCACATAGCATTTCCCCCATACAAGCCGACGTCTTGTCCAATCATGGAGGCCAACCCAAATCGCTAGAATATCAAACGGAAAAGGAGCACAGCAACACAACCGTCACACATCCCCCGTAGTCCACCCTTAATGACACCTCCCCCAACCATAGACAACACTGATCACCACCCTTACGGCAGCAACCCAGTGCAAAATTTTGGTAAAACCTCAACCAACAATCATGCAACCTATGGATGTGAAGCCCGAAGCCGAGTTTATCAAGCCCCATGTCGCATTCCCTCCACCAAGGATAGGTTAGATCAAGACGACGTCGTTCAGTCACCATGATTATTGGCTCTAGCCCTCAGATCTGCCGCACACAACTTTCCTTAGGTGAGTCTCCGTCGCAAACCATCATCTCCTTTTCTTATCGCTTTTCTTCCCTAACAACACATAAACTATCTTTCTCTCATAAGTTCCTCCACTGTTGACCCCAACTAAGCCTCCGTCAATCTTCAACCAGACCACCATCGCATGTTTCTCTCTTGGTGAGTTCGTTGCACCGTCTAATTTCTCTGCCCCCAATGGTTTTGTTTTCAAAATAAAAAGTTGTTTATTTAAGTCTCTTATAAAGCAAGTTAGGGTGAGCTTTGAATTCATATTACATTTATGCCCCTTATATTTCAAGTGAGCTTGAACTCTCATGGGCTTTGTTTACGTATTGGGTTTGATTTTAATTGGAGTTGGGTTATCTTAAATGATTATTAAGTTAAACATATATGTTATTGGGTTGGGTTATATTTATTTACACAAAACCATTTTATTATGTTTTATATAGGCTCAATTTTAATGGAATCAATATGTTAGCTCAGAAACTTTACTTTTTACAAGATATATTTAAGGGTTTTTAAATGATATTACCAAATATTAAATTATGATTAAACTATAGTAATAATTTACATGAATTTTAATATTAAGTATTATGGAGTCGATTTTATGAACTAAATGTTTTCACCGTGATTTTTTTAGATTTATATAAAAACATATTCCTTACTAAATTGTATTTGAAAAACTAGATATGATATTAGTATTTAATAATGATATGATATTAGTAGTTATTAATTTTAGTATATTGTTGAGTATTTTATCAAATTAAATTCCATGGTATGTATCTAATTAAGTAGAATATTACATGTTTTCTTAGAAAATTTAGTAATGTTTAGTACTTTGTATAGGTAACGAGCTATGAACTAAGATTCAGGAAGCAGTATAATGAGGTAAGTAACTTGGTCATAAATTAGATAGCACATTAGTTAGTTAGTTAGATTATTATGACAACTTGTTCTTTGATAGCCATTTTTTCTGTACCGCATATGTCTCGTTATATGCAAGCATGTCATTTATCATGTATACAATCATGTAAACTTCTCTGCATCATGTTAAGATTTAGCATTTTATAGTTATATATGTACGCCATGCATCTCATGTCACATAAGACATGTACAATTTCTTAAATTCAAGTGGAAGATAAGATTAGAATAGTTTAATACGATGTTCATTCAGTTTCATGGGTGGATGTGTGAGCTACGGACCTAAGTGTTGTCCACTGTAGTATGCCATAATACTACTCAGTGACTCCCCTTGCAACCATGGGATGTGGGGCCAGTGCACAATCTTGCACACTGGATTAAGTATGTTGGCCAATCGGACCAGTCAAATAAGTCAGAATAGTCAAATCAGTCAGTTAATTCAGATAAATCAAGACAAGTCATGCATAACATAAGCATGAGTAGGAACAATCATTGATTTTTAATTCTCAACATGAAGACTTTTATAAAAACCTTATATTTATTATGTTTATGTTGTGATAGGTTTCTTATTGAGTTTTCGACTCATTTTAGTTTTATTTCATGTTTTTAACCACTCAAGTGAGGATGATGATGAGTACGAGCAAACGGGTCAGGCTTAGAAGGACTAGACTAGTGAACTTTAATGGATTTTATTCTATGGCAGCCATTTTATTTAGTTGGTTTAAGACACTGGTTATTTTAATAACTCTTTTTATGAATTTTATATTTAATTATTAAATTATGCAAGTTTCTTACCTGACTTTATTTACGTAAGCACGTGACATTCCTAACCCTAAGGAAGGTAGTGGTATACTAAATTGCATCTTCCCTTCCCACTATCCAAATCAAACTAGACAATCTAAATCAAACCAATCACAAATATACACTAATCTTCATCTCAGATCCCAATCAACTATAAAATCTACACAAATTTTGTTGTGAGCCTAAGAACTAGAGACCAGCGTTGTGGGTCTAGAAAACCACGACAACATTTAATAGTCTTGGACTTAAAATTGGGAACACAAGAAGAGATGAAGGAAATAAAAAAGATGAAAAGAAAGGACAAGAGGGAAAGGAAGAAGAATAAAGAGAAACTCAAGAGAGGAGAAAGAAGAAGGAAAAAATCAGTTGATGAAATGAAGTTAGGGTTTATAAAGTGTGTGTGTATCATCAGGTGAGTAGGGTTTTTTCAGGTTAAGGGATGTGGGTCCTAAGTCTAGGTCAAGCTAATTAGATGATGATTAAGGATTTAAAAGGTTTTGGTGTAATGTTTTGAAATAAATTCGATAAACAAATTTCTTTAGACCTTAGCAAAGTCATGGAATCCCGAAAGGATTTCATGAATTGAGTATCAATTAGGTTTTACTCTGTTAGCGTGTTCGGATCCTAGTCCGCTACGGAGATGGAATTTCCTTTTTATTTATTTGAGGTACTTATGAGTATAATTTTATTAAATGAATTGTATCATTAGACTCATGTGAATATTTAAGATTTTATGGTGTAATAAAAAGTTTTGAATTTTTCGAGTGAATAGTAACCCTTTGGAAGAGCAATACATGGCATTCGGTTCAAACAACTGTCAAATCGCCATATAGGATATCCAAATCAGTTTAAAATCACTAGAAAAGCTTTTTAGACACATGGTACAATCTTAGCCGTCCATTTGAGAATTCACTTGACACTTGTTAAGAGGAGTTCAAATGTGTAAGGTAATTGGAGTGAAAATCAAGCAAGTGAATAGGCTTCTTAAACAATTTCCTATTCCTTCTACTCAAACACTTTTTTGCCAACCAAAAAGAAGGTTTCAACTCTAGTGAAACCCCAAACTTGATGGTGCAAACTGAAACTCCAAATGGTTAGGGTAACCGAAATAAACCTCCAAACCCTAAACACTTGTGGCTAGTTTTGGCTAAGTAATTCTCACTTGGTTTAAGTCACTTCTACAAGCAACCAACCGCTTAGGTACACTCTCTTACACCCACATACACTCCCTTACACCATGGTACTTGCATTTGACCAAGAAAATTGGATGTGGATTTGATACCCTAACCGAAACCACTATACCCTAAATGAGCCAATTGATTTTGTTGCTTTTTCTTCCAGCCGAATTGCTCTCTTTTCCTTTAGGCAGCCAAATAGTATACTTATTTTATGGAAGGCCACGGCACACAAACTCCCATCAATCAAGCCATCACTCAGTAGCAAACACTTCTAGCCCTTCCAGCCAAATGCTTCCTACTCTCTTAGCTTTTCACACAAGCTTTTCCTCACATGGTTTGACCACACACATGACTGAAAATTGTACCTTTTGGTAGCCTCAAATAGTGTATTTTTGGCAAGTCAAACATTGAAGATCACTCGACCAATGCGCCAAGATCACTCGGCCCTAGCACGCCAACCATGACAAAGGGCACCAGATTTTGACACTTGTCATACATGAAGAAGGCTAGGAAGATTTTCTAGAAGAAAACAATCATGAGGTGCCTAGGGAAGACAATGATCACTCGGCCAATGCACCCACTCACCAACCACCACGTTTTTGCATGACACTTGCCAAACCCATGTGAGTTCCAAGAAGATTTCCATGGAAAAGTGGCACATGGGGACCTTAAGAGACTAAGGTACATTCCACTAAGAGATTAGGGTTTCGACCAAAGAGGGGTTCACACCTATCTAAAGGGTTCCAACCACCTTGTTTCCAAGTGTCGCACATGCATTCAAAAATGGGACTTTTTAGAAGAAGTCTATTATTAAAATTGGAGAGGCGCATGGAATAAAACAAAACCCTAATCCCTAGGTTTCGGCCACTACACCACTCTCCCTCACACATGCCACATGTCACTCATTTAGGATTTCTAAAAGAATGCACATGAGGAAAGGGAAAGGACGCCTAAGGGAAGGTGCATCACAAGCAACCCCAAGAGTTTAAATGAAGAAGAAGGATCTTTGTGGGGAAATGAGAAACGCACTCACACACACACGCCCTTGCCATGCCAAGTGGCAAGCATGCACACGCTTATTCTTCCAAGAATGATTAGGGTTTTAGTAAAAAGACCCATGAGCCCTAAAGGTTAATTGAACCTGGACATAGAGGAGGGACACGAAAGAGGCTTTAGGGTTTCGGATTCAAGTCTTACATGCCACTTGTCATGAAACCTTTGAATTTTCAAGAAAAAAAAGCAAAGATATGGGATGATGAAAGAACGGATTTGGCCAATGATGAAGGATATGCCACATGACGTCCATACATGAGGTCCTTGCATTTCCAAGGTGAAATGTGTGAGAAAAATCAAAGGGGCCTATAAAAGGAGGAGGGGTCGACAAGTAGAAGATCTTTTGGATGCCATTTTAGTTTCATGATTTGTGTTATCTTCTCCTCCCACACGCTCAAGTCAACTTTCTCTCCATTTTCTCTCCAAACAAACACCATGTCTCACTCTCTCTTCTTAGTCACAACCAAAGAAGAAGTTGGAAACCACGTTTTCAAGGAAGACGTCTCACGGTACCAACTCCAACTACTCACAAGCACACACGCACACACACAAGGGTGATGGTGTCACCGAGGTTTCGGATCCAAGGAGGATATCCACCATAACACCCAATGTTTGACCTTTTCTTTTGAGGAGTTCTTGAGCAACACTAGGGTTTTCCCAAGGGGAGAGGCTAAAACTAGAGACGGAAATCTCCACCTCGTTTCTAAGGAGTCTCGACCACCACGCATGACATGCACCTTACCATGCACAGATGCATGACATGCGCCTCACCATGCACACATGGACATGCCCAAGACCTTGCCAAGGTCAAGGGAAAAACACGACCACCTTTAACCAATGGCCTTTAAGCCAAATGCTTGGAGTATCACCATGAGCAAGATAAACCCTAGCACAACCACACACGCCAGATTTAGGGTTATGTTTTCTTGTTTCTATTTAAACGAATGCTTTTTACAGCTTGCTTGATCATATTTCGTTGTTTTGGATTTTTGTAAGTAGACTCTCAACCTACTTCAGATAATATTTGTATACATCGTGGTAACTTTGTATTCTTATGTGCTATTATATGAACTAATTGATTGATTATAATCTCTTGCTAACTGATGCCTTGTAATTAGATTTGCATGATGTTCTTGCTATATTTACCTGTTCATGATGTTTTGGGTATGCTCAGAAATATTAGCTCGAGTTGCTTGTTACAACATGTTTGTGTAAGCCTAAATGATTCGGCCATGCATATGTATTCGGGTTTAAGATATTGTTTTTCTACTTTGGTATGTCTCGAATACTATTGCCTATGTTTATGAACTGAGTATTCGAACGTTCTAATATTTTCAAGCTGTAACATCATATGTTCAATATTGTATCACATGGTTACATGATTCTTGGCATTTACATGTTCACATGATGCATTAAAAGAAAAGTGTCACAAGTTTCATGTCACATACATTTGGATTGTGTACTGTTTTCAAAGAAAAGATTCTGTATATGTTTTATCACGATTCTAAATACTAAGACGAGGGAATGTCCTGATGAAACTCCTCTATCCACTCTAGAGTGTATAAATTGGAGTGGTAGCTCCTGGGTCAATGAAGTACAATAGGTGGGCCTCGAATGGATCATTGTGGAAATGATACTAGAGCGGCGTAGCACCTGAAGCTAGTGGGTGCTACATGTGTTATATGCGGTGAACGTGAACTGCCGCATAATATGGACTATGACATTGTCACCACAGTGAAGTGGTGATTGAGCTGAATTATTGCATATTTTATATATTTAGAACCAATATATTTTATTTATTTTATTACATTATTATTGGTTTTAGATGGAAAAATGGTTAAAATGCATAAATCCGAGTTGTGATTTAAATTGGTTAATAGCATGTTTTATGCTTAATTTTATAACTTCTGATTTAATTGGATAATGTTCATTCACATGCACAACATATTTTTCATTTTCTATTCTTTCTTTTTATTTTATTCTATTTCATTTCTAATTTTATTTTATTTTTTTATAGGCAACAAATGCAAAGAAAAGTCAATAAAGACTACAGTTTTTCTTTTGGTTTCTCTAAAGCCTCACACACACACGCGGGCCATTGTTTTTCTTTTAGGGAGTTTTGACACAACACACATGCTTTGACTTGGTCTTCATGGAGTGGATGTGAGAGACAATAGTCATTTTGGCTTTGACTTGGTCTTGTCTTGAAGAAGTTGGATGAGGGGACATGCAACATGCACAAAAGAAAAGAAAAAAAAAATCAAGGACTCTTGTATTTTAATTGATTTGGAAGCAACACGGAAGCAAAAGGGTTTTTTTTTTGGGTTTTGACGGAAGAGGCACGATTGATAGATTATTTTTTCATACGAACGCCGCAAGAGAGTTTTTTTTTTCGGCTTGAAGAAAAATGCATAGCAGCGCGCATATTTGAAGAACTCCTCCAGGGTCCAATTGCCGTTCCAGCCTTCTTCATATTTGAAGAACTCCTCCAGGGTCCAATTGCCGTTCCAGCCTTCTTCTCCATTGCCTACCACCTCCATCTCCATTCATTTGGCTTGCTCTTTTTATTCCCTACTTTTTATTTAATTTCAATTTAAAGTTTATGGAATATTTTTGAGATATTTGGCTTAGACTTTTGGGCACTTTATTTTCTGTTTATTTACTTCGTGTTATTTATTTTTTTTCACTTCTTTAAGCTTTCATTAAACAGTGATTACAATTGCTATGGATTAATTTTGAGAATTTGTGATTTGAATACAATGATGAACTCTAGAATCTTGATTTTGAGGCTTTTCAATTTTCAATTCGTATTTTGTCAATTACTTTCTAATCTAGTTTAATTCTTAGATTAGTTTTATTAATCTCTCAGTTCCATTGCATATTAGATCGATTAAAACTTAATTAGGACTTAAATAATTTCTGTTTTATTATTTAATTTTCAAATTAATTAAGATTGTTTAGTTTAGTTGATTTTTTTTATTGTTAATTTCAATTTGTTAGTTTTTTTTTTTTTACATTTCATTTCGACACTCCAAAATCCAAAAATATGAATCTAGTCCATGACTAGTGCCTTTTTCATTCTTGTTGCACTCTTCCATCCATTGCACATACCATCATTTTTATTTTCTCTTTGTGAATATTTTCACCATTTTAAACGAGTTTGATTTTAAGTAAATTTTCCTGAGGAGACGATATAGGAATTTATTCCTAATTATTACGCGACATTCTCCTGCACTTGGGATAGCCTTTGTGCTACTCATTTTTGAGTGAGTCAAATGGGTCTTTGGGTGATGCGGTAACTAGCGGGGAACCAATAGTGCATAAGGGAGCCGTAAGGTATCCAAATTACATGTTACAAGAAGTGTACAAGGCAATGAGTTATGATGTGCTATTTGTAATGTGAAATGTGCAAATGGAAAGCATGTTTTATCGAAAAGTCAAAAGATCTATGTTACATGTTTTCGAAAAATTTAAATGCATAAACTAAGTTGTGTCAAGTACATGTTTATGCATTCATTTCGTGGTTTGCTTTTATATGCTTATGTCATATATGGTATGTTGTTTATTTACTTATTGAGATTTTCTCGAAATCTCACCATGGTAGTTTTCACTACTATTCCTAACCCGAAATGGTAGAAGTTATTATAGGGCAAGAGACCGAATATGGGAAAGTGCAAGAGGCTAGCACCCTCGACAATCAAGGAGGCCCGAAGAGTCCAGAATGCTCGACGGAGCCATCCATAGAAGATAGGCTCAAAGCGGCGACCACCTCATAAGTGAAGTATTGGGAGCTTTACGAGGTTATGAAGAGAATATCAACAAGGACAAGATGAACTAGAGAATGCCTTGTAGGCTTTGCGTTGGATTTTAAATTCTGATTGAAAAGAGAGAAATGGCTTAACTCGTTATCTTTTTGGACCCTCTTGTATTTTGAGAAAATTTGAACCATGAAATCTTTTGGGATTTGCAAAATTGCTCTCAATCTTACTTAGATTTAGATGAATTTTTTGCCGCAATTTATTGCATACTGCTAGAATCTAGGGTTAGGATGGTCATTGTGCTCACAAGTCCACTCCTCTTCCTTCTAGAAACTCTCATCTATTAGTGCATGGTTGACAAGTGACGAATTATCAAAAAAACACTTGAGTGAGCGTGTGGGTGAGGGGAAATCCGAAAATCCCCTTTATCCCTTGAGCTTCCCTATGCAATTTCTTGAAAAGGATCCCATTTTGTCTTCCCTAGGCACCACTTCTCATGGAGATCTTCTTGGAACTACAAGCAATTGCCACATGGTATAGGGTGTGCATGTGAGTGGGTTGGCCAAGTGGCCTTTGGCCTCCTCTAGGTCATCTCATCATTTATTTCTTCTAGAAGCCATCTTCCATGAGGGACAAGTGTAAAACTGAAGGGCTTGTCACTAGGGTTGATGTGCATGCCTCCCTTGGCTTCCCAAACACTCTTTTCTCTTCCCCTTAGCCCACTTACATGTCCAGATTTATGGGCCTTTTATATGTGACAATTGGCACAAGCCTTATGGCTTAGGCGAGTCCCTATGTTTCTTCTAGGGTTTTTGGGCTCAAACTCACTTAGTTGGCCGGATTTCTAGGGGTTTGAGTGGCCCTTTCTCTTAGGCTTTGGATGCTAACTACAAGTCCAAGACCTCTATCCAATGAGACCTAATCTAGTGGCCCTAAAATAATACTAAGGCAATGAAAATATAATGGATGAAATCTAGCTAAATTTCGAGTTATCACATGGGATGTCCAAGCTAGGTTAAATAAGTTTTATTTAGATACTTAGTAAGATCTTAACCACACTTGGTGAATAGTGTTAGACACTTGGCACCAAGTAAAACCATGAGATGAAAATGTGAAAGAAATCAAGTTTTTTTATCATGTCACCTAAACAAAACTCTATTTCATCCAACCATCTAATTTATGCCAAACCAAATAGGGTTTCAACCCTAGTGAAATCCCAAATACTTGGAATCCAATTGAGACTCCAAAAGTTTAGTTGAAACCGAAATCTTAAATGGTTTCCCCAAATCCAAAAATTTGCCTCCAAACCCTAAGGGGATGTTTGGAAATAGTTTTGGTCTCATCTCATCTCATCTCGTATCCTTCGCAAGCATCACTCAAATACAAACACTTTCAAACTAATCATTTCAACTTTCTCAAAATTTCAAACAAAAAATAAAAAACAATAAAAACTTTTCAAATCTCAAAATTAAAATTATATTAAAAAATTACATTCTAACAATATTTTAACTTTATAATATTTTTTATTCAACTTTTTCTCTCTCATTTCCCAAAACCCCATAAAACATTAATTCAAATTATCTCAGTATTATTCACAAATCATCTTACTATTATTTACAAAATTTTCATCTCCATCTCATTTTCCAAGCATCCTCTAAAGAACCCGGTTTTAGTTTAGTGTTTAATCACTTGATTAAATCACTTTCACATACTATTAACCACTCAAATTCATTTTATTAAATCGTTATTTATTCTTGTAAATCTTGATAATTTTATTGGGCCAAGAAAAATTAGATTTGGGTTTGATAGCAAACCAAATCCCAGCCAAACCCCATTGAAACTCTAAGATGTTGAGTTGGGTTGTGAATAATAGTATTTTATGGGTCTCATTGAGATGTGTTTAACTTTTTTAGATTGAGATAAGTTTAACATTTTAGGTTGAAATTTATTAAGTAGGTTGAGTTGAGTTTAATTTTTTTATGGAAAGTTGAAAAATTAGTGGGTCCATCAATGTTTAGTTTGAGATGAGTTGAATTTGTTTCAACAACTAAACACAACCTAAATAGAAGCCCATTCAATCAAGACCCATTAAGGCTAACGAAACTAAGCTACCAAAGCAAGACTTGTGTAGGAAGTTTCCCTCTTGCCATCGAAGTCCAATCACTGCCTAAAGCAACCCCAAACAAAGCATGATAGGAAGGCCAAGAGAATCCTTACGCCTCCCTCTCACAAGACAACTTGTGGCAGAAAACCATGGGCTAGTTTTGCCCCTGATTTTGGTTGATACCCACATCACTCTAAGTGTCATTCAGACCCCTTGTATCACCCTCCAGATGTGTAAAAGGTGTCCAGGTATTTTTCCCTTTCATTTGGTCACTTTTCAACCATTTTCTTGGAGAGAAAACTAGAGAAGCTCTCGGGTAAATTTTCTGGCTTATCTTGATTGGCTTTTTTGAAGTAGTTTTTACTATTTTCTCATAAAGTATCCTTCACAAAAGTTGTTCACCTTCATGCCTAGTTTTTGTTGGTCATTTGATGCGTCAAAAGTTGGTTTAAGTATGAAGAGGTTATTCTGGGCGATAAACTGGACAATGTGTGATATTATGATGATCTTAGTATGATTTTTTATTGAGTATAGTTAATATGCTAATATATAAGATTGATGAAAATTTGTTGCATGTTATAAGCTTTTGATGAGAGTTTTGCTTAGATAAAAAAAGTTGAAAACTGGAAGGTTGAAAACAAATTCTATTTTGAATAAACTCAAATCTTTTGTTGATAAAACATGCTCCAATGGCTTTAATAATTTTATATGACATTTCTAAAAGTTTGATTTACATGTTAGGATGTTATTTAAGGATTTTTGGTGTTAGTTTTAAAGATATAATTTTTATGCATGAAGGAGTTCAATTAGGTCATGTCTTTGATGTTTTGATGCAAATATGGCCATGTGATCTTGAGTTTGGTGCTTGGATCTACTTTAAGAAATTATTTTTAATCATATGATGTTGTTGATTTTTTATTTTTTTCATGCTATGTTTCGGATCAAAGGATTTGGTCAAAATCAAACCATATAGGAATTGGTTTTGGTGAAAGTGTTAATGTTGAATGCTTCAAGATCGATTTTTGTGATTTTGTGGTTTTGCCTTGATGATTCAAAGCATGTTAGTTCTTAGGAGTATGCTATGAATGCATTGGAAGTATGTTTTTGAACTTTTGGAATTGTTTCAAAAAGAGATAAAATCTTGAGAATCAAGGGTTATGCTTAAGGTTTAAAAGCTTTTTATATTGAAAAATTTTGTGATTTTTGTGAAGTAAGTTTTGTTGGCTTTTCTTGTATATTATTTGATTATAGGATATGATTTTACATTTTGTGATATTTAGGTTTAAGCATGAAAAATGAGGTTTGATATAATTGCAACAAAAATCAAGGGATTTGGCCTACGTATGTTTCGGATTTAAGACAAAATTTTGACATAGTTGTGATGTATTTTAAATTTTTACAATTAGATATTTGGATTTAAGATAAAATTTAAATGAGAAATGTAAATTTTCGTGAGTTTTAGAGTTAGGATGTAAAATTCTTAAGTTAAGGGTAAAATGGTCATTTTCTACTTGTAGAGGAGTAAAATGATAATTTTACTCTAAGATAGCATTTTTATGTTTCTAAAATGTTAGTGATGAGTTGATGATGTTTAGAAATCTCTACTTACAATTTCTCGTATTTTGCACATTTTTATCTATCATGCAACGATTACTGTAAGTTAGCATCTAACTTACTTTCAAGATACTTGTGTATATATGATGGTAAGAGACCATCATCCATATTTATTATGCTTATTATAAACGTCATATTATGCCTTACTATGATTTATTTCAAGTACATGTTTATGTATGAGTAAGTTAGTTTCTAACTTAATGTCAAATTACTATGTATGTGTGTTGGTAAAAGAACTGTTGTCTATGTTCTTATGTTATCATTTTTGACATGCTATGTCATGTCACTACATGTTTGTCTGTTACACATTATATTTTGTCACATAATGTTTATTTGTTACACCTTATAATCTGTCGTGTAATGTTTATCTGTTATACATTATATTTTGTCATGCAATGTTTATCTGTTACACGTTATGCCATGTCATGAAACGTTTATATGTTTCATGTTATGCCATGTCATGAAATGTTTGTCTGTTTCATGTTATGTCATATCATTCATCTCGCGCACATGTCACGTTGCGGTCATATGTCCTTTCATTTTATGTCTCGAGTACAGAGTGTATCTCATAAATCATATTTTCAAGTCAGTCATGTCTGTTTACGTTTATCACAGCCCTAAATGCTAGGGTGTGGTAACATCCTAGTGGAACTCCTTTATTCACACTAGAGTATTTAAGACTTTAAATTAGTGTAAAATCTCCTAAATTGATAAGATAAAAATTAACAGGTTTTGAATGAGGTCCACTTAACTAGTCACCAAAGCGAAGAGGGGCACTAAAGTTGATGGTGCCCCCACATTTTCAATTTAATGTTATACGTACTCATGCTGGTGCAAACACTTGACACGAGATATGTACATTACGTTATCCATAGCAGGTGCAGCTACCTGTGAATTGGTACGTATGTTAACACACTCACAGCTGGTGCAGATACATGTGTTGTGATGCAGTAATCGTTAGGGACACAAGACTCAAGGGGAACCGTGTAGCACCTACATAGTCACTTTATTAACCATACTTATTTAATGAACAAGATTCCAAGTCCATGCTCATGTTATTTAAACATTCAGTTAGTTCAAGTTTAGTTCAAGTTCAATCCATATTCAGCTTATGTTCAAGTTCATGTCATGTCAAGTTTAGGTTTAGTTTAATCTCAGTTCAGTTTCAAGTTCAAGTCATGTCAGTACACATCATATTAAATGTCAAGTCACGTTAAGTTTATTTATGATCATGTTATGCATTCATACTTTTACTGTCATGCATGTATATTTAAACTATCAGTTAAGTTCTTTGTTAACTTGTTGATATTTGTACTCAAATCTCACTATGGTAGTCCCAACTACCATTCCTCTCAGAATGGTAGACGATGTGTTAGGATCAGGAGATACAATGGACGCTGGCCAATTGGAAACGGTTGACTAGGCAGCGTAAACACGATGTGGAGCTCGTAGACCCCATGAGTATTATTTTGGGATAGTATTATGGCATCCCTCATTGAGTTGCACGAGCTACTCGACGGACTAGCCCAATAGATGTTTTAGTTTACGCATGTACCTATTGAGATCTATCTTCTGTACTTTTGTAATTATAGATCTTTTGGTCTTATGCTGTAATCAAGAACATCTATCACTCTAATGTTTATGAATTATTTTTCAATGTTTTGAGATATATTTTATTTGATGCATAGTATTACTTAAAGAAAAAAATATCCGCTGCAAATATTGCATATAGCTAGATGTATGTTATATGCATTGCATCTTTATTTGTTATTAACTGGGGCAGGTAACCTTGTGTTGCATCTTTACTTGTGATATTTATACTGTTTGGGTTCAAGGCTAGATAGTACACTGCAAAAGTCATTTTAGCAGTGCTGCTATACTAGATTTTACCAAAAATTGATCGAGGTTTTTTTTGTGTGCGAAAACAAGCATATTTTTGTTATGTAAAACAACCTCGGTTGTTTTCTGCACTATTCTTTGTATCTAAACATGGAAATGAAATATTTCTATAATAATTGGTGTAAACATAAGCATTTTTGTACTGTGTTCTCCATTGCATAAAAAGTGAATATGACGTGTGGAATTTTTATATGATTATATGATATTTATTTAATTAGTACTATGTCCTTTTATGGTATTGCATCTTAAAACTATATGGCATAACATTCTGTTTGCTTCTCTTCTGACCTTGGTGTAAACTGTGGCCTCTGTTGTTATGTTGAAACCAACATTTCCATTTATGAGTGCGCCCACTTTAGAGACGATGGATATTTCAGGATATGGGAGTTCTGAGATTTTTCTAGGATAGGAGATGACGAAATGATAAGAGCCATTTAACCCTAATATTTTTTAACAAAAATGAAAATAGTTACTGTTTATACGACAATATGTCGATTCATGTACAAGTCTCATGTTTAGTCCGTATGAGTATTATTTTTTTTATTGGCTCGTTTATACATTTGGAATATATCAGAATTATGTAAATAGTAGTGAAATGATTTATGAATAGTAATAAAATGATTGAAGATAGATTATGAGAAAGAAAAATGATTTGTATAAGCCTAATAGATAAGTTCTGCATAGGCCCTTTGTAAAAAAGTGGACTCACCATGAAAAAAATATACAAAAGCTTTTTCTTTTTTAGTGGGATACACGGTTTTACAAAATGCCTGTATGAGATTTGTCTATTTGAAACTTGTACCTAATATTACTCATGAAAAAAATAGAGAAAAAATTGAATAAAAATATTATAAAGTTAAAAAATTGTTTACATATAAATTTTTAATATAATTTTTATTTTGAAATTTGAAAAATTTATATTGATTTTGTATTTTGTTTTGAAATTTATAAAAGTTGTAATGATTAAATAAAAAATAAAAAATTTAAAATTAAAATGTATTTTATATTTGAGTGATATTTGTAAAAAAAAAAAAAAAATTATGAAAAGAAATATAAAAAATTTTAAAATTTTTTAGTATCATTTCATCAACCTGACACCCCCCAAACATGCCATAAATTCCCAGTTTGTTTATTTGGATCAGTAGAAAAACTTATATACTGACCGGGCAGGCAAAATTGGTCGTGGTCCTTGTGGGTGGGAGAGTGCTGAAATTTCATTCCCGAATCACTTGGACTAAAGTATGAATGAAATTTTGGTATATCTATCGTTCTCTTTCAATTTGTTTGCTAGTCTCTTTTCCTTTCCTTTCCGTCGTGCAGTCGTTCTGCAACGGAGGTCGGAATGAGTGATGAAAGCGTGAGCGGAGAGACAGGCGAGTGCTGCTGCATTTCACACCTGTTCTTGAGAGCCGCATCCAATAATCCTAACAAAATCGCGGTCATACACGCCTCCGGTGGGGTGCAGCTCTCCGGACATCTCAAGCAGCGCGCGAAATTGCCGTTCCCTCCCGTGTACCATGGTGATCGGTGCTTCACTTACTCTGATGTTTCGGAGTCCGTTGATTCCCTTAGTGCTCGCCTCAGCTCCATTCTCTTCCCAGCACAAGGTTCATTCTTTCCTATGGAAAATTGTTTTTTGTTCCTCATTTTCTTTACCATAAAAAGTGGCCGGTAACAAAGGATTTACTATAGTTTTTTGACGGGCTCTCTACATGCTAGTTTCTGTGTTGGAAATTTCGAAAATTTCGTTTTTCTTCATTTCTTTTTTCTTTGGTCTCCAATGATCCAATCACCGAATCCGACACCAGAGAACATATTGTTAAATGGAAACTGAAGTAATTGAAAAAACTTTATAAATAAAAGATAAAAACAATTAAAAAGAAGAGATTATCATACTATTATTGACGTGAACTGCCTATGGCTAAATCTTTCAAGCTCTCAGAGATGGTAGGAAATTTACTAGTAAGTGAAGTGCAATTCTGACTGAGGACGCAAAAGTTTTTGAGCTCATTTAAAAAACGTGGAGCGTCAGTTTTGGATCATTTTAGAAAGCATGAACTTCTTGGAATCCAATGTGTGGAAGTAATCTGATAAGGCAAACTTAGAAGGCGTCTTTGGTTTTATGTGTGATGCGACATTCTCATCCTTAGCTTTCTTGAAGGTAATAATACTTATAAGGAGCTGCTCAATCATGCTCAAATGACCAAATCTTCAGCACCGAGGGCAGAGCAGTGGCCTGAATTTGAGAATTTGTATGTGCCAAAAATAGTGGGATTATTCATGCCGCCTTCTGTGGAATACATAGTTGCTGTTCTTTCTGTATTAAGAAGTGGGGAGGCTTTCATGCCTCTAGATCCTTCATGGCCGAAAGAGAGGATATTATCACTCATTGGTTCGTCAGGTGCTGATCTGATTATTGGGTGTGCTCCTTCATCTGGGAGGAGTTGCAGTTACTTGCTTGATAGATCACATTGGCTAGTAGAACTCTGCAGCTGTCCTGTGCTGTGCTTTTCCATGGAAGAAAATCGTCAAGAGTGTATTCGGGCAACAAAATTAGTATGTCCTTGTAAAATTAGAGAAGAAAGACTGTTCAGCTATTTGATGTACACATCGGGATCAACTGGAAAGCCTAAAGGCGTTTGTGGCACTGAAAAAGGTTGCGCAATATCATATCTTAACCAAAATTTGTTCTTTAAGTATTAGAGTGTAGCCTCTCTTTTTCCATCTTGTTTCTTTTATATAATTTATTTTTCTTTGGGATTCTCTTCGTTTCCAATGGACTCCTTTGTTCTTCTTATGGATTCTTAGATATTTCATTTATTTATAGGTCTTCTAAATCGCTTTTTGTGGATGCAAGAACTGTATCCCATGCAAGGAGAGGAACTTTTATTATTCAAGACATCGATTAGCTTTATTGACCATCTGCAAGAATTTATCGCTGCTATTCTAACTACTTGTACATTGGTTATACCTCCTTTCAATGAACTAAAAGAGAATTTGTTTTCTGTTGTCAATTTTCTACAGGTACACTTCGATGTTGAGGTTCCATTATTTTGTTGAACTTATAATTCCAGAATTTTCTTTTTGTTGCTCACCTTTAATTTCAAACTCTTTTTGCAGGCTTATTTCATTACCAGGCTTACTGCTGTTCCATCATTGATTAGGGCAATACTTCCTGCTTTGCAAAGTCAGAGTCATAGGGGCACTCTGTGTTCATTAAAATTATTAGTGCTAAGTGGTGAAGTTCTGCCTTTATCCTTGTGGCATATGCTTTCCAAGTTATTACCAGAGACCTTTATTTTAAACTTATATGGGAGTACAGAGGTTAGAAATATAGATTCGCATTTTTATTAGGTTGAGTAATGCTTTTAGGATTCATTGTTGATGACTGCTAAATCAACTTTGTTGGATTAAGGTATCAGGTGATTGTATGTATTTTGACTGCAAGAAGTTGCCAATTATTTTGGAGAGGGAGAGGCTAACAAGTGTCCCAATTGGTATCCCTATTTCTAACTGTGATGTACAGCTTGTTTGCGAAAATGACACACCCAATCAGGGAGAAATATACGTTGGTGGTGCGTGCCTGTGTAGTGGATACTATTCTGATTATACCGTTGTGGCTTTGGATGGTGAAAAATTGCCTCATATCTCTGTTGGTAGCAGTTTCACTAAACATGGAAGTCAACTATTTTATAAAACTGGTGATTTTGCTAGACGGCTGCAAAGTGGTGACTTGGTTTTCTTGGGGAGGAAAGACCGCACTGTGAAGGTTAATGGGCATCGTATTGCTTTAGAGGAGGTTGAAGATGTGTTAAGGGGACATCCTGATGTAGTTGATGCTGCTGTAATCTCTGTAATTTCAAGGAACGCTCATGGGGAACTTGTGGTTCTTGAAGCATTTATAGTCTTAAAAGAGGAAAGATCCTGTGAGATATTCAGATCTTCTATCCGAAGTTGGATGATTGACAAACTTCCGGTAGCCATGCTTCCTAACTACTTCACCTTTAGAGAGTCATTACCTGTATCTTCTAGTGGAAAAGTTGATTATGGTTTGTTGGAAAGTTCATCATCTCTCTCTAAACATGTTGAAGATACGATTGGTGACAAGGGAAACAGTGATCTGTTACAAGTTATTAAAAAGGTTTGCTCTTTATCCTTTTCATGCTTTCTAGTTTTTATTTATTTTTATTTGGTTACATCATTCTTTGAATCTAATTATGGAAGAGAGCATTCTAGATGGTATGGGGACAATTGGTGTGCATCCAGAAGACCAGAACCCTTGTTGTCCTCCTAAATTAGGTTATGTTTAAACACAGCATTCTTGTTGTGGAAGACCTTTGTGTGAGATATAGTGATGGATCCAGAAAACCTGTCCTGGATGGAATCTGTTTCTGTATATGCTATTTTGGGATAGTTACTTTTCAATAATTGCTCAGCTTGATTTCTTTATGGTCCATTAACATATTACTTACTATATGACTATCTCCATTCCCATTTTGGAAAAGAGAATTGTCATGGACGACAATGTACATGGTTTGGTCATTATTGATTCTTTCTTCCTCAATTGACCATGCAAAGATAAAAAGTTGTCTGTGAACACAACTCATTGATATATGTAAACTGATATTACCTATTCTGAATAACCCATGATGTAAATATATTTTACTGTCTATCTGACAGGCTTTTTGTGATGCTTTAATGGTTGAAGAGGTTTCCGATGATGATGACTTTTTTACTTTGGGCGGTAATTCTATCACTTCGGCACATCTTTCACATAATTTAGGGGTTAATATGAGATTAATCTATTACTTTCCCAGTCCATCCAAGCTTTATCTTGCGCTTCTGGAGCAAAAAGGACCATGTGATTTACATGTCAAAAAAGATGGTAATTTGGAGATGAATATTGATGGTGGTAAGAGGAACATGCTTCTTTCTATGAAGTCTGTGGCTCCCAATCCTCTTATCTTTAAACCACAGGGGAGTCTATCGAACACCTCTGTTGGAATGGATGGCACTAATGCTTTAGTCTCTAAATGCTTAGAGATGGATTCGAATATACATTTTGCTTCAGATGATATTAGTCATGTGGGTGGGTATCTATGGAATTCTTTGTTAGACTTCGTGTCATGTTCAATCAGCCGGAGCAACAAGGTTATTTATGAAGGGGGGTACAGGGGCAATGATGTACACCAAGGAAGTTGGTCTATGAAGATCCCAAGAGGTAGAAATGGTTTTATGCAAGACTTTTGGAAAGTTCACATGGAGTCTTGCATTGATGCATCGCCGATGGTTGTGTTTAGAGGCCAGGATATCTATTTATTTATTGGATCCCACTCTTGTAAATTTCTGTGTATTTCTGGCAAAAGGTATAGATCATCTTGTTTTTTTCTTTTTGAATTTAGTCATTTTTTTCTGTGATCTTTAGAATGATTCTAATATATTTAGTTTGTCAGCTTTACCTTAAGATGATCCGATTTAAATTTGTTCTCCCGTATTGTATATTCTCAAAACCACAATATATATATATATATATATATATATATATATATATCAGTGTGTGTTTTTATGTTAACTCAAGTGTGTACTCTTACTTATAAAAAAAACTTAAGTGTGTACTCTTCTCCAATCTCTTGCTTTACCTCAAAATGAGACCCAATCCTAATCCTACCATCACTTTCAATTGGTAGGTATAAAATGCAAACTGTGGCTTAGCCAATGGGCACGCATCTTTCATCCAGTAATTACATAGCAGGGGAAGGGGATGGAGAGGTGTGAAATATGAGCAAGAGCTCATCAGCAAAACCCCATTGGAGTTAATGATTTTCTTTTTGTTTTATTTTGACACAGTATTAGAGCCCACTAGGCCTTGAATTATGGTTCCCTATTAGCTATTTGAGTTACTTAATTTTAGTTGCATAATTCTATTTAGATTCCGATTTCCTCTCGCAATTCTCATGTTTTAACTCAGAAACAGTCACTGTGTGATGATATTTAGTACTGGGTTTGGTTGACTGGCACCTTATATACCCTTTGTAATAAAATTGGTAGATAGGGTTGCAATGCCTGCTGAACCATTTGTCACAGATTCTATCATGCATATTCATTGTTTCATCCCACCCTTGAATGCACAGTGGCTAATATTGTTGGAACTTTCACATTGGAAGTGAAGCTTCTTACGTTTTATTTTAGTTGTACTGTATGTTGAATGTTCATCATTCTGTTTTAGGAACATGATTTCATTCTGCCATGCACAAACTTTATAGCATTAATGATTATATTTTGTCTCAAGCATTGTACTTTTACATGATTGGGTTCAGTGGTTCTGTCAAGTGGGAGATCAAACTAGAAGGGCGAATTGAATGTTCAGCAGCAATTCTTGGCGACTTTTCTCAGGTTTTCCTTTGTTTTATTGTGTGCTTCCATCATTTTATTCCACAAGGAAATATATCTAATTAATTTATATTGTAAACTGTACTATCTCTATTAGGTTGTAGTTGGGTGTTATGAAGGGAAAATTTACTTTCTGGATTTTTTGAATGGCAACATATGCTGGACATTCCAAACATCTGGTGAGGTATGGTATTTTTAATGTTTTGCCTCGTTCTCATTCTCATTCCTTATTGTCTAAAGAAATTTCTACTTCTTGTGGTCTCCTAGCATTTGGGTAGAAAATGTTTGAGGATGTAAAATACGAGTATAGGGTCTATTTTGTTCTAGATGAAGTATTTAACTAGCAGATATGACATATATAACATGTTTGAAGATTTTGTCGGGTTTTGGACCTTATGATTTCATGGTTCATCCCCAATCATGAAAACATTAGAAAAATTATCTGTGATAATCACAGCTGCTCAGATAATGGGTCCTCCAGGCTCGCGTCCTGGGGTGGGGGGACTTTTCTTTTGTTGATTAAAGCAATAAATTTAATGAATTTCAGCTACAAGTTTTAAACTAAACTAAATGCTAATATAAAGCAGATTTCAGTGTAAATAGAAGCTTTTAAATACATTACATAGTTCATTTTCTTTTAAATTTTTCATTTTTAATATATCTATGATGTTTTTTAATGCTAATGCTTAAATGTTTGTTTAAGGAAAAAAATACTCAAGTGTTCGAGTTTTCACTGTTTTTGTGCAATATGTTTTAAATCCTAGGGATCTCTCTCTCTCTCTCCCTCTCTCATCCATACAAAATTATTTAGGGTGTCCACGGTCTTCCAATAGCTGCACAGACCACCTCGACGGAGGTCGCTGGCGCACAGACAAGTGCGACGGGGCCAGTGGAGATGTTTGCGAGTAGTGGTAGGGTTGCGAGCAGTTCCTATGAGGAAGGGGAAGTTTCGGGACAGAAGCCTAACACATACGAGATTGTCTCGGTCTCTGCTGTCGAGCCATTGCGTCCTAACTAGGCACAGAAAATCCCGATATCTTCTAAGGAAGCTTTGGGAGGGTTAAATGTGGTGTCCTTTGTGCCGGCATTGGAGGAAGGGGAATTTGTGGATTCTGTTGTGTGAAAGGAGATGAGCCCGATAGGGGAGGGTACCAGTCTTTTGAGTTTTCTTGTGGACTCTGAGGACAATGAGGAGGAGGAGATGGGTAGCCCGTCACCCTTACAGATGCTTCTACCTCAGATTACACCTAGAGCATCAGATTGGTATTAAAAAAAGTAGAGGAGCTTCATGGTTGGGTGGGACTTTCCTGTGAGGGCTATGAAGAACAATTCATGGCTCTTCTAGTAGCTATTGAAGCGGGCGGGGGTCGTTCCACGGTCATGAAGTCAGCTGTTAGAAAGGAGAGAGTTGAAAAGATTGCTATGCTCCATTAACTACGATAATAAGGAGGGAACTTCGGGGAGAGACAGAGCAAAAGGTAGGGATGCTACTTTTGTTAATAAAGCCTAAAATACTGTCTTGGAATGTAAGAGGGATCAATGGCGTGAATAACGCCTTTGTATTAGATCCCTTCTCCGAAATTGGAAAGTTGACATTGTTTGTTTACAAGAAACCAAGTTGAGTGGTGTCGATAGAAACATAATTTGTAGTTTGTGGGGTTGTTCCTTTGTAGGGTGGTGCTATTTTGCTTCGTCAGGGGTCTCGGGAGGTGTGTTAGTGATGTGGGATAAAAGAGTGGTGGAGATGATAGAGGATTGCATTAGGTTTTTTTTCTATGGCTGTATCCTTTAGGAATTTTTAGGATGGGTGGAGGTGGGCTCTTGCGGGGGTGTATGGGTCCAACGTGGATAATGAAAGAAGCTTTTTGTGGGAGAAATTGACGGGTTTGCACTCTTTATGGGATTTACCTTGAATTTTTTGTGGTGATTTCAACATTGTTCGGTTTCCTAGTGAGAGGGCAGGGACATCTTCATCGACAAGAGCAATGGAAGACTTCTTAGAGTTGATCTTTGAGTTAAATCTGGTGGATCTTCCTTTGGGGGGGGGGGGGGGGGCACACTTCGTCCAACAATCGAGTTTGGTCAAGGTTGGATAGATTCCTAGTCTCTTCTTCGTGGGAGACGCACTTTCCGAATTTATGTCAGAAAAGGTTGCCACGGGTATGTTCCGATCATTTTCCAATTTTGTTTGATTGCGGTGGTATTCATGGGGGTAGGCGACCTTTCAAATTTGAGAATATGTAGTTGGAAGTTGAAGGATTTGTGGAGAAGGTAAGGGCTTGGTGGGAAGCTTACTCTTTTGAGGGCACACCTAGTTTCATTGTGGCAGGCAAACTTAAAGTTCTAAGGGCTGAGTTGAAGAAGTGGAATGAAGAAGTGTTTAGACATATGGAAATGTAGAAAAACATTCTTTGGGATGAGTTGCAAGAGTTGGAGGAAGGGGACGTGAATGAGGTTTCTTTGTTAAGGAAGGATGTGGTGGTGACAATTGAGAAAGTTTTGCTGATAGAAGAAATATCTTGGAGGCAAAAATCAAGGGTGCTTTGGTTGAGGGAGGGGGATAAATGCACTAAGTTCTTTCATAAGATGGCTAACTCTCATAGGTGCAACAATGCTATTGAAGTCCTTCATTCAGGTTCAAATGTGTTATAGTCCCCCGAAGAGATTCAAGAACATATAGTGCAGTATTACAAGGAGCTCCTAGCTGAAAAAGTAGAATGGCGCCCCAAACTTGATGGCCTATTTTTTGACCAGCTGGACTTGGAGGTATCAAGTTGGTTGGAGAGGCCATTTGGGGAAGAGGAGGTGCATCTAGTGGTGAAAGATATGTGTAAGGATAAAGCGCAGGGCCCGAATGGTTTTTCTATGGCTTTCTTTCAAGAGTGTTGGGAGATAGAAAAGGAGGAAGTGATGCATATTTTCCATGCTTTTCATTCTAATTTTAAGTTTGAGAAGTCATTAAACGCTACCTTCATTGCTCTTATCCCAAAGATAGTAGGTGCTCAAGGCTTGAAAGACTTCCAGCCGATTAGCTTGATAGGTGGGATCTACAAAATCATATCAAAGGTACTGGCTAATCATATGAGTTTGGTGATGGACAAACTCATTTCTAAACCTCAAAATGCTTTCGTTCGGGGTCAGCAAATTTTGGATTCAGTTTTGATAGCAAATGAGTGGTTGGACAGTCAGTTAAGAGAAAGCATTCCAGGGGTCCTTTGCTAGTTAGACATGAAAAAGGCTTATGACCATGTGTCCTGGGATTTCCTATTCTATATGCTTAGAAGATGTGGCTTCGGGGATAGCCGGTGCGAATGGATTAAACGTTGTGTTTCGACCGCTCGGTTCTAGTCAATGGAAAATATTATAGCTTTTTTCAGCCTTCGAGGGGTTTGCGACAAGGGGATCCACTATCACCTTTCTTATTTGTTTTAGTAATGGAGGCATTGAGTCGTATGGTGGAGGCCGCTGTTAGTGGGGGATTTATTGCTGGTTTCTCAGTGGACAGCGACAGTAATGGTGTCAGTTTCATTTCTCACTTATTATTTGCGGATGATACACTTACCTTTTGTGATGCTGTTAGCGACCAGATTCAAGCTCTAAGGGCGGTTTTGTTGTGTTTTGAAGCTGTTTCGGGACTCAAGGTGAACTTGGGGAAGTTGAAGTTGGTACCGGTGGGGGAGGTGAGTAATATTGCCTCTCTTGCAGAGTTGTTGGGTTGTAAAATCGCTTCCCTCCCTATGAAATATCTTGGACTTCCCTTGGGGGTGTTGTTTAAAGCAAAGAGTATATGGGATGGGGTGGTAGAGAAGATTGAGAAAAAATTATCGGGGTGGAAGCGACTCTACCTATCAAAAGGGGGAAGTATAACACTTATCAAAAGCACTCTTTCCAATCTACCCACTTACTATCTTTCTCTCTTCCCAATCCCTGTAGGAGTGGCAAACTGAATCGATAAGTTGTTTCGAGCTTTCTTGTGGAGTGGCATGGGGGAGGATATTAAATTTCACCTTGTTAGTTGGCAAAGGGTGACTTATCAAAAAAGTTGGCAAAGGGTGAGCTGTTGGATTGCAAACGACGGGCTAGGGGTGAGAAACTCGAGCATCTTCAACGAAGCACTCCTAGGAAAGTGGTTGTGGAGGTATCATATGGAAAGGAATTCGCTCTGGAGGGAGGTTATTGACCATAAGTATGGTAGTGAGTGGGGGGATGGTGTTCTAAGGAGGGTAGGGGGTCTTATGGAGTAAGTCTATGGAAACTTATTAGAAAGGGGTGGAACACCTTTGAAAAACATATTAGATTTGAGGTGGGGGATGGAGCAAGAACTCGTTTCTGGTTCAATGCTTGGAGTGGGGAGAGTCCTCTTTCCATTGCTTTTCCAGCTGCATTTAATTTGGCTGGGAATCAACAAGCTGCAGTTTTAGAGTGTTGTGCCAACGGGATGGTTACTTGGAATGTCACTTTTACTAGAAATGCTCAGGATTGAGAACTGATGAGATGACAGATTTTTACAGCTACTTGTATTCAGCAAAGTTAGAAGGAAATGAGGGTGACCATATGTTGTGGATTCACATGGGGAGAAAAAAGTTTACAGTTAAGTCTATCTACAAGGTTTTGTGTGATACCCCATATGATATGAATAAGGGTAGGTGGTGTATGGGATCCCACATTGCTTGGGAAGGAGAAGTTCTTGCTCTTTATAAGGTTCCAATGGGGCTCTAATTGTATCATTGACTAGTCCTTTTGGAGTATAGGCCATGTGGTTTGGGTCATCCATTGGGATGTTACAAATGGTATCAGAGCCTATCCCAACCAGAAATGTGGGACTTGAGCCGTGCCATCTATAATGGACAGGCCTGACGAGGACGTCGGGAATTTAAGGGGGGTAGATTGTGATACCCCATATGATATAGATAAGGGTAGGTGGTGTATGGGATCCCACATTGCTTGGGAAGGAGAAGTTCTTGCTCTTTATAAGGTTCCAATGGGGCTCTAATTATATCATTGACTAGTCCTTTTGGAGCATAGGCCATGTGGTTTGGGTCATCCATTGGGATGTTACATTTTGACAGGCCAACCATCCACATTCTTTCCGTGGAAGAGTATTTGGAAGGTCTCAGTGCCGTCTAAAGTTACGTTTCTTACTTGTTGTGCTTGGAAAGATCTTGATGGTTAACAAATTGAGGAAGTGGGGTATGGTGGTCACGGAGTGGTGCTATATGTGTAAAAGGAATGAGAAATCGATAGATCATTTGCTTCTACATTGTGAGGTGGCTGGGGAGTTATGGGATGGTATTCTCAATAGAGTCGGGCTGAGTTGGGTCATGCCTAGGAGTGTGGTGGAACTACTAGCGTGCTGGAACAGTAAGCATAATAGCGCTCAACTGGCAGCAGTATGGTGAATGATACCTTTGTACTTAATGTGGTGTATATGGTCGGAAAGGAATGATAGGTGCTTTCACAACAAGGAGCGTGCAGTGGGGGAAATCTGGAATTTTTTTATATTTTCTCTTTTACAGTTGTTTTCTGCTATTGTATTGAAGGGTGGGAATATTCATGAGTTCCTATCTTCTTTTCAGCTTAATAGAATGTAATTAGGTGTCTTACTTTGTATACTTCCTGTGTACTTGGGCATTGCCTAATTTCATACTACTCAATAAAGATTCTGATTTACTTATAAAAAAAAATTTATCAGAAAAAAATTTGTTGGTTATTCTGCCTAACAGTTAAAAGGCAGAGGTGCATATTGGTGTTTGCATTATTTCTTTCTATTTTAAAACTATTCACTTAAAAAGAAAAGTTTTCTGCGAGGTAGGTATTTATCTAGTCGCTTCTCTTTCTGTATATATAGGACAATTGATAAGAAAACTCCTTCAAAGTTGCATCAGGAATCTCTTGATTTTGTCTTTGATACTGTTAAGTTGGTTCTATCTTATTTCTCTGTACATCTAAAACTAAAGCATCGCTACTTTTCCTCCTTAATCCGCTGTTTTGGCTGATCAAATTTCACTTTTAATGTTTGAAGGTGAAGTCACAGCCAGTTGTAGACATACGAAGACACTTGATTTGGTAATGTTTTCAAATACTTCCTCTTACATTTTCTTCAACTGAACTGGTTTTATTTCTCTCCTGTCAATTATAGAGAGATACCAATTATCCCTTTAGTAATGCTGATTGAAGATACCCATTTTTGTCCTTTTCATCTTTCAATAATCACGCATGGCATTATTGTGATGAATGTATCCCCTAAAATGTACATTGATCTCAGAAAGTGAATGGTTCATTTTTGCCAGTAGTCTTGGAACCAAATGGCTCTCCTTCACAAATAGTATAGTAACAAATTTACTTCAATTTTTGTTTTAAAATTTATGTTATTTACGTGTGGGCTAGGTTAGGAATTAAAACCTTTTATGAATTTTATCTTATTTGGAGTCTATATGCACGGTTACTCCTTGTTTAAGTTAGATTGGTTTGGTTTTTATGTTTTGGTAACTTCTAGTATGGTCAATTGGTCAAAGTCATAGACCGGTAAGGTTTAGAGTTTTATTTAGTGTTAGAGTCAATTTAAGAGTGTTGTATCTGTAAAGCTATACAAAGGCTAGACAATGGTCATTTTGGAAATTAGTTGATTATTATTATTTGATATTTATGATGAAAATACACTTTTTGAGAGTTTTTCCCTATTTCGGTTATCTTAAAGTGAGATATTTGAGATTTACGGAAGAGTTGCTTCATTTTCATGAAGCATATTTGTGTTTTGTCTATTCCGCAGCATTTGTTGCGTCAGATCTGGTCTTCATGCTGCTTCAGTTTAATCGCATGTGAGGTAGTCATAATTATCTATTGCAAATGTAGGTGAATAGTTTGTTTTAGTTTTTAAAGCAGTGTTAGGGTGGGTGTAACACCCCCTTCCCGTAGGATAGAGATATTACTGACATTCATAACATAATGCCCGGTAAAGAGATTCATATCCTGAAATACCTCATTTATTGAAAAGCATTAAAATGTTAAAACTGAATTGAACATAATTGTCTCGAAAACTGAATGTAAAGTAAAAGAACATAAACTAATCCTATGAATGACATAAAAGTGATCTAATTCTTGTGTAAATATTACTTATTCCTTCCTAATTCTTTGTACTAAATCTACTCCTGGCCATCCTGCTCTGCGTCATCATAATCACCATTTGTGAGAATTAAACATAGAAGAAAACAGGAAGACAAACAAAAATGAGTCGAATACTCAGTAAGTAGCACATCATACCGTAAAATATAATTTGGCCTAGCATGGACTTAATTTCTGAAGACTCTCCACAACATACATACAACATCATAGATTCACAATCATACACGTAACATAACTTTCTAAAAACTTTACATTCATACATATATCGTCACAGATTCACATAGCATATATATATATTCATCATTAACATGAGCGGAAACATACATAATCATGACAAACATGTAACGTGAATGCATAATAACTTGTTTATCTTGTTTTAACGTGAAGTGAAACACTCTTGAGTCCGTGTTTCACCTAATTTGTCATAACATGGAGTGAAATATGCTTGAGTCCGTGTTTCACTTAACTGGCATAACATGGAGTGAAACACGCTTGAGTCCGTGCTTCACTTAACTTGCATAACATAGAATGAAACACGTTTGAGTCCGTGTTTCACTTAACTTGCAGTTAACCACGCTTGAGTCAGTGGCACCGTAAAACTTCTTATCTTTCTCAATGCATGAGAATTTATTAGGCTTCATGAACATTTCTAACATGGCATATTCTGGTACATGGCATAGCATAACATGACACATTCTTGTACATGACATAGCATAACATGGCACATTCTTGTACATGGTATAACATAACATGACATGACATAACATGACATATTCTTGTACATGGCATAGCATAACATGTCATATTCTTGTATATGGCATAGCATAACATGACATATTCTTGTACATGGTATAGCATAGCATGACATAGCGCATGACATAGCGCATGACATAGCATAACATGACATACATAATCTAAGTATTACATGAACATGGCTTGCATAATCTGGCTATTCTATTACATGGCATATTTGACTTAAATTACTACATGAACATCTCATGGCTACCATATGATTTTAGTAACATTCAATCAATCAAACAACAAATTCATTCATTCAAGCATAACCTCATAATTCATCAAAGATTGTGAAAGGGAATCTAACCTTGACTTGTCTATTAGTGTAGCGTAAATAGCTATCATAAGCACATCATATTTTCATACATAACAATAATATTCATAGTACTCATGCATTTATATGATCATACTAGTTACCTTTTAGCGATGCTTCCTGATTTCCAACTTGTAGCATGTTACCTATACGAGGTACTCAACGTTACTAATTTTCTAGATAACGTATCGTGGTTGTTTATGTGATTAAAACAAAATTAGAATTTTTTACATAGTAGTTATCTTGTTTCCTTGCAAAAATAATAAATGCTTGTAATATATAGTTAATCGTGACTAAATAATTTAGGAGTGTAATTGGGTGTTTCTGTGAAATATGAGCCCAGAATAAACATCAGGCTCACATTGATTCAGCCTACTCAGAAAATAAGGAGGCATTCGACTGGGCTTAAGGCCCACGGGCCCATTCTAGATTAAAAAGAAGCTTCTCTCTGTAAAGCACATAGCTAACACAGAGAGCTCATGGATGTGGGAGGGAGTTGCGCGATGACTTACTGAGAGAGGGGCTGAGTGTGACGGCGGCTCTAGGTGGCTGGACGCGATGGCGGTGCAACTGGGAGGTCCCTATGGTGGTGCGACACCAAGAGGGGAATAAAGGGAGAGAGTTTTAGAGAGATGGAATCGAAAACTCAAATAATCGAGAGGGAGGAAGGTTGCGTGCAACAACAGGGGCTTACCTAAGGGAGTGGGTGCGACGGGACTAGGTTGGTCGGCGTTTTCTGTGGTGGTGTGGGGGTGGTCCGTCGATGTGGCTGTTGGTTGTCGGGAGGGAGGCTGCGGTGGTGCTTGCGGGAGTGGGTTTCTTTCTCTGCGTGAAAGAGTTTTTCTCCAGGGATTTTTGTGTGTATAATTCAGAGGCTTTGTGGGTTTCTTATAGGTGATGGAAGGGGAACAACGTGAATCTTCAGGGGATTGGCTATAATTTGAAGTTGCCTAGACTTTCAGAACCTATTCCTACGAGGATACAGATTCTGAGAGGATTTTGAAGAGTTTGAGTTGGAGTTAGTCTCAAACTAGGAACCTAATCTAATATGGGAACCTAATGGATAAACTATACGAAGGTTTTGATAGGGAAAGAATCATTATTTTAATTTATCTATTAGCATATTTCCTAAGATGATAATCAAAATAAAATAAATAAATAAAAATATAATACTAGTTTTAAGCCCTAAATTTGGACTCGTATGTTACAGTGGGACCTGTGGGTTGGAAAAGGTTTGCAGGTTGTATTAGTTTTGTAGTTGGAGATTTTAGAAGAGTATACTTTTGGCATTATGTATGTTGTGGGGACTATGCTTTGAAGGTAGTATATAATTGATTTGTTTTCTTCATATAAGTTTTTTTAAGGCATATGATTTAATAGAGGACACTAGCCTTTCTTTTACAAGGACTTAAATCTGCAACCAATTATCTGCAGGTGTGGATCGTATGACCATAACTTATATGCTCTTGACTATGAAAACCGTTGCTGTGTTTATATGCTTCCTTGCGGTGGAAGTATATATGGATCGCCTGCAATCAATGAGGTGTATTTTTGCATTCAGTCATTGATCAAATCATTTAATTTTGCTTCACAAATCATGTTTGGTTGATTGCCAGAAAATGCTTTTGTTTTGAAGTACTTTGTCACTTGCATTGATTGTGATGTGTTTTCACGATATGTCTATATAATCTTGTTATGCACCAGTTTATTTTTTACACATTTTTACACAATTAGCGAACCCGACACATAATAATAGGGTGGCTGTGCATAATTGGATTCGGGTCAATTTGTTACACATTTTTACACAATTAGTGAACCCGACACATAATAATAGATTGTGTTGGGTCAACCCATGGGGTTGACCAGAGTGACCCATTTAGCCAAAAAAAAAAAAAAATGTTATTTGGGTCATTCGGGTCATGGGCCGATTGACGTGCTGCATATTTTATGCTAGAAATTGATTTTTAAATTGAAACGTATGTCACTTATTTTAAATTTTTTTTGTTGTATAGTCTTTACCTTTGTTATCCAATAGTAGGAATGATAAAATATGTGTATGATTTTTTAATGGGTTAAACAGGTCGTGTCAGGTTTGGGTTGATTAAAAAATGGCCCGAACCCGACATGACCCAACCCGATGGACAGCCCTGCCCGTATGTATTGGGCTATCTTTCTTGGATTGTGGTTGCACTTTGGTTTCGTTATGGGTATGAAGATTCTGTGCAGATGGATAAGAAATACCCAAGTACAATTTTGATAATTTTTGGCTAACGTTTAATTAAAATTTAAATGCAGCTAGATAACCTATATTGTTTGAGTAGCTTGTATTTAAATAATTAACTCCAAACAATCATTAAAAACATGTGTTTATCAGGTTTGACCAATTTAGGAATTGTTGTCATCTTTTGCGATTATCAATAAAGAATTATTAATTATAAAAAGGAAGGTCTGTCTTATAAAAAAAAATTATAAAAAGGAAGGTGTAGGGATTGCAGACATGAGCTGTAAATGGGTTCTCTATTTTTGGTGCTAGGGTGTGGGGTTACGGGGGATTAGTTCTGCCATATGTTCTGTATAGATTTTCATGATCACATGCTTGTGTTTCAAATGAATCGTGTAAATGATGGGATATTATTTTTGGTTTCTTGGCTTGAGAAGCTAAACTTGCTACTGACTCTGCGCATGCGAGTATGTTTCTTTTTGGGTAAATGTCTCGCTAAAACAGAATACCCCTAACTTGGAGATTATTGATTTGTCTTTTACCTGATATAACGTCTAATTTACTTTTGATGTAGGTGCATGAAACACTTTATGTGGCTTCTACAAGTGGCCGTATGACAGCTATATCAATTAAAGTATGGAAAATTTCAATTATCAGTGTATTAGAATACAATGTGTTTCTCAAAGATGTATCTAATCTAAGTTCAGGAAATTTGGCCAAGAATGGCAATAGGATTTGCAGTTATTGTGTTTGAAATGGATTCTTTAGTTTGGATTTTGATTTTTGCCTTACATAGTGCAGTGAAAAGGGAAACTTATTTAAGGGAAAAACTCTATTTTCAAATCCTGCAGACAAAATAACATAGAGTAGGTAAACAACATACACAGTTTCTATTACATTTTTTGTTGCATGATTTTATGATTATTCTACATGGCCATTCACCATTATCTCCTCCCCCCATTTATCATATGAACTATCATCTTCACCACCACAATTACTGCAAAACTATTTCTTTATTGGGATAGGAAAAAGTAGCAACAATTAATTAATATATAAGAGAACTATGAAGGATTAGGAGGAAGAGGATGATAAGGTGTTCAACCTATAATTGAAATTGAAAAGGAATGAAAGAGAAACAAGTACTACTTGTTCTTTTGCTGAAATATGGTGTTCTTTTAGTGGAAAATGTAATGATTCTTGTACCTTTGTACATATAATGTTTTTTTTTTTTTTTTTTAAATTTTTTAATGAACTTGCGTTACCTGCAAATTAACTTGGTAGGATTAATTTGTTTACTTAAGCTATGATTTGTATTTGCAGAGTTTACCATTTAATATATTGTGGCTGCATGAGTTCGAAGTGCCAGTGTTTGGTTCTCTCACTATCAGTTCTCTAAATGAAAATGGTATGCATGTTCTTCATTCAATTAATTGTCTGTGTCTTCTCCCTTTGTGATCTTTGTATTATGTATTATTAGAGTATTATGTTTTCTACAATTTCCTGCATTGTTTTTCACTGCAGTTATTTGTTGCTTGGTGGATGGGCATGTTCTTGCATTGGATTCAAGTGGATCCATCATTTGGCAGGTACTGTTATGTTGCCTAATATTTGTGTTAACTACATACCATTATCTTTAGTTTCCCTTCATTGATTTGAATGATTTGCATATCAACTTGCTTTGCCATTAAAATGAGATTCCCGCACATGTTTCTCTCCGTCCATGAGTGATATTCTCTCTGTACATCCATAACTCAGATGAGGAAATTTTTTTCTCTGATGATGCTTGGTGGTTTGTAACGGCGAGGTTACGTTTGAGTGTTGTGTTTGTTAGGGTGACTGTGATAGAATGGGGTTCTCAAAACATTTAGTGATAGAATCAAAAGTTTTTTCATTATCAAAGGATGGAAGCCTCTTGCTAATAACTGAGAGAAGCTGGAAGGTGGTGAATGAGCTGAGGATGGGGTTGTCTACGGTGTAGTGGTTTACTAAATCATTGGAGGGCTGTCTGAAGGGGGAAAAAAAGGACTTCTACACCACGGTAAGGGAAGGAAATCACAACTTCATAGCGTAGAGATTTTCAAATGCTCGTGGTTGTTACTTGGCTGTAGTAGAATAAAGAGGTGGTAGCAGCCGTAGTTTTATTTTCATACCTGAAGAGATGGAGGGTTACTGATGGAGGAGGATGGCGGAGGCACTGTGGGGTTTGCAAATGAAGGGAGGGGCTTAAGTCATAACAGAGGAGGGGCATATATGAGACCGTAGGTGGTGGAGAGGAGCCTCTACAAGATCAGATAACGGGCATGGGATCGACAAAGCTCCTCTTACAACAAATACGGTCAGTGCTCAAGGTGGCAGGCTTGCTGTCAGTTTGGAAGAGGAAGGCTTACATTGTACACTGTTGGACGTGAAGTTTCAATTAAAGGCACTCCAAGAGAAGGTTGATTTCTTATTAAGGTGTTTTAAGGAAGGGTAGGGCTCGGGCCTGGGCCTGGGCATGGGCATGGGCATGGAGTTTAATAGTAGAAGGGCAGGGCTCGGTATAGACCTGGTCTCGGAGACAAATGGACTCAATAAGTCCACCGCAGTTGGTCAGCTCAAAGTGGGACAAGTGGGCCTGGGCTCGGGGGTAACTGGACCCAGTATTGCAAATGGGCAAAGGAGACAAGTGGGCCACTCTTTGGGGCCTTAGCCCATGGGACATAATGCAGGCAAGGCAAGGCTCGGGACCCAACCAGTTTGGAGAATCAGAGAGGGTGGTGCTTCGAGCCCCTTCGTTGGCAGGAGTTTGGCAACCTCGCCGGCAAAGGTTTCGTTTGTTTCGTGATCAGCCAAGGAACCCTCGACGGTGGTCGAGAGGGCGACGCCGATGGTGGGGGAGACGACGACAGATGTCTCTGAAAGGGTCTTGGAGGTACACCACAGCAAGACAATGCCAACGAGTAGTATGGAATTTTTTTTTTGGGGGGGGAGGGGGAGGCGACGACAACTGCCTCTTTAACGGTTTTGAGCGTTCCTCACCACCGAGGGTCGAATTCTCGGCACACCATAGCCAGACAATGCAAAAATCTGCCCAGTAGTTGGATGTGGCCTGATGAGTAGCAGGGATGTGGTTGCTCTGGAATCTTTGATGGTATTCCCTCTGGCAAAAGTTGTACAGCAGGTGGACGTGGCCAAAGACCTACCCAGTGCGAGATCTGCCTATAGTGTTGATGTTGGGCCCTCACAGATGCTAATTTTGATGCAGGCCTTCCTTGAATGGGATTGTAGTAATATATTTGCGGAGGAGGAGATGGGGACGCCATTGGATTCGCAGTGGGCAACTAGGGACAGGATAAACATGGTCGGGGAGCCCATACCTCTGAACTTTATGTTCCAAGTCAGTTTAGAGCTTCTGATTGGGTTATACATAAGGTGAATGAAATTCAACACTGTGTAGGGATGAAATGTGAAGGTTTTGAGGAACAATTCATGGCTTTGCTTACTGCCATTGAAGTTGGTCATGCTTAGATCAAGAAATCAGGATCTAAAAAATAGAGGGAACTAAAGAGACTAACTTAGTCTCTAAACTATGAGGGTAGCTCAAGTCAAGAAAGATCCAAAGGGAAGGGGCTAGCACCTTCTTTATGAATGTCGATTGGGCTTATCTTGCATTTGATGGGGGCTTCAAGAGTTGTTCTATTTATGGGCTTCACCGGGGAATACACAATGGCATGTTCCTTTAAGATGTGGAAGACAACTTTTTGTGTGCTTTTGCTGGTGTTTATGGGCCAAACTTGGACAACAACAAAGGACTATTATGGGAAGAAATAACGGGAGTTCATAGCTGGTGGGAACCACATTGGTGTATAGGTGGTGACTTTAATGTTATAAGATTCCCAAGTGAATGTTTAGGAGAAAGTAGGCTGTGACCAACAATGATGGAATTCTCAGAGTTTATTTTCGACTTGAATTTGGTGGATATTCCCCTCAAAGGTGGAGCATTCACGTAGTCCAACAATCATACGGGGTCTAGATTGGACAGATTTTTAGTTTCATTGGAATGAGAAACTCCCTATCTGGATGTTTGTCAAAAGAGGTTGCCTCGCCTATGTTCGGATCATTCCCCTATCTTTTTGGATTGTGGTGGTATATAAGGAGGGCATCGGTACTTTAAGTTTGAAAATTTGTGCCTGAAAACCGAAGGTTTTATGGACAGGGTTAGAGAATGGTGGTTGATTACGCCCAAACTAGTACGCGGTGTTATAGTATAATTTAGGGTGTCGATCCACAGGGAATCGGAAGAAACACAACAAGACGAAAGCTTAAAAGAAAAGATTAAATTACAATATGACAAGAATCTGAAAATTCTACTTAAAGCACGTAATTAAAATGAGATTAGGACAAGGATAAGAAGGCAAGTAAAGTTTTGGGCTTCCATTAACCAGATCCAATATTCTTACTTTTTCAATCCAAATTATATATACAATTAAGAATAATAGCACCAAATTTCTAGTTGGAAGATGACATTATATTTATCTACTTTCTCAAATTTAATTCTAGAATCTATTTTCCCTTTACAAACCACAATTTTCATATATAAAAATGAATATCAGATCTAAAGACGACATTATGTTCACAAACAATAATGCAGCAAAAGATCACATCAATGGCATGAAAAACCTGTTTAAGCCACAATCATATATTCATAATCCTATAGCTCAACAAAATCAAACCATAGCAAAACTTAATATAATTGTCTCAAGCTTATAACATCCAAAACAAATAGAAAATTGAATCCTAGAATCTTAAACAATAAAGCTTAATCTATGAATTGAAATATAGTCAAAGTATTTTCACAAATCAATTTCCGCCCTAGGCTTTACCCAAGATTTAGTTCTCCATGGAAGAACTAAAAAATAAAAATGATATTTTTCTCTTCTTTAGAACTGTGCCTCCCTTAAAAAACTCCCATATTTCGTGCTAATGAGCTTATATAGGATAGGAAAGAAATCCTAATGTCTTCATGATTCCCGCATAAAAAATCGCCTAAAAATTTTAAGACTCAGCTTGGCAGCCACACACGTGCTTCAGGAGTTCGAATTTAGAAATCCTTATTAGAGGCAAATTTGTATCCTTTCAAGATAGCTTTCCAACGCATTAAGAATCGCATCAATCAGATATGTGAGTGAAAAGTTATGATCAAAACACTAAGGTATGTCCAGGCTGTCTCCTAGCGCGTTTTAGACTCTGACTTCTTGCAGTTTCTTTTTGTGATTTGTTTCTTTTTCTCTTGATCCTAATTACTCTCAAATCCCATCATTATCCTTATTTGAAGAGTCTTGCACTCGTTGAAAATTCTTAGGTTGTTCCAACATCTTGTCCACTTTAAAGTCCTTTGAATTTGACTGGGCTTTGACTTGCTCTTTTATAGACCCTGAAATTAAACATAAAAACCTGCTTAGGAGTATCTCAAAGTAAATAGAAACTCAATTCAAGAATACACATTAATTCTTATGATTTTTATTCACATTTTAGTATTTTAGTCCAATAATAGGATATGTAGAGTGCACTTTCGTACACTTATCAGTGGTCTTCTTATCAGATTTATGGCACGCCTAGTTTTGTCCTTGTAGGTAAACTAAAAGCTTTAAAAAGAGATTTAAAGCTCTGGAATGCTCAATCCTTTGGCAATATAGGTGATTGCAAAAAATCCATGTTGGAGGAGCTACAGGAGTTAGAGCGGATACAGAAGGATTGGGTTATTTCCTTGGAAGAATTATCTTGGAAGTCGGTTAGTTTCAGAATTAGAGAGGGTTATCCTACTAGAAGATATTTCTTGGTGCAAAAAATCAAGAGTATTATGGTTGAAAGAAGAGGATCGAAGTATGAAATTCTTCCATAGAGTGGCCAACTCTCATAGGAGAACCAACAATATTGAGATGCTGAATATAGATGATGTGGTTTGTTCGGAGGCCCATGTGATTCAAGAGCATGTTGCTGATTTTTAAAAATGGACTTGTCTTTGAGTCTATCGAGCAGCCAAATGTCTCTTGGTTGGAGAGGCCATTTGGCGAGATGGAGGTTCATGGTGTGATGAGGAGAATGGTCTTCTGTATACTCTCTATGTACATGGGCTATGCCTATGTTCATTCATATCAATAAAACAAACTTCTTACTTATCAAAAAAAAAAAAAAAAGTTTGGGAACTAGAAAATTTTGAAAATTTCTCAAAAGTTTTTTACTTTCAATCCGAACATCTTTACACCAAAATAATCTCAAGTTCATCTTGAGGTTTTGCCTCGATTTCTCTAACAAGCAAAAACTAAAACAATTTTTACAAACGTTTAATGAAAACCCTCCCAAAAATTTTCTTCCCAAATGTAGTTTTAATAGACCCTATGGATTTTTTGACCCCCAATAAAAACATCTAAAAAAACTCTCAATTCAAACATTTTTTAGTGGATCCCACCACTTCATCAAAACCCCATAAAAACCAACCTCTCAGTTTTTCAACACTTTCAGAAATTTTCAAGAAAACCTCACATGTAAACAAACCCTTAGTCAAAGGCTTTTGCACACGATTCACAAAACATGTGATATATCCAGAGGGGTGGAACCTCAGATGTAAATGTTATAGAAAATAATATTTCCTAATTCCATTTTAAGGGTACATTTCTAAATTTCCAAACCAATATTTTTCAAATTGAAAAATTATCTGTCATATAATAACCAATTATGAGTGCAGTCTATACCTAGAACATCTTTCAGAAGTTTATTGATAAATGAGGTCTAAAGGGAAGGAGGTTTAATTTATTTTGCTTTCAGTTTAACGTTCATGCTGGACTCATGGCTTTTAACATGATTTTTTCAACCCTTTGTGCTTCTTCAGTATAGAACTGCTGGTCCAATATTTGCCGGAGCCTGCATTTCTGCTGCTCTTCCTTCTCAGGTATATAATTTTCTTCAAGAAACTAAAGTTTGTTATCTATATTATTGATTATGAAGTTCATCCCCCTCCCCCTCTTCCACCTGAGATAACCTTATCTTCTATATTTAGACTTCTTTCAGCTTTGGTAGCTAGGGGTGCTACCCTCATCCTACGGGGCGGGGTAGCCCCTTTCCCGCCCCTGCATGAGCAGAGGGTGGGGTTTCTCCCCTCGGAACCGTCCCCGCACAGGGAGGACATGGCACCCCATATCGGTGCCGGGGGGCGGACCCCTGCTCCCTTGGGTGGTGCCCATTGTACTGAATGTGATTCAATAGACATGTATTGTTCATCAGACAGAGACCAAGCATGTCGGACTAAATAAAAGTGAAATCTAAAACCATTTCAGGAGGGAAAATAGCAAGGGGGATGTACGAGAGATGGACCAGTGAATGGTCACAACTGGTGAAGTGTAAAGGTTTGTTTTGTAATTAAGGGAGTAATAAAACTAATGCAATCAATAAATAGTAAAAGAACTAAAATAATTAGGAAAATGCTGAGGTGGCTCGATCGAAGTAAAGGAAATGCCTCATATTGCACTTCCTTACATAAGAACAGGGTGGAAGATTAGGTTCTAGGTTCAAGACTCCTCAAGTACGTGTCCAAGTTGCCATATAGAAAAAGAAAAAAAATGTTTTCAATATCTGTTGATGTAAACTTTCTCTTGTTTCTTTCTTTTTGTCGAAAGTTTCTTGCTTTATAAATCTGGTGGCCAACTTCCTAATAAAGTAATGCATAGGGTAAATCAAATTGATGCATGCCTTGAGATTTTGAACTAATTCGTTGTGTAATATGGTGACCCCCCTACTCTATATGATCTTCTATTTGCACACCGAATTATGATAACCTTCTGAGTTCCCAACGATGAAGAATTGAGAAGAAAGAAAGATAAAACGAACATAATATTTGGGCATGTCTTATTTCTTAAAGATTATTCTATGAAGAAGATATCATAATAATATATGAACAGAAGCATCTCAAATTTGTGGAAGCTTTTGTCCTGCTTAACATGCCTTAGTATCATAAAGTTTGGGCATGTCCTGGTATTTTAAGAATGCTCTTTTAATATCACTACTAATAACATATAGTATTGATGCTGATGCTACTTTACACATCGTCTTTTTTTGTTTGTTATTCTACAGGTGCTTATATGTTCCAGAGATGGAAGTGTTTCTTCACTTGAACTGGTAAATTCCCCAAATATCTTGTACAAAAAAAGTCCTAAATAATTTTGATCGTCTGTAATGACTTTTTTATTGGGCAAGTGGCTGATTAGAATAAACTGAATAATCTATATAAACACCAGTATGCTGTGTAGTAATGCAATGCTGGAATGACAACAAAAGAAAAAAAAAAAAGAAGAAAAAAAACTCGAACAAAAACAAACTCACTCAGTTGCCACCAACAGCTCAGCAATTATTAAATAGATGATCACAGCGTACTATCACCATAGCAATAACATCTACCAAACAAATCACCACAGTATATCACAGACTTAAATTGCACAAATCAGTTCATACCCGAGTGAGAGAAAATACTTGAGGCCTCTAGCACAAGAACAGTTCCTCATGGCAGTAAACCTCCCACCCCCTTTGGCTGCAATAAATCTAACAACAGCTGTCTCTAATTATAGCAGGGAGGGAAAGTATGAAAAGACATGACACAGATCTAACAAATCTATCATAGATCTAACAACTATTTTAAACTAGAGAGAGAAGGAAAAGTTTTGCTTTCTTCTACACACTCTTGAATCTACAGAGGGAGAAAGAAGAGAGAGATGAGCTGTAATGATGAGAAATTGGATGATGGTTGCACTTTTTCTCACTAGACTTCAAGATGCTCCTTTTGTTTTCTGACCAAAGGATCTCTTTCAAAAAGAAGCTAATCTACATAAAAGAGAAGCCTCACATTCTCACCTCAATTAGAATCTATCCTCGAACTTGAACCAAGAGTTTGATCTCTTTTAATAGGCTGCTTTGTTTAATGGGTGGTTGGTAATTCTCTATTTCTTTACAGTGATTTAATTGCATAATCTTATTGCATGTCTATTTGGATTCCTCTAATATAGTATTAGAGCGAGGAGATAAAGCTTTTCCTTATCTCAAGTTGAAAGGCCATCTGCCCTTCCTAGTTCCTAACATAGCTGACCTCATTTTTTGTTCTCGAATTTGTGAGTACCGATCCAATTGCTTGATAATCATTGTTATTCACTACAAGTAAAATCTATCAAGGAATTCATAAATTTGTTAACAGAAAAGCTGCACAAAGAAAATCCTACTTTCAGAAATTGGTTTGTCGTTGAAATCTTACACATCAAGTATCCACGTCTTATGTGGCCATCCACATGTAAGAGTAGCATAAAATAAGTCCGCAAGTCTCAGGCATGGTGTCCTCTTTTGTGCATATAGTACCTTTGTGAATGAACTTTTTGTAGCAGATTAAGTATTTATTTCTCCATTTAAATTAGACATCCTGAATAATAAAATGCTGCAGCATGAATCTTAATACTGCTTTTCCAGATGTTGTAAACTAAACATTCAAATTACTCGTTCCGTTGACTATTGCTCATTGGTTACTGCTTTATTTCATTACAGGAAAAGGGAGATCTACTCTGGGAATACAATATTGGCGATCCAATTACTGCATCTGCGTGTGTGGATGAGCACTTGCAGCTCCTATCTGATCCTTTGCTTAAATCTGACAGGTGGAGGAAAAGTAGACTTGGCAGAAAACGTGAATATATATATATATATGTATATATGTATATGCACACACACACTAGATCATTTATAAACCTTTCATTATGTTTCCAGGTTGATTTGCGTCTGTTCCAGTTCGGGAAGCATGTGTTTGCTTCGGGTTAGCAGTAGTTGGGATATCAACGGCGAGGCAAGTCAACCAGGAATATATGTGCAGGAATTTGGAAGGCTGAACCTACAGGGAGATGTATTCTCATCACCTGTCATGATTGGTGGCAGGATTTTTGTTGGTTGCAGGGATGATTACGTGCACTGCATTACTCTTGAAATTGAAAGTCAAGGTGATCAGCCTCCAATTTTTGTCCAAAAAGGCTGGGGTACACGAGATAACTCCAATAAAATTTTCTTAAATTAAAAAAAAATAAAAGAATTAATAAAGAAAATAAAATTTAAGGGGTGGCTTCCTATCCCTTGGAGGGCTAGTCTGGCCACCCCAAGAGGGTGGGTGATTGGGGTGGGCCAACTACCCTAGCCACTCCCATGGCTGGCTAACCTCACCATTTTGTGTGGAGATCCATCTGCACGACTGGAGAACCCTGTACAGAGCTGGTCTTGTCACCCCATGCAAGTTCACTTGCACAAGGTGATTGGAGGTGGCGAGAACCAATATTGGGTCAGCCAACTGCACTCCAAACAGTGTGGTTGGCCACGCTCGGGAGTGGATGTCCAACCACTGCCTCCAAGGCTATTTTTGAAGGATATGGTTTAAATTCTTTTGTTTTCAATTATTTTTATTTTAAGTAGTTTAATTGAGCGTGGTTGTGTTTTTTATTGTCTACTCTTTATTGGAAGAAGTAAAAGACTTGGTTTACACGGGTTCAGGTCTCCTCCGTGATGCTTCCATCTGTTTTCAACTTTTTCTTTAATGAATAGAAGACTCCTATAAAAAATCGTATCTAAAAAGCACACTTTTTTTTGAAGTAAACGAAACATTTCATTGAATCAAAGAGGTTCATGAATACACAGTTTTTCAGACAAAACAACCTCCTTAATGGAGTCAGGACAATCCTCCATCCACACATTGTCTTCCTCATAATTGTAGAGCCATCCTTGCTAGTTTGTGAGCTACCTTATTTGCTTCCCTTCTACTGAATTGGATCTCCCACAGAGGTGTAGACTTGAAAATGTATCTCACATTATCAATGATTTGACCATACCGGCCCCACTTCTACTCATCTCTATTTATATGGATTAACCACAAATTGAGCATTCCCTTCAAATATGCACTGGTTTATTCTTATCTCTTTGCAGAAAATCATTGCCTTCCATAATGCCAGTACCTCGGCAGTTGCTGTGGGTGAGTAATGAGCATGAGTCTTCGACACATTGTTGCCAATACTTTACCATCCGAGTCCCTAATGATTACTCCAATTCCCATATACTTTGATTTGTTATTAATAGGAGCATCCCAATTTACCTACATCATGATTTCTGCAGGCTTGGTCCATCCTCTATCATGACTCTCACCTCTCACAGAATTATTACTAGTTTGCAATAATCGCTGCCTGTTGATATTCATGTAGGCCATCTATTGCTTCCCTTAACTGAGAAGATCCTATTTTATTTCCCTCTCCAAATCAACTTGTTCTCTTGATTTGTTACCACTGATAGGCAGACTATATACCGCCTCAGCTTCACTCTCACTGAAAACTTCTTTAATTAGATTTGCTCTCTACCAACTTCTATCTTCATCAGTCAGTTCTTTAACACTTGCATCTTGGTCTGGTCTGGTATCTTGACAAGAGATTGGATCTGATAAGAAGATGGAAGTGGGAGCTGCCAGTGCCATATTCTTATACTTCGACCATTCCCCACCCTCCATGGTAGCTCTTCCTCTAAGATGTCAGATATAACCAAATGCTCCTCCGAGGTAATGAAGGTATTGACCCCAACTTGGCCTCCAACATTGATTCATTTCTGAAATATTTCTTCTTCATGATTGTTGCTGCCAAGGTATGAGGGTTTTGAAGCATCCTCCAACCTTGCTTAGCTAGCATAGCCAATTTAAAGTACTCAAGATCCCCAAAGTCCATACCTCCATAATGCTTAGACTCTCATTTTTTCCAATGAATCTTATCTCTTTCTATTGGGACCCCACCAAAAAACCTCGTTTCACCCTATCATATGCTTTGGGCATATCAAGTTTCATAGCCATACTTCTCACTTTCCCTCTTTGTCGAGTCTCCATATAATGGAGTGCTTCATATGCCACTAACACATTTCTAATGTCAACCTTCTTGGTATAAAAACACTCTAATTACTAGAAATAATCAAGGGCAGGACTCTCTTTAATCTATTAGCTAAAACCTTAAAAATAATCTTATACAAAACATCATGTAAGCTAATAGGTCTGAAATCTCTTGCGAACTTTGGTACTTTCACTTTGGAAAAGAGCAGTGTGTGTAGTTTACAGGGGTCGAAAACACCATCTCATAAAAGGTTGAAGATTGCATTACATACCTCATCTCCTACTACCATCCAATGAGATTGATAAAAGCATGCCCCATACTTGTTGGACCAGGTGATTTAAGTGGCTGCATCTAAGATGAAGCTTGTTCAACTTCCTCCCTCTTAACGTTTAATAGTTCATCATTCATTTCCTCTGTGATCAATAAATCCTTAGATGTCAAACGCCTCAGGTGGGTTTGTTGTGCTAAAACTTTCTCCAGTGTAATCTTGAATGATTTCCCCTATTGTTGTTTTCTCTTTATAATGAACTTCTTGGGCATTAGTGATCTCTTATATCCAGTTCTTTTTTCTTCTTTGGTTAGCACATGCATGGAAGAACTTAGTTTTCCTATTCCTCCCTCCCCAAATCTGATACCAGTTCCACTTTGCCCTATATCTCCATTTTAGATCTTCTTCCTTCAACATTACTCTCATCTTTGCTTGTAGACTTTAAATCCCTGCCATGTTTTGGGGCCCCTCACAATCCTATAGAGCCATCAACCGCTTCGTTGTTGTTGTTGTTTTTTTTTTTTTTAACCCATTTTTGCCTCAAAACCCTTTAACTTTGCTTACTCCATGTGACTAGAGCCCTACTGCATGACTGCAATTTCCTTTGCACCCTTTCTATCAAGCCTCCTTGGTTATCTTCTTTACCCCATCTATGCCCAATGACTTCTTTGTAGTATTCACTTAGAGCCCAACTAGCTTCATATATAAACTTTTATTCCCAGTAGTAGTAAATATAGTCTTTGCTTGCATATTCGAGAAAAATGGACTTATGCTGAGAGCTTCTACTGTAAGAACCTCCACTTTGGCAACTTTGTATCTATCCTTCCATATCAAGTTTATTAGGGGCAATTTTGTAAATACTAATTTTAGTTTATTAAATTGCTTTCAATTTCTTGATTCTTAACTCTAGTATGTATTTTATTTCAGCCGCGATGATTTTTAGAACTTAGGAAGTTTGTAAATCAGCTTCTAAGTTACTCTTGGATAATTTATCAATGATTCTTGTATAAAAGTCACATTCATGTTATAAATGTCATTTTGATCATGAAATGTCATATGATACATCATTGAGCATTTGACAACTTATGACGCCACTAGCCCCCGCTTGCGATTAGACGGTGACTGAAACGTCAGGACATGTAACTCAAAGCTACATACTATCGTACATGACAGTTAAGATGCAATGCACCTATTATATTCTAGCAGTATGCAATAAATCGCAACGGAAATTCATGTAAATCGAAGTCAGATTTAGAGCAATTTGTAAAATATTATGGTACCATAAAACTAATTATCCCAAAAGATTTCATTTGTTCAAATTACTTCAAAATAGATAATGTTGTGAAATCTCCTAAAAACAATAGGGATCTCCAAAAAGTAAACCATAAATCCTTTTTTTTTTTTTTTACTACAATTTCTAAGATCCCTCTCAAAAACCCTACAAGGCCTTCTTTACTTTGCCTTGTCTTTGTTAATTATCTTCCTTAACTCTTCAAAGAGCTGCAACATTTCCGTAATGAACTGATCAGCGGCTTCTAGCCTCTCCACTATGGATGGCTCCGACGAGCTCTCAGGACTCTTTGGGGCCTCCTTGACTATCTAGGGTGTTGGCCTCTTGCACTTCCCCATATTCGGTGTTCTGTCCTGTAACAACTTATATCATTCTGGGTTGAGAATGGTAGTGGAAACTACTACAGGAAAATTTCGAGAAATTGCAGTAAGTAAACAAATAACATAAAATAGATAACATAGACATATAAAAGCAAATCATGAAATGAATGCATGGACATGTACTTGACACAAAACTTGGTTTATGCAACTTAACTTTTAAATAAAACATCATTTTCATTTTTGCACATTGAACAATATACATGTAACATATCCTTAACTTATTGCCTTGTTCACTTCTTGTAACATAGTTTGGATACCTCACGGCTCCCCTATGCATTGTTGGTTCCCCGCTAATTATAGCATCATCCAATGGCCCACTTGACCGTGGTGACTACGTCATAATCCTTAATTATGCGGCAATTCGCAATTTCACCTACACTGCATATAACACGTGAGACACCCACTAGTTTTAGGTGCTACCCTACTCCGGTATCCTTTCGACAAGGATCCATTCGAGATCCGCCAATGTTACTTTATCGACCCAGGGGCTACCACTCCATTTAAGCACTCTAGAGTGGACATAGGAGTTCCACCAGGACATTTCCCCATCCTAGCATTTGGGGTCGTTATAAAACATGTATAGACTCTTTTCTTTGAAAACAATATACAACCCAAATGCATGTGACATGAAACTTGTAACATTTTTCTTTTCATGGATCATGTGAATATGGAAATGCCGTGAGTCATGTAATCATGTAATCAAACATTGAACATTTCAAGTTACAGCTTGAAAATATTATAACATTCGAATACTCAATTTACAACATAGACAATAGCATTCAACACATACCAAAGTGGAAAAACAATGTTTAAACCCGAGCATATATATGTAGACATGGCCGAATCATTTGAGACTTGTAAAAATGTGTTATAACCAACAACTTGAACCAATATTTCTAATCATATCCAAAAACGTCATGAATAAGTAAACATAGTAAGATCATCATGTAAATCCAATTATATAGTAATAGCTTATCATCAATCAACGAGTGCATATGATAACAAATAAGAATGCAACGTTAATGCGACATATACAAACATAATCCAAAGTAGGTTGAGAGTCTACTTATAAATATCCGAAGCAAAATACAAGTATCACAATCAAGCAAGCTGAAAATGTGATCTAAACTATTAAACGAAGTGACACACAAAACCCTAATCCGAATGGGTGCATGTGTGAGTGTGTCGTGCCTAGGGTTTACTCCCTCATAGCTTATGAAATCCATTCCACGGCTAGAATGGCTCTCCATGCATTTGGACTTCACTTATAAGGTCGAAACTCTATAGAGAAAGGAGCCCTAGTTCAAACTCAAAATGGTGGTTGTGGTCTTTCTTCCCTTCCAAGGTCTCTTGCTCACATGTATATGCTAGTGGGATTCAGTCTTCCTCTTGAGGAAAAACTCTAATCTTTCCCGTATGTGTTTGTGCAAGTGAACACACATATCTGAACCCTTTCATCACCCTTTTTACTCTAAGTGGTCGTGTGTGTGTGTGGATAAAATGGTCGAGTGATTCTTACCATGCGTGCTTCATCTCCTTGGGTGGATTCACGACTTCTTTCTTCACTCGTGGGGTTGGTTGGATGAAGGTAGATGATATGTACACAGTGTTTGGTTGGTGATAAATGGTGAGAAAGTGAAGATGTGAGTTTCTTCCCAGGGTGGTCGCGAGAGAGAGAGAGAGAGAGAGAGAGAGAGAGAGAGAGAGAGAGTCCAAAAATCAAATGGGCAGGGTATCCCCTTGGTGTGTATCTTCTTTGGGCGCTGGCCCCTGGGCTACCCCTTATATAGATCCTCAAACTTCCACACTCGCAAAATCTCAAAGGTTGGATGCATGTATTCCATGTGTCATATGGCTTTGGCTGAAACCCTTGCCCTTCCTCTCTTGGAAAGTCCAAGTGACTTCTATTGTTTGAGTGACAAGTGGCTTACCTTCTAGTTTAAGAAAACCGAATTCCCTAAGTGTCCTTAGGCGTGTGACACAAAAATGGTCTAGGTTCATTGAACCTCTAGGGCGTGTTGGTCATTTGACAAAACCCTAATTTAGACCTAGTGCTTCTTAGGCATGTGCATGCTTGCCAAGTGGCAAGTGGCTTGTAGGGATGTGTGTGCTGGTGCCTTTTTGCGGCCCATCCCTTGCTCTTCCCCACAAGGATTCTTCTAGAACCTCAGTGAGTGTGTGTATGTGTGTTGTCGCCCTTTGCTTTTTCCCACAAGACCTTTCCTCTCCTCTAGACACTTGGGGTGGCATGTGGTGCATGTTTCTTAGGCAACCTTTCCTCTTCCCCAGGAACCTTCTTCTAGGATTTCCAAGTGAAAGACAAGTGGCGTGTGTGAGGGAGAGTGGTGTGGTGGCCAAAATCTAGGGACTAGGGTGTTGCTTTATCCCATGCATCTCTTCCAATTCCAATCATAGCCATCTTCTAGAAAGTCCCTTGCATGAGTGACACTTGGCAAAAAGGTCGTTGGAACCCTTGGGTAGGAGTGAAGCCCTTCTTGCAACCGAAACCCTAATTTCATAGTGGGACGTGCCTTAGCCTCTTGAGCTCTCTCATGCACCACTTCCTCATGCAATCTTCTTGGAACTCACATGGTTTTGACAAGTGGCATGAAAACATGGGTGGTTGGTGAGTGGGTGCATTGGCCGAGTGATCCATGGTCTTCCCTAGGCGCCTCATGTTTGCCTTCCTTTTAGAAACCTTCTACATGTGTGACAAGTGTTAGTTTCTTGGTTGAGTCTGAGTAAACGTATTCTCTCGGTGTCCTTCCATACTAACGGGTCATGTGGGGGTTGTCGTTCTTCATGCGGTAACGCCTGTCGTGGGAAAACATTTCTTGGAAAATCCACATCCTTCACATGAGTGCGATGATGCTCAAACTTTTCCATTTGTTGCCTATGAGCAGCCATCAGACGATCTCTTCTCTCGTGTCGGTTTCTGCGACTACGTTCTCGTCTCTCTAATTTGAGCTACTGACGATACAAACATACGTGTGGTTTTTCTAGGTTTTTCATGCCCTGTTTCAAAGGTATGGTAGGTGCATACAATGTTACTAACAACAAAGAGATCAGAAAAATAAACAAGAATTTATATCCAATCATGCCAAAATACAATCAGTCAGACACAAATTCTTATCAAATGTCTAAGATACAAACAAATGAGGGTATTTAGTTCTCATTGAATCTTCTCTTTCTCAGGTTGCTACTTAAAATTCTTGATTATTCCAAAACACTTTTACTAGGGATATCTTTTGATTCCTTAATTCTTGCTCCTTAATATCCACAATCTGTGCAAGCCATTCCTCGTATGATAGGTTAGGCTGGAGCCAGATACTGCCGGGCTCCACTACTACTGGTCGTTTTCCTCCGGAGCACTTCTTTAGAGATGATACATGAAACACATAATGCACTCCTTGCATTTCAGTTGGTAAATCCAATTGGTATGCCACAAAACCAATTCTTTCTACGACTTCGTATGGTCCTACATACCAGGGACTCAATTTTCCTCTTTTTCCAAACTGTACAGCTCCTTTCATGGGCGAAATCTTAACATATACCTAATCTTTTACGGCAAACTCCAAATTTTTTTGTCGGTTATCAGCATAATTTCTGTTGATTTTGGGCCGTTTGCATCCTTTCTCTAATTAATGCTACTTACTTTCGAACTTCTTACAAGTATTCGGGCCTTAGTATATTCTTTTCTCCCACTTTGTCCTAATACAACATGGACCTACACTTTCTCCCGTACAGTGCCTCGTAAGGTACCATTTGTATTGTGGCCTGAAAATTGTTGTTGTAAGCAAATTCTATCAAAGGCAAGTGACTTTCTCAATCACCACTTAGGTCCAAGACACATGCTCGCAGCAGATCCTCCAATATCTAGATCGTACGTTTAGTCTGTCCGTATGTCTGTGGATGATATGCGCTACTAAACCTTAAACTAGTACCTAGCAACTCTGCAAACTCTGCCAGAAATGTGAAGTGAATCGCATATCTCTGTCTGACACTATAGACTTGGGTACTCCGTGTAATCGAACTGTCTCTTCAACATAAATTCGAGAAAGTTTATCCATAGAGTCTGTATTAGCTATGGGCAGAAAATGTGTGCTCTTCATCAGCCTGTCGACCACAACCCAAATCGAGTTCTTTCTTGATGATGTCCTTGGTAGACCTATCACAAAGTCCATGGACAGATCTTCCCATTTCCATTATGGGATCGGCAACGGCTGCAATTCTTCAGCTGGCCTTTGATGTTCAGCCTTCACCAATTGGAAAACGGAGCATTTTGCTACGTCTTTCTTAATTCCTTCCCATCAAAATTGACCCTTCAAATCCCAATACATTAGTGCTACCAAGATGAGCCTTATGAGGGGTACCATGAGCTTCCCTCAAAATCTTTTCCTTTAATTCCAGGATTGCAGAAATTACCTTCCTCTCCTTATAACACAACATCCCGTTCTTTTTGATAGTAAAATGTTGCGGTCTTTCAGATTTCGCAATCCTTTGTTGAAGTTTCTCAAGTTTATGATCCTTTTGTTGCCCTTCTAAGATCACTTCCTCAGTTAACGGTATGATCTCTTGTAGTGCTACTAATATGGCATCTCTTGGTGGGTTCCCAATTAACAAGTGCCTCATTCCTGCCAATAGAGATGGCAAGTCAGTTTGAGCCTTCGGCTAAGGGCATCTGCTACCACATTAGCCTTCCCAGGATGATATTTTATCTTGCACTGATAATCGCTAATCGTGTCGACCCATCTTCTCTGCCTCATGATCCGTAATTACTTTGCATTTTTCTCTATACAAGTAGTGTCTCCAAATCTTCAACGCGAAGACTACTATAGCTAATTCTAAGTTGTGGGTAGGATAATTCCACTCGTGATCTTTGAGTTGTCGCAAAGCATAAGCGACGACTCGTCCTTCCTGCATTAGTACACATCCTAATACCATCTTAGGCTGCGTTTGGATGTTGAGCTGAATTCAGCTGAGTTCAGTTCTTTATGAATATTAGTGAGTTGAGTAGTGGAGGGAGTTATGTGGGTCTCATCTAAACTAAGTTTAAAGTGTGTTTGGATGTTAGGATGAGTTTAGTATTTTTTATGGGAAGTTGAAAAAGGTTGTGGGTACCACGTATAAAGATGTGTTAAGTTAAAAAAGGTTGTGGGTCCCACGTGTAAGAAGGTTTTGAGTTGAGATGAGTTTAGTAATTTGAGAGTTAGGTATTTGGATGTTAGACTCAGTTTAAAATGAGATTGAGCTCAGCTGAATCTTGTAACCAAACGTAGCCTTATAGGCATCACTATAAACCACATAAGGCTTATGAGGTTTAGATAAAGCCAATACAGGTGCTGTGGTTACCCTCTTCTTTAGCTCTTAGAAACTCTCTTCACACTCATCACTCAAAATATACTTTGCATTCTTCTTCGTCAATGTTGTTAATGGACCAGAGAGTTTAGAAAATCCTTCCACAAACCTCCAGTAGTATCCTGTCAAAACAAGGAAACTACATATTTCGTGGGCATTGGTCGGTCTTTGCCATTTTGTTACGACTTCTATCTTGGTAGGGTCTACATCTCATCTACTCATTTACTAGAAATGACATGTCCCAAAAACTTCACCTCTCGAAGCCAGAACTCACACTTACTAAGTTTGGCATAAAGCGTTCTTGCAAAGTTTCCAATACTAACCTCAAATGTTCCCTATGTTCTTCGTCACTTTGGGAATATATCAATATATAATTTATGAATACTACCACAAAACTGTCCTAGTACCTTCTAAAGATTTGATTCATTAAATCCATAAATGCTGTCAGGGCATTAATCAGTTGGAAATGCATTATTAAACTGGAAATGTCCATAACGCATTCAAAAGGCCATCTTAGGTATATCCTGATCCTTGATCTTAAGCTAGTGATATCCTGATCGCAGATCTATCTTAGAAAATACTGAAGCTTATTGTAATTGGTCTAATAGATCATCAATCCACGACAAGGGATATTTGCTCTTGATAGTTACTTTGTTAAATTCTAGGTAATCGATGCACATTCTCAGAGTCTCGTCCTTCTTTTTCATGAATATGACTGGTGCTCCCAAGGAGATAAGTTAGGGTGAATAAAACCCTTCTTCAAGAGTTCCTCAATTTGAATATTTAATTCCTTCAATTCTACTGGAGCCATTTGGTAAGGTGCCTTGTGCACTGGGGCTGTTGTTGGCTCTAGTTCAATTACAAACTCTGTTTCTTGGTCCGAGGGTAATCCAGACAATAGTCGGCAAAAATTTTAGGGAAATCTTCTATCACTAGAATTTCTTGGACTCCTTTAGGCTCCTCAGTCGCACTAGTCATAACTACAAGATAAGCGACAACTCCTCCCATCCTACTCTTCTTAACTTGTCTGACTATTACTACCGATGTAATTAACTTAAATGCCTTTCCCATGTAACAAATTCTGTCTTTGGTGGGCAAATCAAATACCACCTCCTTCCTACGACATTCTATCTTGGTGAAATGCGTTGATAGCCAATCCATCCCTAGGATTAAGTCAAATTTCATTAGATGGAAAACGATTAGGTCAGTAATCAAAGTTAAACCTATGACCTCCAATGGACAATCCTTAACTACTCGCGTGCACCCAACTACCTTCTTGTCTAGAATAGCTACTAGAACCTTTCGAGACAAAGGTTCTGCATTCAATTCACATCTTTGCACACAACCAAAAGATACAAAAGATCGTAATGCTCAAGAATCAAATAGAGCGCAAGACGTGTGTTGCATCAACTTAACCTTACCTAATAGGGTAACTAGGGTTATTCAAGGATTCTCAAACAAACACTAGTTACTAGTTAGGGTAGGGTTGGAAATATTACTGGTGATTACTTCGGCATCAGTTGCCTCATCAGCCTCCAAATCTACCTCTCCAGGTGTGATGGCATAAACCTTAGCCTTCACGGGGGGTCTTTACTATGCCACCTGGTGTTGCTGCTCCTCCAAGCGTGTTGCATGGACAATCTCGAATCAAGTGGCCAGTCTGACCACATTTAAAGCATACTCCGGTGATTAATCGGCATTCAGCGCTATGCCTTCGTTCGCATCTTCGACATGGTGATGGTCTAATGGGTACTGTGTTCCCGACCATTAGGGGTGTAACCGGTCCGGTTCGATTTCCAGTCTGGTTCGGTCCGATTTTTCAGTTTTAATAAAATGAAAATTTGTCATAAAAAACTTGTTTATAAAAAAAAACTGCTTTAAAAAAAATCTGTTTTATTAAAAGTCTGTTACTATTTACAAAAATCTGCTTTATAAAAAAAATCGGCCATGTAAAAAAAATTCTGTTATAAAAAAACTACTATAAAACAAAAACTGAAACAAGAAATCTGCTGTAAAAAATATTATATATAATTATAATTTATATATATATAATATAGAATATTTGTATAATTATAATTTTTTTTTATATATATTGTAAAAAAAATATTTATATATATTATAATTATATATAATATAAAAAATATTATATATAGTATTAAAAAAATTAATTTAAATATATAATATAGTGAACGGTCCGGTCCGGTCCAGTCTTAAAAAATCATAGAACCGGAACCTGATCGGTTCAAACCGGTTTTGGCATTTTTCAAACCAGTTTGACCTGTTCGGGCATGTCTGGACCAGTTTTCCAGTTAAAATTTACATCCCTACTGACCATTATACCTTTTCCTTTACCCATGGTGGCGGGGACCTTTCTCTTTCCTATGTTCCTCCCAGGAGAGTAAGACGTTCCCCGTTTCGGTCCGTGTGGACTTGAAAGATCGGGCTTTGTTGCTCCGTCTCTGCTATCGAAGCAACATTGACCAACTCTTGGAAGTTCTCAATTCGCAGGCATATAACTTGATTCCAAATTCGTGGTTGTAACCCGTTTTGAAACTTCCTAGCCTGCATCTTCTCCATTTCGATTAAATGAGGGGTGAATCTCCCCAGCTCCATAAATTAGACCGCATACTGTTCCACAGTCAGATTGTGTTGTGTCAGATTCGCCAATTCTAATGCCTTCTACTACTTCGTTGTTTCTGGAAAGAAATGAGTATGAAATTCCTTCTTAAACTACTTCCAAGTGAGAGTAGTTATGTTTCCCAACTTGCGTGCCAACAACTGTCGTTTCGTGTCCCACCATATTCCGGCTTCTCCTTGAAGCAAGTGTTCGGCATACTGGACCCTTTGTTCTTCCGTGCACCCATTGATGTCGAAAGTCCTTTCGAAGTCAATAGGCGTGTGCATGCTGCCAAGTGGCAGGTGGCGTTTAGGGAAGTGTGTGCTAGTGCTTTTTTGTCGTCCATCCCTTGCTCTTCCCCACAAGGATTCTTCTAGAACCTCATTGAGTGTGTGTATGTGTGTTGTCGCCCCTTGCTTTTTCCAACAAGACCTTTCCTCTCCTCTAGACACTTGGGTGGCATGTGGTGCATGTTTCTTAGGCAATCTTTCCTCTCCTCTAGACACTTGGGGTGGCATGTGGTGCATGTTTCTTAGGCAACCTTTCCTCTTCCCCATTAACCTTCTTATAGGATTTCCAAGTGAATGACAAGTGGCGTGTGTGAGGGAGAGTGGTGTGGTGGTTGAAACCTAGGGACTAGGGTGTTGCTTTATCCCATGCGTCTCTTCCAATTCCAATCATAGCTATCTTCTAGAAAGCCCCTTGCATGAGTGACACTTGGAAAAAAGGTAGTTGGAATGCTTGGGTAGGCATGAAGCCCTTCTTGAAACCAAAACCCTAATTTCCATAGTGGGACGTGCCTTAGCCTCTTGAGCTCCCCCATGAGCCACTGCCCCATGCAATCTTCTTGGATCTCACATGGCTTTGACAAGTGGCATGAAAACGTGGGTGGTTGGTGAGTGGGTGCATTGACCGAGTGATCCATGGTCTTCCCTAGGCACCTCATGATTGCATTCCTTCTAGAAACCTTCTACATGTGTGACAAGTGTAAAAAACAAGTGGCCTTTGCCAGTGTAGGCATGCTAGGGCTTTTGGCTTACCGAAACCCTAAGTCTCTCACCCTTTCTTCCCACAATCATGTCTAGATTCGTTGGGCCTTGAATGTGTGACAAGTGACCCAAAGGTTGGAGGTGTTGGGTGTGCCCCTTGTTTCTTCTAGGGTTTAAGGCTTTAGCCCAATGGGCTGGCCGAATTCCTAAGGCCTTGTTGAACCTATTTTATGGGCTTAGATGCCTAATGCCTTAGAACTAAAATAGGGTCCAAGGTTTCTAAGTACTCTATACCTCTTGCATGGCCCAAAAATTAAACATAAATGGGTGACGAAATATAGACGAAGACTTGGCTAAGTCTGTGTTGTCACACAACTTGTATACATGGCATGTGTTATGTTACATTTGCACAAAGCACGAAATAATATTGTTTTAGCATGGTACATAAAAATGTCTTTTAAGCATGAAGTACACAACATGTTACGAAATGAACACATGTCATGAAATATTTTGTCATGAAGCATAGCATGCTTTTTTTTATCACGACCCAATGTGAGATAAGGGAATATCCTAGTGGAACTGCTCTATTCACTTTGGAGTGAGTAAAAATGGAGTGGTAATCCATGCGTTGACAATGAGTCATCAAAGGGTTTCGAATGGATTTTTTGTAAAGAAATTATGGAGCGAAGTCGTATATGACATCTAATGCTGGTGGGTGCATATGTTATGATGATGAAATGTTTAATATCAATGTATTGAAAGATATATTTGCATAGCTTTAATAACGTATCCTCAACTTGAGTTGTGCTATAGTCATTGGCGGGTGTACTCACAGCACAAATGGGGAACTATGATGATACCTTATGTATGTTATGATGACTCTACTAACAATATGTTTTAAAAAGATGTTCTCTATAAAAAAAAATATGCATCAAGTTTTCTAAGAGATGTTCGGGAATCTGGATGAAAGTCAAATACAATTTTCTGTATATCATGCATACATCTCATGTTTATCATCTGTCATGCATATCTTATCTCTATACATGCTGGTTGTTTAACTTATTGAGATTTCAACGAATCTCATTATGGTAGTCCCAACTACCATTCCCCCTAGAATGCTAGAAGTTATAACAGGACCAAATTTTGACGATTAAGATGGTGATAAACTCCAACCCTTGGACGAATGATTGAAGATGAGTCTGACCCTGACCGCAAGTTGGAACTGATTGTGATGTTTTTAGAGATGGTCCTGATTGCCAAGCAATGCCTTAGAGAAATTATTTAAGCTATCTTGAAGTTGTCTGTAATAAGGAGATTTTATCTCCCCAGTTTGTGTTTGAACTTATGCCTTATGGATTGGACCAATTAAAGTAACGCATTACATATGTTTAATTTGAATATTGAGATGTTTAGTTCATTTTAGTACAAAAATTTTTAGAAGTTACCATTTTTCGTTGCGATTATTATATACTGCTTGTTGCATACTAGGGTGCATTACATATTACTGTTATGAACAAGGGAATGTAACAATATGTTGCATGTCTCGACGCTCCAAATCTCTATTCCATCCAAGCAAAGGTTGGGGGTTGGGGGTCTCACACGAAATTCCCAAAGTCTACCCTCTTTCCATCTTCTTTCAATTCAAAATTCTTCACTCCTTTGTCTCTGGTTTCATCTCTCCTACATCTTTACAGTCCCATATTAGTAGTTTATATATTCCATGATTTTCTTGAATTTAACCTGGGTTTCCTCCCCCATCAATGTTGTTTCCTTCAATCGTTCTGTCCCTATCACCCTCTATAGCTGTAGGAAAGTTATGGCCATTGGGGCAACTCCAATTTTTTATTTTGGTTCGACGTACAATTAGTAGAATCATCAAAGCTTCCTTCCCTTTTTTGTGGTCTTTGTTTTTTTGTGTGATGTATGGGAAAATAAAAGGTTGCCCTGAGCCATACTCAAAATTGGTTTACTTCTTTGCTCCCATGCATTCGTCTAGTGTTACTCTTTGAGCATCCATCATCTAGGAACAAGAAGACCACAATTGAAAGTGCTGTAGTCTACCCAACGCAAGTAAAATTAAATGAAAATAACAAATAATGGAAGAGTGATATGAAATTGAAAATACAATACCAAATTCCAGACTCCTCCTTCCTCCCTTTTCCCTTCTTACACGACGTAACAGACTAACAGAAATGCAAACAAGTAAAATGACTATCAAGGACCTATTACAATATCTCTTATATATTCCCATAATGCCACCATTTCACTTATTCCCCCAACTCCCCCTTGTGCCCATGTTACAATACATCCCCTATTAAAACATCTTGCCCATAAGGTGCAAGTAATCAAGCACATGCGTGACATGACGTGATTTGGAAATAACTTGACTTGACATGAACATAACATACTTGCGTAAACATGAGACTTTGTTACAAATACATATTTTTATAGATTTGCTCAAACACAACAAAATGCATACGCCTTTTTGTTTCGTCAGGAATATTCAAACAAAGCAGACTACCTCTGCCCAAAAAGTATTCCCTCAAAGATATTCAGACAAAGCCGAATTGCCTACACCATGAGCACCTTATTTACGTTTTTATTAGGGATATTTTGACAAGCAAAATGCTTTGGCCATGAGTACCCTATGCATGCTTGGCTCATAAAATATTTCATGACAGACTTGTAATACTTGGGGTCGTGATAAAAAAGACTCATGCATGACTAAGAAGTATTTCATGACATACTCAATGCTTACAACATGGCATGTAACAGATAATCATGTAACAGAAGTGATGATATGGCATTCATGGCATGTAATAGATAATAATGTAAAAGTAATGACGTGATATTCACGGCGTGTAACAGATAATCATGTAACAAAAGTGATGGCGTGACATTTGTGACTTGTAATAGATAATCATGTAACATAAATGATGGTATGACATTCATAGCATGTAACAGATAATCATGTACAATTATAAGTGACATGACATGGCATATTATAAACAATTATAAAGTTTTTACCACCACACATACGTAAAAATACCAAGAGTAAGTTAGAAGCTAACTTACAGAAATGTAGCGTGATGTAAGCGAAGAGTAATGGAGTCTAAGATGAAATGAGGTACATTCTAGGGTTAGAATATCTCACTTAATCTTCCTAATTACATTATTTACTAACTTAGGGCCAAATTTGCAATGTTACTCAACTTTGGAAAATTACAAATTTGCTCCTAAAAATAAGGATTTTACAAACGGACTCCAAAACTTACTAAAATCTATATTCCTCATCTAAATTTCATTCTAAATCTAAATAAGAACTCCAAAATTTTTAAAACTAGTCCCGACTATGCGAAACACATCTTGGCCAATTCATGTATAGGCTAAAATCTAGGGTTTTGCTGGTACTTGACCATTTAACACTCTAACATGTTTAAACTGAAAACGACAACTCTAAAAATCACATCCTTATTTCTAAAATCATGTTAAAACACTAAACCATACATTCCATAAGAACTTGGACTCACTACATCAAAGAAAATGTCAAAACATCAATATCAGATCAAATAAAACCAACACTTGATGTTCTTGGTCTAACACTTTCATATCAACTCCAAGGATTTCAAACGTCCATAAATAACTCTCCTAACATGTTCATCAATCAAACCTATGTGATAGCATGCTTGACTCAACCAAAAATCACAAAACACAACAAAGAAAAATCGATGTGCATGAAAACTTAGAAACCGAGCATGCATGCTTTTGGACTTAAAAACAAAATGACTAGATTCTTGATTTTTATGACACAAAACTTGCAATAACACAATTATATATTTCACATTCAAGTTCTAACTTGATCTAAGCATCACATCTAGTTTGTCATAGCAACAACTTCATCAAAACAAAGCATCAAACTCAAGAGCCTCTAGATTGAGTTTAAAACAAACTCTTGCATGTTCATCATCATTCCAACAAAGATCTAAACCATAAATTCTCTAAACTTCCTTTTAGATCCATAGATCATAGCCTCAATGTGATGCCCCTAGACTCCACTTGGGATTGGACGGAGACGGAAGCTTCGGGACATGTAACTCAAGTCTACACACCTCTCGTTTATGATAGTTAACATGCAATGCATCTAACATGTTACTAGCGATATGCAATAATTGTAGCAGAAAAGGTTCAATTCTAAATAAAGATAGAGCCATTAAAGTATGGTACCAAAAAAAGTAACTACTAAAAATCCCAAAGTACTTGTTCAAAGCTTCTGATACAAAATGAGGGTTTTAAACCACAATAGTACTTAGTTCACCACAAATCTCAAAACACTGTTTATACGGAACCCCCAAAAAATCCTATTTGGGCTTGTCTTTTGCTATGATCTTCTGCAAGTCCTTAAAAAGTCTTAGCACTTCACTAATGAACTTATCGGTTGCCTCTAGTCTTTCCTCTACTGTTGGCTCCACGGAGCACTCAAGGCTTTTAGGGGCCTGCTTAATTGGTGGGGGATCCTGTCGCTTGCATTTCCCCATTGCTATCTCCTAAACCTGTCTCAACTTCTACCATTCCAGGGAGGTAGAACTTAGGGACAAACTCATGGTCATTGATCCTCCCATAAGTTTGAAAGTATGTGTTAAGATAAGTCAGTATTCAGATCAGATAAGTCAGTCTTCATGAGAACAATTCATCACTTTTAACTGACCAGAGAATGAGTCCCAACTCAAGAACCAGTGCTAGAGAGTCCAAGAGTGAAGTGCAGAGATAGTGTGCTCCAGATCATGTATTTATCGGGATAGAATTGTAGTTGGTTTCATCTTTGTGTACATCTGTATGCATACCACTATATATTTGCTATATTTTAGGATCTAGGACGTTTCAGTCTATAATTGTATAAATACAATACACAAAGACAGGATGTGTACACATGATCCTTACCATTCCATTTATTTCACTTTTCTTTCTATTGCTTCCTCTTCCGTTAGTATCATGATCTTGTCCCATTTCTCTGATAAATCCTCCATAGTTTACCTCCTTAGTTAATTAGTTGCCAACTATGAGATGTTCCTTTTGCTCTTTTTGGAGAAAGTCGTAAGACTCCAACTTTCACCTCTTGGTTTCACCTAGAGAGAAAACCCAAAGAGACCTTTTTTCCAGTTGTTGTGTTGGGTTTATCATGAAAATATCATGGTGATTTTGCTCCCTAACGGTTTGCTTTAAGCATTAATAATATCAAGATGAGTTAGTCTACATACAATTCTCAAATGGGGACTGCTCATGCAAGCCCATACAATTTTGTTTAAAAAAAATTTAAAATTACAATAATACATTTTTTAAAATGATGTTTTTTCTCATTTTACCCACATTCATTAATGAGACTGCACACACAGTTCCCCACTCAGAACTGCAACTAGAATTTCTCATCTGTGTTTCAAGATATTATGATGTTTCTTTTGTCTCAATGTGATTTAATTACATAGATTTTGTGATTCGACAAGCGCAAAAATGAAAGGAATAAGATCCGCCGACGATATATATGGATTTTTTTTATAATTACTTCCTTTGTGGAGCATGTATTCATCTGCTTTCTAATTAAGTTCATTTAGTGCATGCTTTGAGCAGGCATTAATTGATGGCGATGATGGTCCCGCCACTCCGAGCGTGGCACCCTACAGTGTTAGTAGTTTTGACATCTCTATATATTCGCAGATTGGGGCCGGGTATATAATGTTGGATGCCATGTGAATGGATTCGAGACTTGAGAGCTCAAGGCATTTATCATTAGGCACGCCACTGTCGGCTGCAAACATCATTGCAAACACGACAACCAAGTTAACGGCCTCATTATTATATTTTTCATCTTTCAGACTTTTCTAGGTTGGGTTGTGCATTAGAACCTCCTTATCATTGTTGTTAAATAAACTAATATTAGTCGTAGATGGGATCCAGGACACTGATTTCAATCGTTACGTACGTATTAGTTTCCATGTTTCAGCCTGTAATTGATAATAGCTTCTCCACGAACAAGGATCCCACTTCGAGGGGAATTTATGAATCGCGCGTGTTGGCGGATGTGAGGAGATCAGAGAGAGAGAGAGAGAGAGAGAGAGAGAGAGAGAGAGAGAGAGTTGCGCGCGGTACTTCCATTTGACTTCCTGGTGTAATTTCCAGAAAGGATACACAGTAACAAGATAATATATATACCTACTTTGGATCCGTCAGAGTACCGAAGATAATCTGAATGAGAAAGGGAAGATAAAACCAAGACTACTTTTTGAGATGGATGACCTTAAGTAGCTTCACTATCCATCAAGCAAACATTGAATATTGTTTTGACATATATAGTATTAAGTGAAGATGATTGAGTGGGAAAAAAAATACCATGACGTCGACTTAGTTACGAAGCCTTCTGGGCTTAGTTTTGATCGATGATCAGAGTTTTCAAGTTCAAGTCTCATGGACGGTGAAGCTAATTTAAGGGGAAGAAAGTACGACATTTAGTACAGTTGAAGTCATGCATGCAATGCCTTGAATAATCTAGAGGGCGTGTCTTCGTAGTTTAATTTGATAGAAGTTATAGAAACCAGTATAATTAATCATATCCCTCTTAACAAGTGTTTCGAAAGGTAAATAAGCAATTTTTCTTAGGTCCAATTTTAATAGGAGTTAGCTAGACGGTGAAAGAATACGTGCCCCACATCCAATGAGTGTAATTCCAACAAGAACTAGAGACAATTAAGCGCGATCATAAAGCCAGATACCCACATCATGATCGCGTGTGATCATTGACATTTACTTTGAATCAACATGCTGGGGTTTGGCATGGTGGAACCTAATCATTATTTGGACCTAGGAAGAGATGCACTTTTAGCATCTTGGCCGAAAGAGAGAATTGACAATATTCTTTAATTGAATGTATCATGGTGGGTGCCAGGAAACTTTTTGTTTTGGAACGTTAGATAACGAAAGCTGCTGCTGCTGTTATATAAATTAGGCCTCAAACTACAACTAACACCAAACCAATTAGGATAGGGAAAAACCATGGGTTTTGGTGGTTCTACTGCTGCTGCCAACTCAAAAAATGCCTTGATAGCTTTTTTAACTCCCCTTCCCTCCATACTTTTCTACCTTTCCTTCCTGAACCACCATTATCTTTTCACTTCTTCTGATAGTAAGGGTGCATGGCTTTCTCAGGTTCCTCTTTGGACATGGTGTTATCACCACCCTCTTCTTTTGGCCAACACCCTTTTCTTCCTCAACGTCAATGTAGTCTTCTGGCTCATCGGCCATATTCAGAACAGCCACTGGGTACGCAAGTCGCTTCTCTTCTTCATTTCCCTTCAGAACTACTTTGCTTTTTTTATTTTCCTTTCCCATTGATTGTTGTTCTGTTTTTGGGTGCAGATGATAGATTTGTATTGGACAGTAATACCGGTGATGCTTGTTCATTACTATGCAAGTCACCCTTTTTGTCATTATAACTGGTGGAGGTCGAGGATCGCGATCTTGATGACTTGGGTGTGGAGTGTAAGGCTTAACCATAACTATTTCAGGCGTGAAGGCTGGCAGTGGGGCGCCAGGGAGGACTGGAGGTTCACCGATATGCGCCGACAGTACGGCAAGCACTGGTGGTGGGTTTCCTTTTTCGCCATTTACGCTTCTCAGCAGGTAGTTGACTTCAGGGCAACTGTTCGTCGATTAATTTACTAAAAGGGGTTCAGAACCATTTTAGCTAAATATGGTTTCATTTCATTTCTCCTGTTCTGTTTGTTTTAACTTTTGCAGGTATTTCTAATTGGAGTTAGCCTCCCATTATATGTTGTCCACTCCGTCGACAAACCATTGAACATCTGGGATTTAACTGCCGTCATTGTCTCTCTGTGCGGAATCGTTGTTGCGTACAATGCAGACACGCAACTTCATGACTTTGTGACTAGAAACATCAAACTAAAGGAGATGGGAAAGCCAATGGTACCAATCCTCGACAAGGGCTTGTGGAACTATTCTAGGCATCCAAATTACTTTGGAGAGCAGTTGTGGTGGTGGGGACTAGTAATATTTGCATGCAATTTGGGACATGGATGGACCTTTTTCGGAGCACTTATAAATAGTCTTTGCTTAGCTTATGTGACTAAGCTTGTGGAGGACCGGATGGTGAAGCAAGATTACAGAGCTGAGGCATACAGGCTGTACCAGAAGACAACCTCAGTATGCATTCCTTGGTTTAGGTCTTCCACAATAGGAAAACGAGATAAAAACAATTGATTTGATCATCATAGTTCGTTAATCGCTAAGATCTGGTAGTTATATATATATAGATCATCAGCCTTATCCAGCTTTATATCAAGTGTTGCTGCAATTTCTAGACTTGTTTGTTTAGTTTCTATTTCAAGAAGAAGATGGGTTATGTTTTTGTTGTTAACACTATGATAGGAGTATAATTGCATTTTTCATGCAGAACTGATTTTGAGGCCATTGTAAAATCAAGAACTCTCAGTGCTCAATATGTTGTCTCTATTACGATCATGTCTTGAAGATTATTGGCGAGAGTGACTAAAGTTGATCAATTTAACTGAAACACCTGAGCCTATCAACAAGCCCAGGTCAAGCCACGATTTATAAATTTTTTTAGGTTATTATTTATGGGAAGCCCATTTGATATTTATTGGGTAATCTTTGAATAGACACGGGCCCAAAATATTCTTACGACGGAATATAAATTTTATTGGGCTTGATAATTATGTTAAAACCCATTTACTATTTATGGAACAAGTGAGCCCTAAGTAATTAAAAATTGACCCAAGAAATTATTCTAAAGGTTCAGAGACATTATTGGAGGATGGATTTATTTTGGACTTGAAGACTTAAGGCCGATTTAAATAATATTTGTGTTCAATTTCAAACAGATTAGGGTTACAACTCTAGAGTCACCTTCTCATTTAAATTCTTAAATCAACTACTAATACATATATATATATATATATATATATATATATATATATATATATATTCAACCCCATGCATCGTGGGTGGATATTATTCTTCTTCAAAACCCTAGTTTAGTTTTCTGGTTACTTCGCCCACGTTCACCACTCTAGCAGCACAATTCTCTCCCACGTCAAAAACTCCACCTTGATGCACTGTGGTTGCACCACACTAGCGCACGTCAAAACGAGCCCTCGAAAATCCCCTTAATGTGAGAGCAACAAAAACCAAAACCGTTTGTGCCCCAAGCATAGCAGGCCACTCCTAGTTCAGGCTCTGCCTCAAGTACTCAAACAGGAAACCACTGCCACCTTTGCTTGGAAGAAGAAACAGAAACCACCCCCCAACAACCAACACAACTCCGGTCAAGCTTCACGAGTTGCTACCAACCACCATCATCAAAGCCCAAAGCCCCATCGTGTGCCACTGCCTTCAACCGAAGTGCGCCGCGGTGAAGCAGCACCACCTTCACTCCCTCCAATAAACTGCAGCCACCCAAACACACAACAACAAACTACCAGCCCCACATCTGTTGACCCATACTCCTCCGCTGCGGCAGCTGGACAGGCTGAGAGAAAAGAAACCCACCCACCACGAAGCTTCCCATCACAGTCAAAGAAGCCCCCACGTCTCAAGACGTAGCACCCTCATTGACTTCTCTCACGGCAAACCACAAGCCTGCACCATCCTCTAAACAAAACCAAAACACTTTTTTTAATACTCAAAACAGAGCACAACCAAGGAAGCAAGGCCACACGCCTAACGGTTTCACAACCGCACAACACTGCAAGCCGCCAAATGCACCGAATGCCACCCACGTGAGACACAAAACCAGGCAACCTCCTAGAAGGCCACCCAACGTACGCCACCAATGACCACCAAGCATTTACACCTAGTATAACCGTGAAGCCAAAAACAAACCGAGACTACTATGGGCCTTCCTCCCATCCTCAGCCTCTTCAAACCGCCAAGCTCCACCCTGTGTAGTCGCTGCCTTGCACCATGGCGGCACAAGCCCCTTCCTCTTTCTCGATGTAAATTCTCTCTCTTTCTACGTGATCCTCTCTCTCTCTCTCCCTGAACTCCACCACGTGCCACAAAAGAGGCCACCGTGATTTGTAACGCCCCGTCCCCAAGGGGTCCGGAGAGTTAACTCATGTCACCTAAAAATCATTTTCCATCCACATAGTACATACTCCAATTTTTCTCTGTCACACAAAATACTCATTAATTCACATCAATTACTCCAGTATAATTATTCTAAGACAATACAAAGTCTTAATATAAATATCAACCTCCCAACAAATCACATCATCAGAGCACAACAAGCTTACTGAATAAAAATCCTCAATACTCATATAAACATTCTATGCTTAAACCATCATTCTTAACTCATCTCACACATGCTTCATATTCTTGATCGTCAGCTGAAATACTCAAATCATCTGAAAAATATTGTAGAGATAAGGGGTGAGTTATCAACAACTCAGTAAGCAGAGAACATATACAAGCATGCAAACATGAGCATTTACAGAGTTCAGAATGCAGAACAAAACACTTTTTATTTTCAGAATGCAGAGTCAGAACATGTTATCAAAGATATCAGAGAGAAAGTTTAAAAATATTATGTTTCAAAATTCCCTTGGCACAGTATAACTGAAACATCATATTAGAACAAAATTCCATATTTAACCTTCATGGTAGAGGGATGTGTAAACCCTGACGGCCAACAGAACATAAATAGAATGTGAATCTTTCCCTTATCATTCTCGGAGCCCCAATTGCGCACATAGGAAAGACCACGCAGAAAATCACTTTATTTCCAAATTGGGTGCACCAAAACAGAAAAGTTGGTACCAACCCGAATAGAGGCCACAGTTTTACACTCGTGGTAAGGTCAGAACAGAACAAAAACAGAATTTTATGCCAGAAGTTTTTAGAAATCACATCATATCAGTAGCACTGTTCATCCGGGCCGGGTTTTTTTCCCGGCCTGGTCCGGAACCCGGAAAATCGGATTCCGGTTTCGAGTTCTGGCCTGGATTAAAATGGATCATGAACCCAGATTGCGAAACCCGAACCAACACGGTCCGAGTATGGGTTGGGGACGTCTTTTAAAATAATCCCGTGTGATTTCCCCCCCCCCCCCGACTCACCTCTCTCTCTCTCTAGTCTCTGGTTCTCTCTCTCGTATCGCTGCGGCAGAAGCAGAAACCTTAGGTCCCTAGCTGTCGCCATCGTGACCCCGTCGCCGCATCTACTTCGTCGTCGCCCCATCTCTCTCACCGTAGACCTTTGCCTCTCGGTCGTTGTTCTGGTACTCTCACTCTCTCACTCACTCGACGAAGAAACCCTAGCCTACCTCCCTCAGTGCCGACGAAGAAACCCACCTCATCCTCGTGACCCAAGGTTTGTTCTCTGCAATTTGGGTCCATTTTTTTCCGATTTGGGTCTGTTTTATTATCTTGGAATGACGACGATGAAATGCTACGGCTTGTGTAGCTTTGTTTAGGTAAGATCTGGGGGTTTTTTTTTTTTTTTGTTAAACATGGGTATAAAGTATATTCTGTAAGTTTGATAGATCTGGGTTTTTCTTTGCATTTATGCACCAAAGAATCTCATAATCTCCATACACTTGCCCATATCGTCATTTATAAGAGTTTATTTGTCTTAATATTGTTTGGAAGCAAACTTTTGTTTTTAATTTATCTGTCTTTTAGACTTTTTCTAATGGTGATATTGTTTTGGTGTTTGCAGTTAAGTTGCCTGAGCTTTTGGCATATGTGAATATTGAAGAGGAAATGTTGACACGCTTGCAGCAGAAATTACTTGATTTTCTCGAGTATCAACTCAATCCTTACTCTATTGCATTGAAATATAGTATTTGACTGATATAAGTTAATGTAATGTATTATTTATAAAATTTTGAATTTTTTCATGATTTGCTGAAGTTTAAAATTGAACAAGTGCATCATCCTACTCATCTTCACAATTTTAAGCAAGACATGGCTCATATCAGGTGTTTTTCTTTCACTTTTCTATGTTTGGTTGTTGGGAAAGAAAGGAAATAAAGTATAAATTTTCTTAAATTGTAGGTGTAGATTAGTTATGAACCTGCACTTGAGAGGAAAAAAAACAGATGAAAAATTTACCCGTAATTTGGCCAGATTTAATCCCTGCCCCTTTGTGCTTATTATTCAAATTCTACAAACTTCAAATCTTCTTTTAATTTACTTTTTCTGTTTGGTTGTCATGATAGTTCAGGAGGAATAAGGGGTTTTTGCAAAATCATTGGTTGTTCAGTACAGAGGCTGCCATACTACCAATTTATTCTGAACTTACTAGAGTTTTTTAGTAACTGGGGGAGGGAGTCATTGACAATAGCTACAAGTGATGCATGATGGATGATTCTTGTTCTCTCTCTCTCTCTCCTCTTTATTTATTTTGCATTGATAGATAACCGATTGAACTGTGTTGTGGCTGAACTAATTGTACATGTTTTTCTGTTATACATGTTTTTGCTGAACTAATTGTTTTTGTTATACATGTTTTTGCTGAACTTTTCTTCTGTTATACATGTATTTGCTGAACTAACTGTTTTTGTCAGGTTTATGTACACCTATTATATTGCTTCTAGTTTGTATAGGTTGTAACAAATGCTCATTTCCCATATAGTGTGCAACAACATCAAATACTAGTTTTTGATTCAGCCAAGAGAGCTATCCTGTGATTGTTGGAAGAAGAGCTAATTGATGGAAAATTTTCTCATTTTTTGCAAACAATTTGTTATGTATTAGAGTTTGATTAAAACAATGTATGTGTTTTGTAATATTCTTAGCAAATTAGTTCAAACAATGTAATATGTAGTTGATTGCATATTGTATGTCGCATGTATTTTACATGATGAATATTGATTTTTTTTTTCATGCATTTAGTTAAAAAGTTAATTGTTTATATGTTGTATTAAGAAGTAAGACTAAAAAGAGATTTATATTAGTTTTCTATTGAGAATATGATTTGAAATTCTAAATGGAGACAAAATATTTGAAGTAAAATTAATAATAAAAAAGATTTTGTAAAAAAAAAAAAAAAAATCCCTGGAACCCGGAATCCGGGTTTTTCAAAACCCGGATTCACCCGGGTTCCGGCCCGGGTTTGAAATCCGGGTAGACCTGGGTTGGAACCCAGATGAACACCCCTACATATCAGAGTGTAAAACATCTTCAGAACAGAACAGAATCAGATCACAAAAATATAATTTATGCACAAAATTTCATATTCACTCTCTTTTGCACAGTTCAGAAATAAAATGCCAAAATAGCTCATGTCTACACTAGTCATGCCAGAAAATAATTTATTTTTAAGCAGAATTTCATGAGTAATGCAGAACAAATAATTGAGATAGTTCAAGCTGTTTCTTTTCATAACCAAAATGCATATTTTTCAAAAATCAACCTCAGCGTATTTTATTTTTTGCAAAGTCTAGCATAGAAACCCTACTTATCTGGACTTCTTAGCTTTTCAGAATTTTCCTAAAAAATGTCGAGTCAATTATAAATCATCACCTATAAAATTAATCATGTAATTTTTATAAATTTCCAATCAATCACGTATTTCGATATTTAAACCTAAGCTTCTAAAATAAACTATTTTAATTCCTCAAAACCTAAAATCCTCATAACTCCAAAATATATCATCACTTTATAAAATCATCAATGTCCATTTAATAACTTCGACTAAAACATTTAAGTCTAACTTATTTACAATTGAAGTGTAATTATAAAATCTGATACTAGATAATATAATTATACCAAAATATTTTAAATTATACAAGAAAAATATAATAAACTAAGTCATAGTAAAAATACAACAGTATCGATTATTCTTTCGAAAGAAATAACAAATTTAAAGCACTTTAAGAAACATTTTTTACTAATATAAAATAAGATGAAACTCTCATAACATTAACATAAAAATTATCTGTAATCATACTGAAACCCATCATAAAATCTACCCAACCGAAAAATATAAACTCAAGCCACCTTATGATTTGGCTTGTACTTAAAGGGCAAAATTGTAATATCAGAAAATTAACTAAGTTAGGTTTTCTTTCTTCTTCTTTGTTTGTAGGGAAATAAACCTACACCAGATCCTTTACTTTAAAAACAATTTAAAATACTGTAAACGTAAATAAAATAGAGTCCACTATTACATGTTAAAAGTTTAAAAACAGATTAATATAGTGGTAACTCATAGGGTAACCAAGTAATTTTGGTACATAAATATATTATGCATGACCAACTTACGCTAAGCTTCTGTAAAACTTTGTTATAAGAAAACATATATGTGAAACAGAAGTTCGCGAGGTGGAGGCTCTCCGAGAGATGGAGAGCATGACGAGCGACGAGCTGGGCAATGGATAGCGGCTGTGAGGGCATTAGCGGGGCACTGAATGGGAGAGAAAGAGAGAGCGATGAGTGAGAGAGGCATATGGTGAGAGAATGAGGGAGAGAGAGAGAAAAGAGGAAAAAAAAAAAGAAGAAGAAGAAGAAAGAAGAAACGGTGTGAGCTTATCGGGGGCCTGAGGTGACTTGCAGCGGACTGGGGTGACGAGAAGTCTTCGCCTGCAGTTTCTGTGGGGTCACAACATGGTGGAGTTTTCAATGGAGAGTGGTTGTAGTGGCTCAAGGTGGGTGGAATTGTTGTTATGTTTTTCATAAACTAAAACAGGGGAGAGCTTGCGGGGGCACGCAGAGGGGATGGAGCTTCTGTGGTGGAGTACTGTGGTTCCATGCATGGAGTTGTTGGCTGTTGGCAGAGGAGTCGTGCCAAGCAGAAGAGCTGGGCTCTGTTTTCGACTGTCTTAAACATAGGAGTTTCCTTGCTTGCAACGGAGGCTACGGGAGGCATTGGGCGGCAGCTTTGTGTGGCTGGGCACGATGGTGAGGTCTGGGTTGAGGTTCACATGGGGTGGACGAATTGGGCGGCAACAACTTGGGGGTGCAATGGGTCACAGAAGCAGATTCACACTGTTTTTGGTGAAAGGAAACGAAGGGTGATGGAGGTTGTGGTTGACGGCAAGGGTCCTCACTAGCGGAAGCGGAGTGGAGATCTCGGTTTGACCTTCTGAGAAGAGGAGGATGAGCAGCACTTATTCTAGGGTTGAGGATGCTTAACATATGTATAAGATATATATAGTAAACAGATAAAACCTAGAGAAAAATGAAGGAGAGACGTGCATGAAAATGGAAAACGGACATGAAATCGAGCATGACGGAGTCTAAAATTGTTTCCATGGGTCTGGGCTCTTTAGCCTAAAAAATAATATTTGGCCCACGTCTTGGATCATGTATGGGATTATACATGGCTTTTTTCCTAAATCTTGGGCCTTGACTGAACTTTAAAAAAAATACACTTGTTCCATAAAATCATCGGCCCATAAAAATATTTTTCATTCGACCCAAGAATATTTAAGGAAAATTATTAAAATAGCAAGCCCATGAAAAAAAGTTTCGTTATCCTCCAAAATACAATTTGGACCTGCAACCAATATATATAAGAAATAATACTCGAAAATTAACTGGGCTCTTCATACGTATAAATCCAAAAACAAAACTTTTTGAAAATGACTTGTTGTTGTACCCAGGTGTTACATGATATCATCTCGGCCAACCTAGCCCCATGTTCCATCACGTGTCCCCCACTCTCTCGGTGAGGATGGAACTCCTCTCTGTCGCACGACCATTTTCTTCCACATGTGAGGTTATCGTTTATTCTGTTGTAAGTACATGGAATGCTCATTTACATTACTACCATTGGTGCTTTAAGTTATGGCAGCAACCATTTTGGCCCTCCTTTCACATGCAACATGTTTTAAGTTTTGCTTAATTTTTAACTAGGGCTTACTAGTTGTGGGTTTGATATGGAAATCTCTGTAAGTATTAGTTTTAAAACTAAAAGTTTTGTAGTAAATAATAAAAGTAAAATTTATTCTTAACACTTTAATTATGAATAAGCCTATTTTATGAAATGAATTTTCAATGTTATTTAATATATATATTCACAAAATATCTTAAGCGGGCCAATTTTACTGATGAGTTAGATTTTTAAATTGAACTGATTTTGGTGTAAAATATTAGCCATGACATATCTTGATATGATATTGTAAATTCAAACTATATCTTGTTTGATTGATTAAAGATTCATATTTGAAGAAAAAAACATGTCATGATAGGTTTATAAATCAATATCTTGGGTTGATCATCTAGCATACTTCAGATTCCACTTGTTGAGGTTATCTTGTGATTTCTTAATTAATTTTCCAAATCAAGAGTGATAAACATCTGGAAGTATATTTTCATCAAGATAAGAGTTAGTTTGCACGAATTATTTAGGCTATAAGAGTTCATATGTCAAAGAGAAGTTAGATATATCATGCATATACTCGGTTTGGAGAATTTGTGATGATTAGATGTTGATCAATACATAAAGGTTGATAGGATCTCATGTGATCTGAATCTAAGTTGTTAACATTTCCTTAGGAACTACAGATCCATTATTAGTTACATCATAATTTTTGGTCACACATGCATTCATGAAGACTATAGGCTTGAAATCATATATAGTGAAAATTAGCTTAATGCATGCCACGGGTTAGATGAAATTTGCATAGTAGATGTTTTATTCTTATAATTCTAAGATCATATATGGATTTAGAACATGGAAAACATGAGGTTTGTGCAATTTTGTGAAATTGGAGACCAATTTATAAATAGTAAAAGTTTTGGGCCAAAATGTCAATTTTAGGAAACTAGGGGGCTGATTTGCAAGTACTATTTTTTATCCTAGAATTTCAACTCTAGTACGTATTTGATTTCAGCAAGAGATGATCCATAGAATTCAAGAAGTTTGTAAGTTAGCTTCTAACTTACTTTTGGATAATTTATTTATGATTCTTATATAAATACCACATTCATGCAATAAATGTCATTTTGATCATGAATTGTCATATGATACATCATTGAGCATTGGCTACTTGCATACATGGTAGGTGTTATGTTACTCTTGCACAAGCATGGAAGAATATTGTTTTTAGCATGTTGCATAAAAGTGTCATTTTTGCAAAAAGCTTACTACATGTTATGAAATGAACATATGTCATGAAATATTTTGTCATGAAACATAGCATGAAAATGTTTTATCATGACCCAATGCGATGGGGCGCTATCCTAGTTGAACTTCTTTGTCCACTCTAGAGTGAATAAAATTAGAGTGGTAACCCTTGGGTTGACAATGAGCCGTCAATGGGTTTCGAATGGATTCTATTTAAAGAATACTAGAGCAAAGTCATATATGGCACCTAATGCTGGTAGGTGCATATGTTATGGTGATGATGAAATGTTTAATGGCAATGCATTGATAAAATGGGTTTGCAGACAACATAGTTTCAACAAAATTTTGTGTTACGGTCATTGGCAGGTGCTCACAATGCAAATGAGGAACTATGATGATACCATATATTATCTTATAATGACTCTAATAACAAGATGTTTTTAAGTAAATGTTCTCTGTAAGAAAATTTGCATCAAATCTCTTTTTGGAAAAGATGTTGAGGACTCTGGATAAAGGAAAATACAGTTTTTTGCATATCATGCATACATCTCATGTTTGTCATTAATCATGCATATCTTATCTCTGTACAAGTTTGTTGTTTAATTTATTGAGATTTTAAGGAATCTCATTGTGGTAGTCTCACTATCATTCTCTAGAATGATAGAAGTTGTGTCAGGACCAACCTTTGACGAACAGGATGGTGATGAACTTCACCCCTTAGCTTCAGAAAACAAGCCCTATCCCAAACAAAAGATGGAGTTAATAGTAATGTTCCTAGAGATGGTCCTATTCACCATGGAGCATATCAGAGAGATGTTTTGAGCCACATTTTTATGAACCTTGTCTATAATAAGGAGATTTCATCTTCCAGATTTAGGTTTGACTTATGCCTTACTATCTAAACCTCATTTAAGTAAGGCACTATTATGGTTAAATTACATGTTGGGATATTTTAGTCTGTTCTGGCACAAAAATTTGTAGTAGTTACCATTTTTTCTACTGCGATTATTGCATAATGCTAGTTGTATACTAGAATGTATTGCATATTATCTATCATTAATGGGGGTATGTAACCATGCGTTGCATGTCCCACACTTCAAGTCTCTGTTCCATCACAAGCGGAGGTTAGGGGCATCCACACTGGCTTCTGCGGTTCCTTGTTCTCTCATTCTCAGTAAGTGGCCTTTTCATGCTCGCCTTTAGTGAAATGATACACTTCTCTCCACTTCACTTTGTGACGTGCTAGCCGAGTGTTTGCAAGGTGTTTGCTCGCTGATGTGCTGGATTGGCTGTAGTTTGCTTCGTCTGCTGCCAATTCCAAGAATGGTCTGTTCCGTTTGGTTTCACGTATGTTACATGTCATTCATATGTCATGCTATAATCAGATGTTGTTGTCTCATGGTCATGCAAAGTTAAGGGTTTTGCATTAAAGTAAGTTTTGACACGTAACCCCTAGGTTGACGAAGTATAGTCAACGGGTTTTGAATGAGACCACAAGGTTTCCGGAGTGAAGTAGTAGCGTCGAACACTAGTGTGTGCAAAAATGTGGTAACTGCGATGAATGTGTTACAAACTGCTGTGTTTATTGTGAAATTTTGGTGAAGGCATGTCGATCTACCAAGATTTAAAGAGAACTCATGGTGGAGGCGTGTCGATCTGCTTGAGTCTCTCTTTCTCTCTCTCCTATGACGTATGCACAGCTAATCGAAAGGTTGTGATGTGGTGTAGTAACTAGCAGATGTACACGATTCTTAGGGGAAACCGTGAGGTATCCATATGTATTTATATTGAATAAGAATGTGTGAATGAATAAGAAATGCAGAGTTACATTGTGCGAGTTATATTGTTACTAGTTCAAATGTTTTTAAAAAGAAGTCGAAATGGGTGAAAATACAATTTTTGAAAATATATTTTCAAATGTCTTTGTCTTGTCAGAGTTATTGACTTCCGCAGCTCCTCGTTCTCACCTCTCGGTATATGGCCTTTTCATGCTTGCCTTTATTGAATCAGCACGCTTATCTCCGCCTCGCTCTGGGATGATCAGCCGAGCGTTTGCGAGTTGCTTGCTCCCCCATGTGCTGGATTGGCTGCACTTTATAGCGCTTGCTACTAATTCCTTAGACCACTAGAGTATTTCTCATTTTTGCCTTCCTTTCAACTCCAAGAATGGTCTGTCCCCTTTTGCACCAGGCAGTTCCTAACAATGTAGAATAGCAGAAGGTTTCGGGTTGATGTTTAATGAAGAATCATCTGGAGTATGTGGTATAAGCATATTTTATGACATGTGGTTAGAATTGATTTAGATGGATCGACTTGTTAAGCATAAGTGCTTATGAAATATTTGAATTAACATATTCATAATTGGAGTAGTTCCGGTTAATTATAAGCAAAGATATGGAATCAGAACCATGGGTTTATCGTCGTGGAGTCATTTAGTTATCTTCTTATTTTGGATGTACTAGTTTAGTTTTATTAATTTATAGTTGTCGATTGGTTTTCGCTAGGCATTATGTGAGACAACTCAGAAATGTTAAAAAGTTTAGGTAAGTGGTGCTCTTATGCTAGACTTTTCCAAAACCAACTATGATAACCTAGACTTAGCCATGTCTTCATCCGTATTTCATCACCAGTTTATTATTTATTTTGGGCCATGAAGGAAGTATAGAATGTTTAGAAGCCTTAGGCCTCATTATTTCTTCAGTGCACTAGGCACCCAGGCCCATAAGATAGGCCACCTAAGCCTTAGAATTTCGACCAGCCCATTTGGGCGTGAACCCAAAAGTCTCAAGGACCAAGGGGCACGTCCAACACCCTGTGGCCTTGCCAGTTGTCACGCATGCACAGCCCAGTGAACCTAGACATGATAGTGGGCTAAAGGGGAGAGAAGCTTAGAGTTTTGGAAACCCAAAAGCCTTGCACACCTACCATGGTGAAAAGCCACTTGACTTGCCACATGTCATTCATGCATGGAGCTTCTAAATGATTATCATGAGGACACCCATGGGAGGCCAAAGGGCCACTAGGCCAACACGCCCACTCAACCACCAACCACCACCACCTCATGCCACTTGTCAAAAGTAATGAGTCTCAAGGGGGATATGCATGGAAAATGGCGCATGGGGAAACTAAAAGGGTGATTCCAAGGGATTTGCTTGGGAAAGCTCAAGGGACAAAAGGGTATTTCGGTTTCCACAAGCAACACGCCTACCCAAGGGATTTTCAGCCATTTTTCACCAAGTGTCACTCACTCTTTGAGTAGAGGGACCTTCTAGAAGAACAATCATCTGGAAGTGTAAAAGGCGCCAGAGGAAAGGACCCTTCTAGCCCTAAGGTTTCGGCCACCACACCCATCCTCACCCAGTAACTTGCCACATGTCATTTTAGGGATTCAAGAAGGCTTTGGGTAGTGGGACAGTCACCTAGGGAATATGCAAAGGAAGAGGAAGGATCCTCGTGGGGAAAAGAGAGAGAGGGCGGCACCATGCACTCACCACACACCTATGCCACTTGACATGCATACACACACCCACTTTCTTGGGGAAATGAAAGGACTTTGAGGATTTTATGCTTTTGCACCTAGGGTGCATTGAACCTGGACAGAATGGAAGGGACTTAGAGGACTTTAGGGTTTGGCTTGGGGCAAGACACAAGCCACATGTCCAATGTGGCCCTTGATTTTCCCAAAGTCATCCAACGATGCAAGAAGAGGAAGGGGTTTTGGCCAAGGGAAGGGGCACACGCCACATGGCCTACATGCAATGGTCCATAAGCAACCAATGGGATTCCTTGGAAAAATCTATAAAAGTCGGGAGAAGCCACACGCCCAAGGGCTTTTTTCTCTTTGCCATTTTCAGATTTCACTCTTTCTCTCTACACTCCCCTACACGCCACTTAGAATATTTCTCTCTTCCAAGTTTCAAACACCATTTTCTTACACTTTCTCCTCAGGCAAACAAACACTATTTTTTTCCACAAGCAAGAAGGCATGACTCCAAGCAAGGAAGAATCATGCTTGCTTATAATAACTTACGATGGATTTGTGGTAAGCAGACCCTCAACCTACCTCGGTTAATATTTGTATATGGTTGCGTAAACTTTGCATCTTGGTTGCTATTGTATATACTTGTTAATCCATGATTACATGAATATATATATATATATATATATGTTGCTTCAGTTTGTACGAGAATATGCCATGATCACATATATATAGTATTCGGCTAGTGTAATGATTTGCCATGATCAAGTGTGTATAATGTTTTGTTGGTATGATAGTTTTGCTATGATCTATAGTCTATAAGTGATTTCGGATTTGCTCATGTCAAAAGATCATTTTTACATGCTTTGTGAACTTGGAAGTTTAGGCCATGTTTATGTGTATATGTTTGGATTGATCATTGTTATTTCGTTTATGATATGTTTTAAGTGTTTGCCTACGTAACATGTTATGCATATGAAAGTTCTATTGTTGTCAAGCTATAAACCGAAATGTGCGATGCTTATTTTCATGCACACACGGCATCTCATATGTCACATGTTTTATGAAATGAAAAGAATGTCTCAAGTCTCATGTCACGTGCATTTAGGTAGATGATGTTTTTCAAAAGAAGAGTCAGTACATGTTTTTATCACGACCCCAAATGTTAGGACTGGGGAATGTCCTGGTGGAATTCCTCTGTCCACTCTGGAATGCATAAGAATAGTGGTAATCCCTGGGTCGACAAAGAAATCGTCGGCATACCTCGAATGGATCTTTTTGGAAAGGGTGTTGGAATGAGGTAGCATCTAATGTTAGTAGGTGCCAAGAATAAGGCAAATAACTCGACGAAATACTGTTGTGTTATAATGAATATGAACATGATGCATTCACCACAGTGTATGGACTGTTGGCGATGCCGTAACTAGCAGGATCACACGGTGCATAAGGGAGCCATGATGTGTCCACCCATGTGTTATATAAAATGAACAATGCCATAAGCTCATATGATATGATATGATATGTGTAATGATCAACATGAAAAAGATGTCAAAGATATTTTTCTGAAAAGTCTAAGGATCTTTTCATGTTTTGAAAAAGGTAGAATTGCATATGTCAAGTCCTATGTCTAGTACACGTCCATGCATTTATTTCATGATTTACCATTGTATGCTTATGTTATCTGTTGTATGTTGCGTGTTTACTTGCTGAGATTTCTCGAAATCTCTTTGTGGTAATTTCCACTACCATTCTCCATGGTAGAAGTTGTGACAGGACACAAAGAGACCCCACATGGAGAAACACAAGAAGTCGGTACCCCTGACAGTCAAGGAGGTGCCGAAGAGCCGTGAGAGCTCGTCCGAGCCCTCCCTGATAGATAAACTAGAATCCACCAACCAAATTATCACTGAGGTTTTTCAGCTCTTCGAGGAGCTAAGGAGGTTGCTTAATTAGGCCAAGGATAAATAAAAGGATCACAAAAAAAAAAAAAAAACACTGCTATTTTGAAAGGGACCATATTACTTGTCCTGGAAATGAATTAAGGTTTAAGCCTTTTGGAATGGTCCCTTGTTTTGGAAAAAATGTTAAACACTTATTTGGGTTGTTTTGAAAAATGTTATGACATGAACGACATTTGGGTTATTCTTAGTTTTTTATTTTTATGGTACCATGCACTAACGCAACTGCTTTAAGCATTACTTAGTTTTATATGAACCTTAAACTTTTCTGCAGTGATATATTGCATACTGCTAGTACAAATAGGTGCATTGCATCCTAACTGTTACGAACGGGGGTATATAGCCTTGAGTTACATGTCCCGACGTTTCAGTCTCCGTCCAATCCCAAGCGGAGGTTGAGGGCGTCGCACCAAGTTTTATTTTATGAAAAACTTGCATATTTTGTTATGAAAACAACCTTAGTCATTTTCTGCATATATTCTCTGAATCTAAATAAGGAAATAAAATATTTTTCTGTCATGACTGGTGTAGACATGAACATTTTTCTACTATGTTCTCAATTGTATAAAAAGAACGAATATGAAGTCTAAAATGTGTATGTAATTATATGATATTTGTCTACTCAGTATTTTGTTATGATATGATGTTGCATTTGATAAACCCCACGGCACTTCACATTCTATTTCTTCTTAGTTGGCCGCCAGGGTTTGCACAACCTACCGTGGGGGATAAATATGGTATCTATTATGTTATGATGTTGTTCAGTGATGTCTATGCTAAAGGACTTTTGTATATTGTATTATTGTAAATAAATGTTTCTAAAATATCGTTATGTTATTTTGATATTCTATTTTGTTTTGCATTTTGTAATTTGCTCATGTTTATTCACTAGTTTATGATCATTGCTTACTGAATTGTTGATAACTTATCCGATTATCTCAATTATTAATTATTCAAATGATTTTTAAGCTTGTGACAGTCGGAATGGATGGCATGTGACATGAATACTCACTCCCTAACCCTCTGGATACGAGGTGTGACTCGAGCTCCCTCATAAGCATTAGATTTAGTGGAGCTAGTACGATTAATTTGCCCGAACTCCTACTATCTTCCGGCATGGTTCTTGCGCATGAAAGCATACCCGGTCTCTATGAGAAAATATACTTACAACCATGAATTGCGTAACCGCCGCGTAATCGCTTTGAAAAAAATGAATAAAACATGGGACCCACATGAAAAAAATTAATTTTTTAATAGTGGACCCCACTCTTTTTCAACGCGATTACGCGGCGGTTACGCATTTCACGGTTGTATGTAGAATTACTCGGTCTCTATATATCTAACGTTCCCTCTACTAGTACCTTAAAAGAAACACGCGTTTGCGCGGACACATAAATTATCTAAAAAGTTATAAATGCTTGGCTAGCTGTTATATCAAGACTTGGCTGATCAATCCCTTAAAAAAAACCATCCATTTGTTTGTGACAACAATTAAGAACGAGATAATGATATCAATAATATTTTTAAATGTTTATTCTTTCCCAGAAATTTTTTTATTTTCCTAGGACTCTATGGATCTTGATGACTACTTTATTGTATATTCCAAAATATGTTTGATGAATTGGCTTTGGAAGGTCAGCAATATTTTTAAAAAGTTTTTGAGTTTCCAGTTAATAATTCTTATAAATATATAAGTTTTCGTTAACTCTAATTTGACATTGTACATCAAGAGAAATTTTTTTATGCAATTTTATTACAAGAAAAATGAGTATTTGTGACTGATTATTTCCTACGAGAATGACTATATATTTACGACGAAAACATACTCATTTTAACAAGAAATAGTCATTTTCGCAAAAAATAACTGGTCACAATTAAACAGTTTTGTTGTAGTGAATTTGGTAAAAATTCACTCATAGATAAATTTCAATATCTAAAAAAACAAATCATGCAGTACTGCTCTATTTTGATAGTTGATTGAACTGAAATTAACATATATATATTAATTAAGAGTCAATTTATTTACGTCATTTTTTGTTTATATTTTGTTAAAACCGAATAGATACATACAAGTTTATTTTCAATATAAATAAAAAATCTAATTAATATTATTTGACCTTCATTATTTTGTTAAAACCGAATAGATACATGCAAGTAGATCATCCCGGCCGTGCATTGTTTGGACATAGATATTGACTAGTGGCGCACGTACGATGCTGTTTGTACGTACCCAGATCATAATCTGGGGACAAGCTCACGGGATCATATATAAAACAAAACACCTCAATATACTAGCTTTATACTATAAAATGGAATAGACGCGTTGAAGCAACGCATTCCTGATAAATGATAGCAACCACCACTATATATGTATATATATATATACGAGGGAAAGGAGAATAACTCATGCGTTCCATTGTGAAGTGAGGGAGCTCTCTTGCTTTGAATACTCCATTCTAACAGGCAAGCTTCAGGTAGCGTTCTTTATGATCTTCTTGTATTAATTGTTTAATAATCTCTTTCCAATACTATCGGCCGTTGTTTATTCTATGTTTGTGGCATTGGTATCATGACACACACATGATAACATGATGCCAAATAGAAAATACCGCAATAAATATTAGACTTTCAATTGCCATATATGCATCCGTTTTCCATGAATAATAAAGAACTGCATGCCAAGAACTAGGACTGAATTTAAAGATTAATGATGTATGAAGAGAGTTTCTTTCGATCGGTTTCTATTGATTGCTAGTGTTTCCCCAACCAGCTTATATATATCCGACAACCATAAAAAATATTAGTAATGTTAGTAAGAGTAATAACTAGCCAGATGATGTGATTGATGATCTTGTCTCAATATAAAAAAAAAAAACTACTTATTTGTAGCCAGTTATTTCTTGTAAAAATAACTATTTATCTATTAAAATGAGTCTGTTTTCGTCACAATTAGCCATTCTCATCGTAAATAATCCGTCATAAATGTGTGATATGCAGTTTTTATGTCTACTTATGTTGTACGTCTAGTAGCCAATGAATTAAGTTTATGTTTTTGTTTCCATCTATATATATATACGCTTGCAATTTTGTAGCATTTAACTTCGAGTTGAAGAAAAATGGGTGGAAAAGACAAGCATGGTTACCAGTCTAGTGACAAAGGGCTGCATTCAAACCTTGCTGGATATGGTGCTGGATACTACCCTCCACTGGGATATCCCCCTCAAGGATATCTCCCACAAGGGTATCCCCCACAAGCCTCCTACCCACCAGCTGGATATCCTCCTCCTCTGGTTGGATACCAACCAGCCGGATATCCTCCCCCAGGTGGATACCCTACACCAGCCTATCCTCCCCCATCCGCTTATCCTGGTTCATCAGTTCCATATCAATCAGGTATGACATTTTCTCACTTGGGAAACTTGAATCCTATAGATAGCTATGCATTGTACTGTCTGGTATTATTTCAATAAAAAATGATACAGATGCAGTTTTTTTGCATAACGTTTTTAATAAAGTACTAGTATTATTTTATAATTTTAATTGAATTTTGTTTGACTTTGTTGGATTTGAATTAAAAAATAATAATATCTTATCGAAGAATTGCATAAAAATTGTAAAATAGTTATATCTGAATCATTTCCCATCCGATAAGGATAAGTCATTACATGGTAGTGTACATGCTACAAGAAAAATGTTTATTTGCGACCACTTATTTCCAGTTAAAATGAATCTGTTTTCGTCACAAATAATCATTTTCATCACAAAAAAAATGGTTACAAACACCTGTTTTTCTTGTAGTATAGCTAAATATATGGACAATGGATTCATTGGATTGTATTTTTTTTTTTTTTCCTTTCAGGTCTGTTAGTAGTGGTGTAACTGCCATTTAATTTACTTCAATCATTGTGATTGTTTCTGATAATCAATATTATAACAGGGTATGGATCGATGGGAGGATTGCTAGCAACGGGTGCTGCTGCTGCAGCTGCTGCTTATGGTTCTCACCATCTCTCCCACAGTGCTCATCATCCAGGATATGGGGGTTACTATGGCTATGGTCACGGAAAGCTTAAGCATGGGAAATATGGCAAGCGCTGGAAGAATGGCATGCTTGGGAAACATAAGTACAAGAAATGGAAGTGATGCAGTGTGTATTGGTAGATGCAATGTTCATGGGGAGCTCAAGGCTTGAATGTTCTTAGCAAGCTTGGGGAACTTGTCCTTTATTAGTATATGGTCTTTCTAAAGAACCATAAATAATCGTCTTTTATATATGAAAATGGCACGGCTAGTGTTAGTATAATCGTTGTTGCTCTTGTTTCCTAAAGAGATATGCAAACGTCTCATGAATAAAAGAAGGCTGGATTTGGATTTTTTTTTTCCCCTATGGTTTCATGTATGCATGGTTTCTAACTGAACTTCGCCTCAAGTTGCAGCCACTCGATCAGTCCCTCGTAAAGTTCAGAGGGTTTGTAAGTTCAAAAATTCCACAGAAACATATTATCTATATAATTTTCGAATCATTTTCTTTACTCATATTAGGTTACGTCAACCATTTTCCAAATTAATTTTAGTCTAAAATGTAGAAGGGCCTGGTCCATTAGTAATGGAAGGGCCATGCCAAGTAAGGAAGTTGAAGACAAACCAACCTGGAAAGTGATAAAGGCGAAAGTAATGAACTGACATATTTTTGTGACATAAAACAACTATAATGCAATTAAAAAGGATAGATAACTTCAAAAGGGATTTTGCCTTCAAAAGACCCATGGTGGTAGGCCTTTATGTCCAACTACTTAAATTTCGGTGTCTGTGTCTTTATTCATATTTTCAATATTTTACATGTTATTTATTTCAAGGATGAGCATCCAAGCATCATACCAATGCCAAAGCATCATCGAACTCCATTTGACCATACTGTTGGCCTTTAGCTTGCCGAAAATTGAATCAACAGTTGGCATCATCTATAAGAATCGATTTATTACTCTCTAAACAAAGGTCGTTTGGCCTCGAGAGGATATCTCCAGAAAACTAGATTAGTGATCTTATTAATCTTTGCTTGTCTAAGTTTCAGTTTCAATAGTCCAAAATTGTCCATTGTGTAAAAAAACAAATATTACATAGCATGTCAGACCAGAGCCATGCAGCATGCACCTTGAATCTCAAAGTTGGTGGGCATTAACGTGCCAACCTAACTCATGTGAAGATGAGCAGTCAGCTTGCCTACATGTGTGTAAGGGAATGGGCAGGCATGAAGCTTGCCTTGGGTACCACTAGATGTAACGCCCCAATCCCGGATGGGTCGGAGAGTTACTACCAGTCACTCAAAATCATGTCTCAATCATATAGTCATAGACTCCAAAGTTTTCAATGACACATACAACTCATTGTTTCAAATCAACTACTCCAATATGAATAATCTAAAACACCACAAAATCTCAAAATAAATCCAAACCTTCCAAAATACCCAATCAACAAAACAAAAATATAACTATTGAATAAAATGCTCTGATAACCAAAGTACCATCTTTGTACTTATTCCACTATGCTCACATAGTCTTATACAAGATTTCTAGTCTTGATCCCTAGCTGTACCATCAAAATATCTGAAAAATATTATGGAGATAAGGGGTGAGTTATCAACAACTCAGTAAGCAGAGCACATATACTAGTATGTAAACATGAGCCTTTTCAGAAAGTTCGGTATGCAGAAACAAAACATTTCATTTTCATATGGAGATCTCAAAAACGTATTATCAGAAAATTAGAGCGACTTTTCAATCTTTTCATACTCAAAAACCAGTTGTTCATATTTAAAGACAATTTCATATTCAAAGACCATATTCATATTCCAAAAACCAACTATTCATATTCAAAGATCCTTTTCATATTCAAAAACACTTTGGCATAACATAACTGAACATCTTCATCTTATCATATCATATCTTATCGTATCATGTCATATCATATACCATGTTTAACCCCCATGGTAGGGTTGTGCTATCCCCGGTGGACAAACCAGACGGTATCATATTATGAAACTTACCCTTTTTCAATCTCGGAACCCCGAGTGTGCACACAGGAAAGAACACATAAAAGACCACTTTATTTTCAAAGTGGGTGCACTCATATCATATCATATCAATATTATGTTGGTACCAACCATATCACGTGAACCAGTATCATCATATCATAATTATATTCAGAATCAAAATCGAAACAGATAAGTATGCCAAAGGTTTTTCATATTCATATCATATCAAACCATGTGCTAAACATATTCATATCATTTCTATTTGATCAAAAACAGATCCAAATCATTTTTATATCATATATACAAAAATCTCAATTTTCATATTCGCTCTTGTGCACATTTCAGAAACATGTCAGATATTGCTCATGTCTACACTATTCATATATAAAGCATTTATTTTCTCTTTCATACATATCTCATGAGTGAATGCAAAACATATACAGAGGTTGTTTTTCACCTTTTCTTTTTTTAAAAAAATATGCACATTTTTACAAACCAACCTCAGTTCATTTCTTTTTATGCAAATCTGGCATAAGAACCCCCCCTTACCTGGACTTTTTAGCTTTTCAGAAAATCTTCACAATAGTGCCAAACAAATATCAATCGTCACCTATAGAAAATTCATGTAACTTGAATAAATATCCAATTTGAACAGTTACTTTGTAATTACACTTGGAATACCTATTTTAATACCTCATGACCTAAAAATTCTCATAACCCCAAAAATACCATCACTTTCCAAATTCCTCAATATCCACATAATATATTCGGCTAAAATATTAAATTCTAACTTTTTACTATTGAAATTAGACTATAAAATTTAATACTATATAATATAATAAAAGCATTATACTTTAAAACCCTAATTATCTTCTGTAATAATAATATTTTATTCTTAAAACCAAGCCTTCACATAGTAAATTAAAAACCAAGCCCAACGTATAACTAGCGGGCTGGGTGTCACGCACTGAGAGAGAGAGATTAGAGAGAGATGAGAGAGGGAGGGAGCAAGAGAGAGAGACTTCGAGAGAGAAGGAGAGAACATGGTGCGGGGAGAGAGGAAACTCACCGAGAGGGAGGTAGCGAGGGGCTCACTGGTGGTTGGGTTGAGGTCTACGGTGGAGGTTGGCTGCGTGGTTGTCGAGCAAAGTATCACATCCATGCTTGTTGCTCTGTTTTGAGTATGGAAAATAGGGGTGGTTTTCTTTGGGTGTTTACCGAAAGGAATGCGGCTCACGGTGGTGTTAACCGTGGTGGTTAGTAGTCTACAGGGGCGTCTCAAGTTGACAGCGTGGTGGTGAAGGGCTGAGGTTTAGGCAGCGGGCTTGCGGTTTCTGTCAAGCAGGGTGATCTCGGCACGATGGCTTCCATTCGGAGTTGATGTGCTGCCAGATGAGGGCGGTGTTGTTGTTTATGGCAGGGGACAAAGTGGTAGCAGTTTTCTCAAGGGGCTAGGCAATGGCTCACGGTGTCGCAACGTGGCTGGTGGTTTGCCGACGGAAATGTTTGAGGACACGGAGGGGCTGGGCTGTGAGGGCTGTCCCATCTTGCTGCAGCTAGGCACGACTGGTGGCTTCCAGTGGTGGTCTGGTGAGGTGTTGGGAGGCGGCTGGTTGGCAGGAGGCTGGGCTTTAGTGCTTGGTGGTTTGCGGCAATGGCGTTGCCTTAAGGTCTGGGTCCGTGGGCTTTGGGGCGAGGGTGAGAAACTGATGTGGGGGAGAGGGAGAGAGTCTGATGAGAGTGAATTTTTTTTTGAAAGTGAAGAAAACAGAGATGCGGTTGAGAAGTTGATGAAAAAGTGGGAGTGAGATTCGGAACAAGCAAAAACTAAAAATCAGAGAGGGAGAGTGGAAGAAACCGTCGGAGGAAAAGAAAAAGAATGGAAAACGAAGGCTTAAAGAGCCTTACCTGAAAACGACGCCATAATGCTCCTTTGGCGAGAACTTGCCTGGGCTTGGGTTTTACAACTAGACTGTCAGCTCCATGAACCTGACAGATTCTCCCCACGAGATTAAGCTCATCCAAAAACAAGCGCGACTCCTTCACGCAACCACAAGCATAAACAACTTGACCTTGGTGGCTACCTATAGCAAGCACAAAATTTGTCACCGTCTCCAATGGGGAAGCTTGAAGCTCGTCACCCATCATGCCCCTAGTGGCGAGCATGAAGCCCACGACCACAAAAATTCTAGTGGACGAGCACGATGCTCACCCACCATACCCAAAGTAGCAGGCACATCGCCTACCGCATCGGAGGACACATGCAAGGACAACAAGACTTTTCTAACTTGTCCATAATGGCCAGGCACACCAAAAGTTGGAGGGCTTCCTATCCGCCACCACGAGCTCGCCTGCTGGAGGTCATTGCTCGCCCCAGCTAGCCCTCATGCCTGCCGTAGACATCCCTGACGATGAACGGGATAAGCATACATAGGAGGGAATAGGTTATCTTCCTCGTCCCATGGGTTGTTGTCTCAAGGTGGTTACACGAACCCACAATCGTGACCTGCACCTTGCCATGCAATGTGCTAATGAAATTTTTGGTTATGCCCACGACGAGCTCTAACAACCTGCAACCAGAAAGGAAAACTTGGAGAACCAAGTGGACGATGTCTCCAATGCCTAAGTTAGAGAGGAGTTAACCTTTCCCAATAACTTATCAATGAATGAATCCCTAGTATATACTTTGTAGGCTATTTGTAAGGATTGAGGCATTCTTCTATGGTAGAACTCCTTCAGAAGCACGATTCTCAGTACTTAGTTTAGTATGTCACCTTCTAAAGCATGATTCGGCTGTTGATAGTGTCCAGTTAGTGTGGGTATCTCACTTGGACTTATCTATGTAGATTTGTATCTCATTGAGATACAATTATCTGGTTTCCATGTTGATGAGCCTTTCTAGGGTTTATCTTTGAGCCTATACAGTGCGTTTTGCATAGTTTAATCTTATCACATGAGTCTCATGTAGTGCTACCTAACATATGTGTACCTAGCAGTAAGGGTGGCAATATGTGATATGACTCATTAACCCAACACGAATACGAGATCAAATTAACTGGTTTGAGTTTGATGTTAACGGGTTCAGGTCAAAACGGGTTGACCCGTTAAGACACGATTTATAAAATGATCAATAACGAGACCAATCTGTTAGGACCCATTTATATTTTTACTCACAATCACAATTTTATTATTATTGGATTGTAATATTGGTACTTCTCAATATGATTATGCTTAGTTCTTATAGCTATGTTGTGTTTTAAATTTTTCTAATTAGATATTTGGATTTAGGATAAAATTTATATTCCTCATGTAAATCTTGGTGAGTTTTGAAGTTAGGATGTAAAATCTTTAAATTAGAGGTAAAATGATAATTTTACTTTGAGTCAGTGATTTTATATTTCTAAATATACTAGTAAGGAGTTTCTAACCTTTAGAAATGTCTCCTTACAATTCTCATTATTTCGCGCTTTAAGTCGTCACGCTACGATCACTGTTATTCTCTAACTTAATTTCAGGATATCTATGTGTATATAGTGGTAAGAGAAACCATCATCTATGTTATTTATGCATATGTACATGTTACGTTATGTCATGCCATGATTTACTTCCAGTATATATTTATTTGTTGCACGTTATGCCATGTTATGCTGTTGCACGTCACGATTATGCCATATTTATTTGTTATGCATCATGTTATGTCATATCACTAGTCTCATGTACACATCATGTCATGCCAAGCTATGTCATCTGTCGTTTCATTTCACTTCACATCATGTCACAAGTTTGGACTTCGTCACAAAAAATAGTATTTTCAAGTTAGTTGAGTCTTTTATGTTTACCACGACCCCAAGTCTTAGGATGAGGTAATATCTTAGTGGAACTTCATTGTTCACATTGGAGTGTTTACATTTGTGTGAAATTTCCTAGGTTAACAAAGTATCATCAATAGGCTTCGAATGGGGCCTAAGTAGCTGGTCGTCAGAGAGAAGTCAAGCACCAACATCGATTGTGTTAAACCACAATTCCATTTCATGTTATTTGCACTTGTACAAGTGTAGATACCTATCACGGGATGCATACATTACGTACTCTCAGCAGTTGCAGATACACGTGGCGTGATGCGTATGTTAACGTTATCACAACTAGTGCAAATACATGTGATATGATGCGGTATCGACAAGGGCATAGGGCTCAAGGGGACTTGTGTAGTATCAACGGTTCATGTTTAATTAAGAAGTTATTCTAGGAACAAGATTCCAAGTTAAAGTCCAGTTTCAGGCTCAGTTCAGATCCAATTCACGTCAAGTTTACTTCACGTTGAATTCAGTTTTAGTTCATGTCATATTTATTTCACGTCCAGTTCAATTCACATTATGTTCACGCATGTTCACGTTAGCACTCATATTCTTACTATCATGCATGCATTTGTACACTGCTAGTTAAAGTTATTTGTTAACTTGATGATATTTGTAATCAAATCTCTTGGCAGCCTCAACCATCATTCCCCCCGGAATGGTAGATCATGTGTCAAGATCAAGAGACGAGACGGAGGGTCGACTGTAGGAAGTTGATTAGGCGGTAATGCAACGACACGGAGCTCATCTCTTCGACGCTCCATTTTATCAATAATATTTTGGCTTCCTTGGTCAAGATGTGCGAGCTACTCGATGGACTAGCCTCGTAGTTATGATAGTCTTTGCATGTACTTAAGGAGCGCTTTCTCCAGTACTCTTTATGTTACAGACATGTTAGACAAGTACTGTAACATTTTTGATATTAGTCATCATGCGAATTTAATGCAGTTTGCTTATGTTTTTGGGATATGTTATATTTGATGCATAGTATTACTAAAAAAAATTGCATCTTTATCTATCATGAATAGTGGCAAGTAACCTTGTGTTGTATGTGCCGATGCTTTAGAATCTGTCAAATTCCAAGCCGAATATGGAGGCATCACACCCAGTGCCACCCCCAAACCAAAAGGAATTTTTCACTTGTGGCCACGGGTAGAGTCTGAGTCACAAGGTCAATAAACCCTAATAAACAATGTGTAACAGTGTCTACTGGCTAATGAAAAGTGATAACATCTAATTGGATGTTGTAGAATTGTCTGACCCTTTTCAAAGAAAGGTATTTTTTAAAAAATGGGTTTTCTTATTGCAAAGAAAAGTTACATTGTAATGTTTTTGAAAGAAAGAAAAATGTTTTATTTAAGATACGTAGAGTAATGAAGATTATTTTACTGAAAACTTATTTAAGTATATATTTATAAAATAAAGTAATATGTACTAAGTTTTCGACTAATTTATTTTTTATATGTTCCCCTCCCAGAATTAAAGTGCGGACAAAACGTCTAAACAAATATGACTTAAGGAAAAGCGATAGAAGCCTAGGCATTTTTGTAAATTGTAAACCTATTAGACTCTTTTAATTTTCAAAGTATCATTGATTTTAATTATGGAATCTCTTACCCTGGGAAGAAAAGGAAGAAAATTTTTAGTAAAGGTCAATAATTCTCATCTTATTTTTCTAAAATTATCTTTTGAGTCTCACGAGAAGGAAGAGCGTTACATATATCTCCCTTAAACCATCCCATAAAGTCAATTTATCAATAATTCTCATCTTATTTTTCTAAAACTATCTTTAAAGTCTCACCACAAGGACGAGCGTTACATATCTCTCCCTTAAACCATCCCATAGAGCCAATGTATCCCTTATCATGAGGTATTCAATTTTCAATTCTTCATACACATGGTGGTTGTAAGGATTGTGCCAACACGAGAGAAGGAATCCCCTCGTTCTGTCATAAGGCTGGTGACAAGGAGGTAGCCAGGTGGGCAACATGCAGCCGAACAGGTTGTAAGGTGAGAAGCACATTGTAGAAAGCCTGGCAGACATGGTACAGCTCAGTGTAATGAAGGAAAGTTTACCCAGCACCAAGCGAGCAAAGAAATGAGTTAATTGTGCAATGGCAAGCTAGGAGTTCTCCGATATAACTTGGAGGTGCTCAGAGGGCGTCATGTGTCATACCAAAGGCCCATGCCCCATCAGAGACATCACATCTAGAGTAAGCCTGCGGAAAAAAGATTACAGGCCTGCATTCCATATCATCTAATCTCACAGGTATAGCTAAGCGCCACATGAGAGACCCTCATTAGGGGAAGGATTGCGGAATTGGAACCAAGGCAAGCTGCAAGAACGTCCGTGCCTTGTCCCATCAGCTAGTCGGTCTCTACCAATCTTCAGGACCAATGGGCAAATGGACGGTCAAAATCAAATGCCTCTCATTCAAGCATGTTTGTAGTCAAAAGAAAGTCAGGATTGTGACTGATAGTCCCACCATATATAAAGGCTTTAGAAAAGAGCCAACATTTCACTTCTAAGATTGTAAAGTGTTTCTCTTCAAAACCTTCAACGAAGTAAGGAGCTCAGGAGCTTCGCCATTGAGCACATTTTTCCCCTTTCTATTAGTAAGGTCGTCAAAAGGCGAGACTTGAGTTTGATTGGGAAATATATTTTCATTTATTTTTCTTTATTTTGAAATTTAAATTGAGTAGTTGGGTTTTATCAAGGTGTGGCCACAGTCTCGATTGGGTCAATGTTAAGTATGTCAAAGCTTGACCATAGCAATAAAGATTTGTAGTCCCTCTTCAAGACGAAAGCTAAAGCAACTAAGTATAAAGAGGATGAAGGACGAAAGCTAGGGGTGTAACGGGTTCGGTTTTAGATATATTTTAGAACCGAACCGATATGCATCGTTTGGCTTGGAAGAAAACGGGAATTGTATTAATATAATGATAGTATATATATAATAGTATATAATAGTATATAATAATATAGTGATAATATAATGATATATTGTAGTTTATTATAATATATATGATAATTATATTATAGACTATAGTGATATATTATAATATATAATATAGTAATATATTATAGTATATTATAATATATAGTGATATAGTATTAGTATAACTACTAATAATATATGTTGGTGATAATATCATGGTTACATACACTTTTTATATGAGTGCATATGATCAAATGTATAGAAATTATTTATAAAAAATATATATATTATAATTTATTATGCTATAAAATGTATTTATCCTTAATATGTATATATATAGTTCATATTAATAACATATGATCAAATGTTCATGTTAAAATTAAAATTTTTTGTTATGTTAATTTTATGTTATTAGATTATTATTATACATAAATAATAGGATTTTGAATTTTAATGTTATATTAATTAGCAATTTGGCATATAATATAAAATTATATATATTATATAATACAAAATCATATAAAAAATATTTTATATAATATAAAAAATTAAAAAATATATATATGAACCGGTTCGGTCCTATTCGGTCGGTGCTAGAAAAAAGAAAATTAGAACCAGATCGATTTCGACTGGTTTTGAGAAAAATAGAACTGATGCTGGATTGAATTGGTTTTGAATTGAACCGAACCCACCGGTTCATAATTTGTTTTTCACCCTTAACGAAAGTCAAAGCCAAAGGCAAATAAAGAAGAAACCATCTCCGCTTTAGAGCTAGTAATGCTATTTAGGTAGATTAGCTACTACGGACCATACTGGGAATGTGGGGTAAGTGTTTGGAGTATATTCAGGGTTCACATATTCTGTATCTCATCTCTTTCTTGCGTAAAAATGCATCTTTTCTTCATTATATTTATTGGTTATCTTTATATTGTGATTTTGAGATGATAAGATTTCAAGATGTGATTTGAGATGATGAATTTCCCAAGTGTCGTGTTTGTCTGACCATCCAACATGGAATGGGTAGAGAGATTTCCCGTAATGATCGAGATGGGACGGTAATGTATTGGCCTCACTATATAACTAGGGTAGAGAGAGTCCTTGGGTTGATATGCATGGTGTCATTTGTTATGTGTTGACCGGGTAAAGTGATTCCCTGAGTCGGATGGATTTAGTAATTCCCCATCGATTGTTCTAGTGAATGAGTTCACATGTTGAAAGGGTAGAGAGATCCCTCGTGTCAAATAGGTGGAGTGATTCTTCGTGGTATTTATGCGATGAGATCTTGTGATTTTTATGTGATAAGAGGTTATACCTCACCTTAATAATGACTGCATATATGAGATTTTGCTAAGAAGGTGACTCCTCACCATGCCTATATACTTGCAATTTGCTAAAAGAGTTATTCCTTGACAAGATTAAGAATACATGTATTTCTGCTCAGAAGGTGATTCCTCACTAAGCATTAATATGTATTCTCAACTTTATTTACATGAAATAGTTCATGCATATTTATTGTCATTGTTTCTCATTATTAGTATTGTCATGTGGTTTAATTATTGGGATTTCTTAGAACTCTCACTGTGGTGGTCCCATCTGTGATTTCGTTTATCAAAACCGTACACTTTGATACAAATGTAGCTCATGGGAACTACCCCGAGGAAGAAAGATTAGCCCAACCAGAGGAGTAACTACACCTATCTCCAAATAGTATTTGTTTGTGTTATAAGATGTTCATTTTAGCAAGACGACAAACTATGTACAATTTGTTATGTTTTGATGTAAGTGATGAATTAATGACAGTGTATAATATTATTTGGAAGGAAGTGATAGTGACTTATGGATATTACTATTAATGAATGTCTTATTTGTATACATCTCTAGTACATTTAGCATTAGTCCCTAACTAATTTCTTTACATTTCCCATTGCGAGTCATGAAACACCTGGCATGTGCTTATTGTATGAATGCATGCCCCTTTTTCTAGTAACGACTAGCATCCTAGGCACTGCAATCCCTCGCCAGATCGTTTATCGAGCACTGAGGGCGCCGCAATGGCGAAGGAAAAACATTGCTTCTATGTGATCTTTTAAAGATGTTTCATTTTCTTCCTTAGTATTATTTCCAAGATTTATTACATGGAGATGGTTCTCAACATCAATTATCTAAATAATTAATTATTGTGACGCCTCTAGATTTTCGCTTGAGATTCGACAAACATGAAACGTCGGGACATGCAACACAAGGTTACTTGTTTATGTTCATGACAGATAAAGATTCAATGCACCTAGTATGTATCTAGCAATAGGCAATATTCACAGTGGATAACTTTTTTCTTGAGCAAATACTATGCACCAAATATGACATATCCCAAATTAACATAAGCATACTTCATAATTATAAGATAACAGACATCCAAAAGTTACAGTACTTGTTCAAAAGGTTTGTGACTACATGAGTACTGGAGATAGCGCTCCTTAAGTACATAATTAAATAAACATAACTATTAGGCTAGCTTGATGAGTCGCTCATGCAACTCGGCTAAGATAGCCATGATCCCATCTAACAATTGGAGCACTGAAGTGATAAGCTCTTCATCGTCGCATCGTAGCCTAATCTACCTCCTCCAGGTGATCCACTGCTAGCATTCCAAGTCCTGACACATGATCTACCATTCTAGGGGGAATGGTAGTTTAGACTATCAAATAAAATTTGATTACAACTCAGCAAATTAACAACCAACTTAAACTAGCAGTATACAAATGCATGCATGACAATAAAAATACATGAATGCTAACGTAAACATTAATGGAAGTGACATGACATGGCAAATAGCATGACATGTGCTGACATAACTTGAAAGCTGACTTGAACCGAATTGACATGAATTGAAAAACTAAATGTGAATTGAACGGACATGAACTAAACATGAAATTGGCTTGAACTGAACATGAATTTGGAATCTTGTTCAACAATAAACTGGTTAATTAAGCATGACATGTGCTTGACTGAAAATATGTGACTAAACATGGACATGACATGACTTGACTAAACTTAACATGAACTAAAATTGACATGAACGAGGCATGAACTGAACGTGAATTCAAAATACTTGACATAAATTGAACTGGCATGAACATGCCCTGATAATCATAATGATTTCGCCAACGGTTTGATCAAAAATAGGTAAATAATCAGAATGATTCCTTTCAACGTATTTTGTCAGAGATACTCAGACAATCAGAATAATTACGCCATGAGTATTTAATGAGATACCCTAACGATCATAATGATTATGCTAGGATTACCTAGTAATAACTTTAATGAAAATACTCTGACAATCAGAATGATTACGACATGAGCATCTTAGTAGAGGTACTCTAACAATCTAAAGGATTACGCTAGAGTACCTTACGTGAATTATCAATAGAGATACTAGGACAATCATAGTGATTACGTCACAAATATCCCATTCATGAATGACTGGAAAAATATTTCTTGATGGACTTGTATGACTCATAATGTGGCGTAACGTGACATGACATGTTCGTGTGACTAATGACTTGGCATAACATGGCGTGTAACACATAAACATGGCATAACGTGTAATAGATAAGTATGTCTTTGAAATGAAAATATGTCATGGCATAACATAACATGTATATACACATAACAAACATGAATGATGGTTTCTTACTACCATACATACACAAGTATCCTGAAAGTAAGTTATATGTCAACTTACAGTGATTGAAGCGTAATGTAAAAGTAGCATGAATAGCATGAATTGAAAGGAGATATTTCTAAGGGTTAGAAACTTCTCACTAAAACATTTAGAAACATAAAAGGACTTACTTCTAGCAAAATTATCATTTTACCTCTCTACTTGTGAAAAATTGACCATTTTACCCCTAAATTAAGAATTTTGCATCCTAACTCCAAAACTCACTAAAATTTACATTCCTCATATGAGTTTTGTCCTAAATCGAAATATCTAATAAAAAAAATTAAACACATCACAACTATAAGAACTATGCTTAGGCCAAAACATACTGGGGCTAAAATCCTTGATTTTTGTTGCAATTCTTTCAATTCCAACTTTCATGCTAAAATCGGTTTATGCAACACATAAAAATCATATCCTATGTTTTAAAATCATGTTAAGACATAAAAAACTCACATCATGAAAATCATAAACTTCTTACACCAAGAAATATGCCAAAACATCATGACCAAATAGAACAATCTTTGATGCTCTTAGTCTATCACTCTTCAAATCAACTCCAAGAATTCTGAAAGTTCATAAAAATATTATTAACATGTTTATAAGTCAATAACATGCTTGAACAATCAAATCAAAGACCACAAAAATCACAACACATCATTCAACACAATCGGCTTGCATACTAACTTTAAAATCGAGTACCACATGCTTTGATTTTAGATCAAATTGCTAGATCCAAGTTTCTCATGAAACAAACTTTCAAGAAATAAAATAATATACCACATATTTAAGTTCTAAACATGATCTAAGCAATAGACCTAAGATCACATTGCAAAAGTTGTATTAAAACACAAAGCAACTTGTGAGCCTCAAGTTTATATCCTAACCGGACCTTAGCATGCATAAAAGTTTCCTTTCGTCAAGATCAAGACCATTAATCCCAACACTAACTTCATAACATATATTTCAAAGTATTAAGATCAATATATATAAATATAAAGACCATAGGATCATACTTCCATAACAAAAGATCAAAACTTTCTCAAACAGAAATTGTTTTTACATCTCCAGTTTCCAACTTTCTAAAATAATGCAAAACTCTTTGTAAAAACTTTTAATATGTAACAAATCTAAATCCAAGTTGCATGTTAACATGTTAACTCTAAACCATAAAATTATCAAACCAAGATCTTCCCAAAAACTTTATCAAATAAATCAAAATTTCACACAACATCTAGATTATTGCCCAGAAAGACCTTTGCATGCTCAAGCAACTTTTCACTAAGAAAACCTTCATGAAAAATCAATCATAATATACCAATGGAATAATTTATATGAAGGTGTTTTCTTGAGAATCTACTTACAAAAGTTTCGAAAAAATAAAGCAAGATTAGCTAGAAACACTATGTGAAACCTCCTCTCGAGTTCTCTCCAAGAAAGTGATATGAAAGTGACAAAAACACGAAGGGGATGGCTTGGAAGACTTATGTAGGACTTGAGGGCTGAGAGGGGATGTGAGGGTGAACATTTGAGGGTGGTTTGGTCAGCCAAAACCATGGGCAAAACCATGGGTAACAACATATGGTTTTCAGCCTTGAAAGCTTCCATGTGATGGGTGGTGTTGAGGTGGCTGATTGAGCTCCCATCAGCTATTATTAGGCTGACAAGGATAGTGAAAGTATACCTAGGACAGTGGGGGAAACTTACTCAATAACCCTTGCCTAGGTGGTGCTTTTCGGTAGGCCTTAATGGGCCTAAACCGATTGGGCCTCATTTAGGATTTCAAAAGGGTTTGGTTTGGGGTTTCGATTTCCAATAAGCCCAAATCCAAATTCTCTTCACCCAATTAATTTACCAAGGTATAAAAGAAAAAATGAGGGTGTAATGACATGAATTTGAGTGGTTAATAGTATGAGAAAATGATTTAATTAAGTGATTAAACACTAAGCTAAAATCGACCAACATTTAGGTTTGGGGTAACCATTAGTTTGGGAAAACCTTTTAGGATTTCGGCTTTCACCAAGGTTTTGGAGTTTCAATTGGATTTTAAAGATTTGGGATTTCACTAGGGTTGAAACTGTCTTTGGTTTAACACAAAAATAATGGTTGGATGGAATAGTGTTTGGCTTAGGTGGCATGATCATAATGTTTAATTTTCCTTCATTTCCTTCCGGAATCCTTTAAAAATGACTCATTCGCAGTCTGTTGACTGTACTTCGTCAACCCAGGAGGCACCACTCTAATTTAATCACTCTATAGTGGACATGGGAGATCTACTAGGATATTCCCCCGTCCTAGTAGTGGGTTCGTGACAAAAATTATTTTTAATGCACAACCTGAAAACATGACACATGTGACTATGTAACTTTCATGCAACAATGTCATGTACTTATGGCATATACAAAGAGTTCATCATGTGCATAGCTTCAAAGAATCAGAACATGTCGAGATATATACTTATGTACCATATATGAAAGCTCAACAAAGCATATACTTCATGTGAGAATTTATTTCATACATTTTCTTAGACCTAATTGTTTTGATTCAGAGTGTTTTGTATGTTTCTTAGCTTGTTTATCTAGAGTTTTAGGTATCATTTACATTTATTTAATTTCTGGAAATTCTTGGTATTTTTTAAGTATTGAATTATGTTGAAATTGGGCTGATGCGAAGAGGCAGAATTCGGGTTAGGCCTAGAGAGCAAATCCTAGTTGGTCTGGTCTTGTCAAACTAGAATACTGTTTGATTTTTGGGTTCTAACTGAAACTACAGAACTCAGTTTCAGGTCTTGTTTGGCTTTCTAGAAAGCTAAGACATAGGCCTTGTAACAACCCGTATTTTAGTGTATTTTTAATTGAAAGATTATTTGTTATTAATTTAAAAATTTATTCTCTTGTTTTAAAATTGGTTGGATTTTTAGTGGGTTTATTTTTATGATTTTAATTTTGTGAAAATTATTCTGAAGTGCTTTCTTATATTTGATTATTGTAATACATTTAAATTTTTTTTCATATTAAATTAACTTATTGTTGAGTTTAATTATTTAGTTTCATTTTAATCATTACGTTTGAATTATTTTATTTTACTTGCTGTTTTAAAATCGTTTCCGTTGAATCTTTTTTGTGACCCAAGATATGAGGATTGAACCTCATTTCTTTCCCTACATTTTCTCTTTCCTCTTTACTTTTTCTTCTTTTTTTCTTTTCCTTCTTTTTCTTTTCTTTTTCTCCTCTCCTCTCCTGCGCGCCGCACGACTCTCCCCCTCTCTCTCCGTCCGTTTCTTCTTCCACCCAGCCCCGCCGCCGTGCGCAACACCGCCCGGCCCACTGTCCTTCCCAGCCACCGGCGACCACCCCCTGTAATCTCAGCTCCAACCGCGCCGTCGTTAGCTCCCACGCGCATCACCAAGCCGCAGCACTCCTTGCGCCGTTGCGCCGCCGTCGCACCGCCTCCGGCCATCATCTTCTCACCACATTATCCTCGACCTTCTAGCAACCCAATGGACCTAACCCCACCTCAATCTGTCACAGGTGAAGCCCCACCATCAACATTTTCGTTTTGGGTGTTTCCGCACTTCAACCGCCTATTGCGCCACCACCCACGGCCAACCACCACCACCATTAGCTTCACCGACATTCCTAAGGTCTACCCTATCAATCTCGGGTCTTCGTTTGCACCCGTTCAAAAGTGAGTTTTTGAGACCCACGGCCACAGTGCATTTGGCACTGTTTTGTTGCTGCGTTGCCGCTTCTATCACCTCCGTGATCTTTCAAAAATTATATTATAGCATTGTAAGTATTTTTCTTGAAGAACTTTTGAAATTTAAATGTATTTTCGCGCTAACTCATATTTACTATGAACTGGTTGGTTGTGCCGGACTGAGTCTGAAGAGTAAGGGGGTCGATTGGATTGGATGATGGAGTTGTTTGTGTGATTGGTTTATGCTATGAAATTCGTTGGCTGTTTCGGATTTAAATATTGGTGTTTTGAGTTTGACGTTGGTCATGGTGGATATTGGTAATTTTTTTAGGAAGTGGTGATATATTTTGGGATTATGAGAGTTTTAAGTTTTGAGAAATTAAGATAGATTATTTAGAAGCTTAGGCTTAAATATGGAAATTCGTGATTGATTGAAAACTTACGGAAATTGTGTGATTATTTTTATAGGTGACGATTTATAGTTGACTCGACATTTTTTAGGAAAATTCTGAAAAGCTAAGAAGTCCAGGTAAGCAGGGTTCATATACTAGTTTTGCATAAAAGAAATAAAATGAGGTTGACTTTGAAAATAAACGTGTTTGTTTTTTAAAAGAAATTATCTGAAAACAACCTCAGATGTTTATTCTGCATATGCATAAATTCAATATAAGAGAAAGTGTTTTCTGTCATGACTGATGTAGACATGAGCTAGTTTTGTGCACTTTGTTTCTGAACTATGTAAAAGAGCGAATAAGGAATTCTAAAAGTTTTGTTATGAACAAATGAGAATATTTTGTTTATGTTTATCTCGAACATGTGAAATGATCTGAAGCTTTTCAGTGTTTTGTTTTGATATGATGTGTCATCTGAAAACCTTGGTAAGAAGTTCTGATTCTATATATGATTGTAATCGGATTTTCGATGAAATCTGTTCTGTTTCTGTTAAGGCTCAGCCACGGGTATAATGGTGGTTTATAACCCTACCACGGGGGTTAAACATGGTATTGTCCCGATGTGATGCTAAGAGATGATTTAATTATAATGTTTCAGTTTGGAAATGCCAACGGATTTTCTTTTTGGAATAAGTTTATTTTTCTGGAAATTTCGCCTTAATGCTTTTGTACAAAGTTTTGCTTCTGCATTCTGAAAGTAAATGTTTTGTTCTGCTTATCAAATGTTATAAATGCTCATGTTTACATGCTAGTATATGCTCTCTGCTTACTGAGTTGTTGATAACTCACCCCCTTATCTCCATAATATTTCAGATGACATTGATGGTTCAACTGAGGATCAATATTAGAGTTTATGGAGAAGATTAGCAGTGAATGGTTGTTGGGTATCTCGTGGTATTAGTGTTGATGTTGGAAGTTATTTATATTTCTTAAGTTTGCTTAAATGGATTTAGACGGTTTATGGAGACTTATGTTAATGTTTCATTATTTCTAGTTTGTTATTTGAGACATGAAGAAGAGTTAATTTTATTTGAGTTGCTGGATTGAAAATTGGATAGATGAGTTTATATGGTTTATTTAATTGAAGTATTTATGTTTGATTTGAGGTTTAGGGAAATATATATTCTTGAATTTGGAAGTACTCTAGCCTTGTTAGAGTTGATTATCAGGTTATATGAGTTAACTTTCTGGACCCTCGGGGACGGGGCGTTACAGGCCTAAAAGTTGTATGAAGATTCCAAAAGCCAATTCTATTGTTTTGAAGTTCAAAACTTAGCAGAAATGGAGAAGTCCGAATCTGTCCAGAAGTTTACTGCAGCCCAAACCCTGTTTCGGTTTTCTGCTTGTATCTGGAGTTCTAAAAGTTAGAATAAAGCAATCCTAGGTGCGTTTGAAATCTAAGAACGAGACCTAAAACTTTCGTGAAGGACCCAACTCCAAAATGTGTCATTTTGATACTCTAAATACAGTTGGAATTCGGTTAGCCAAGAATTCTGGATTTTCACCAGTAGACCTGTTTTAAAATTTGAAAGGAGAATTGGTTTTGAGTTGATTGGATTTTCAATTGCAGATATGGACGGTTGGTTTTTGAATTAGCTAGCACATAAAAAAATATTTTAAAATTAAAAAAGAAGATACCAAAAGGGGATCAACTTCTAGCTAGCTGCGTATTGAGGGGGAGTCTAAAAAAAATAGACCGGTAGAGAAAAAGAAAAGAGGATTGAAGAAGAAGTTGTAATTCCGAAAGGAAGAATGAAGCTCACAATTTCTGCAATTACAAAGTTCTTTTTCTCTTTCTCTAATTTTTAGTTGCTGAATTGTTATTAAGGATGTTGAATCTGAATTTATGTTTGAGAAATAATTGGATTATTTTATTAGTTATGATTTGCTAGTTTTCTTATTCTAGGGCTAGGATGTAGTCATTAAATTTTGGATATGATTTGAGTATGGTTGTATTGAATATACCCTTTGTAAATTGCAATTAGATGATTTCGGTTTTAATTCTTGCAATTTACTAGCCATGAATTGCATGCTTAAGATGTTGAATGAAGTAACGAAAGTTGAAGTTCAATATTAGTTCGTGAATTCATCAAACCTTGGTAGTGTAGTTTAGAAATAAATACAAACCTTTGTGACCTACATTCAAGAATTCCATAGGGCATAATGAATTTATATTAATTTCTGTGATCACAACAGTAGACATAGGATTAATATAGGTATAGGTGTTATACCTTGAAAGAGGATATCACATAAAAAAAGGAATTCGGTCATTGTAATTAGCAAAACATTAATGCAAATAACTAGGTTTAAACTCATTGAAGGAATTCAATTGATGAAATCCAAGCCCTAGGAGCCTTTCAAATTTGATTTTTCAAGTTAAGAATTTGCAGTCAGTCACATCAATTTAGGATAGTTTAAAAAATATAGGAAATTTTATAAATTGGTACTTGAATCTCCTCCTTATGAAAACGATACTCTTTTTGCCTTATTCTATTTGTCACGACCCATGCACTTGTAGTAGAGTCTAGGGACCATCAATACCATTTCTCAAAATTCTAAACATGTCATTTGAACCAACAACTTTATCAAACAATATTTGAGCAGAACATGCACATATAAGATACGAATCATAGCATGTAACAAGTAGCAATTCCATATTTCAATTTAAACAATCAAGATGCAGAGTTTATACATAAACATAAATATATTATCCTAGAGTAAGTTAGAGACTACCTTACAAATTTTCCAAAGTAAAAATACCAACGATCAAGCAAGCTAGAAGTGTATATGTGGCGTGAACTAGAGTTTTGTGCCCATAACCCTACTCGGCTTCAAGCTCTTCCCCAGTAGCTTTTGGTGTGAAGAATGCCAGTGTGTGGCTTACTTGGTATAACCCGAAATGCATGAAAATGTTTAGGTTAGGTTTCTTGAAACAAAGATTAAGTGGAACCTCACAAAAAACCCTAGTAAGAGCCGAACATGTGTTGCGAAGGTTCAACCCATTCTCTTATTCCATCATGGAGCTAGGGTTAAAAAGAGAAGCCCTAAATCACTCATTCCAATTGAAGTTGCCTTCTTTTGGACAAACCAACATTCCCTTTTGTCCTGTCGGACATACAACAAGGCCGTGCCATGTATGCTTCAACATCCTTAGACCGAATCACTTCTTAAACTTGTGTGTGTGAGCGTGTTCATGTGGGGGAAATAGAGATAGAAATCAAAGATTCTTACCGTGCCAAAACCCTTCCTCACTTGAGGTTCTTGGTTCCTTCCTATGCTTGTGTGAAGGTGGCGTGTGGGTGGAAGAATGGTGGTGGTTTTTCTTCTTCTTCTTCTAGGGCAGACGAGAAAGAGAGGAGAGGATAAGAGAGGAAAAATCAGGAGTGAGTGAAAGTGACTCTTGGTGTGCCTTCGGTGGGGGTAAGGGTGCCGACCATTAATTGCCCTCCTTATATACCTCCTTCAAATCCCACTCATTCTCTCTCCTACCATTATTTCTGATGTGGAAACCAAAAGATTTCTTGTGCATGGGTGCCATGTGGCGCCTTGCCTCATGCTTTGGTAGTAAACCGCCTCTTATTCTTCCCTCATCCTTGCTTCTCTTGGAAATGCTAAGGGACACTTCTTGCATGGATGACTAGTGGCAGTTTCTTGCCCTAGCCGAAACCCTAAAGCCTTACTTAATCTCCTTTGTGGTCTAGGTTCAATGAACCCATACAAAAAGACAAAGGGGCGTGTGTGTCCGAAACCCTAGAGATCTTCCATCATGATTGCAAGCTTTTAGAAACCCTAGGGTCTAAATGCATGAATGCAAAGTGGCATGTGGCGTGTGTGGCCCTTGCCATGCCTGAAAATGTCTTTCTCTTCCTTCCTTCCTTCTTCCACTTTTAGGTCTAAATACATTGAATCTAGTGGAAAGATATGGCACAATTGCCATGTGGCGTGTGGCTCATCAAAACCGAAGCCCTTTTGGCTTCTTCCCTTCTTGAAAATACAAAGTCTCATCTTGCATGTGTGCCAAGTGGCACCTTCTTCCCTTTGGCCAAAAATGGCCCTTCTCCTTCCTCCTCTAAGCTTCTTCTAGAGACTTGGTTGCATACTTGTCAAGTGGCAAGTTTTCTTGTCAAACCAAAACCCCTTAAATGATTAGGGCATAGGAAAACTCAAGGATCTATTCTTGCATTGGGCACCTCTTCCACTAACCTAAACCCTAATTGGGTTCTCCTCTAAACCCTAAATCCTAATGGCCGAACATCACTATTCCTTTGGGCTCTTTTGTGGGATTGGGCGCCTATCTCCTAAGCAAATGGTAGGCTTCATGTCACTTACAGGTTCCCACTTTCACAATCCATTGGGCTAAATTCTAATTGGACTAAGGCAAAAAAAAATAAAGTAACAGACGAGGAGTTGGCTAAGTTCGGGTTATCAAAATAATCCTGCGAAACTAGGAGCGTACTTTGTTTCATGAAATTCAACTCTAAGTGCCTCAAAAAAAGCAAAATGCATTTACGAATAGCTGTTGTCAAGAAAACAATAATCGTTTTATTGTTTCGTAAAATCCTAAATATTTATCTAAGACTAATGACATAGACTGTTTCTTATTCTCACACTTCTAAATACCTCAAATAACTAAAATCACATTTCTAAAACCTAAGTAGGCCAAAAACTGACTATGCTAACAGATTCAACCTACCCGATTGCTCGATTTGTGAGATATGTTTGAGGATTTCACGACGTTTCTAAAGTCTAATGAAATTTATCCACTGAATTTCTGGCGGACTATTACACCTTGTATGGGAACCCAATATCTATGTGTGCGAATGTATATCTCTGTTTGAGAAGTCGGTAGCGTGAATCTATAATCATGGGATGAGATGGAGAATTCCCCAAACCATTCTCGCAAAATGTTGCCACATGCTTCACACAAGAAGGAGAATGCCTCGTGGGGATTGACTGTGGAACAATGTCGTATCTGGCCTCACCTGATAGGGATAAAGGATCCCCAATGTATCACGTATTGGTGTCCTCGACTTGGTTGGCCAGGTAGAAGCATATTTGGCGCAACAAATATCTCCTTTTTGTCTCTTTCATGATTACATGTCTGAAACCCTAAATCATCTTCCATAGGTGGCACGTTCCTTGCCTAATCCAACCACTCCATTATTCCTTTCATCATTTGCTTTTCTTGAAACTCTAATACACACATGTGCATGGATGCCAAGTGGCATCCCATTACCTCTGCCAAGATTCAGTTCCTTCCCTCATCTTCATTGCTCTTTTCAGAAATTGAAGGGTCCATATGCATGAGTGCCAAATGGCACTTTCCTCTATGGCCGAAAATTGCCTCTTCATTTTCCCTTCATCATTACTCCTCTAGAGATCTCAAGAGTCATCTTGCATGCTAGCCAAGTGGTGTGCTCCTTGGGGAAAACTAAAACTAACTCTCTCTCTCTCTCTCTCTCTCTCTCTCTCTCAATGTATCCCATGCTTGTCTCTCTCTTGACAACCTAAAGGTGGCCCTTGCATGGTTGCCATGTAGCATTTCCACTAAGCTAACCAAAATCCTAGTTGTCTTTCTCAAGCCTTCTTCCTCATGGTGGCCGAAAATCATTGGGCATAGGTTCTTCCATTGGCCCTTGGGCGCCTACTCACTAACTAACAAATGATAGGATTAAATCTCACCTCACAAGGTTCTAATCTCTAAGGCGCTTGGGCCTATACTCACTTAGAGCCAAATAGAACATGAAGGGGTTCATAATGTGTTCCACATTTTCTCATTTAGGAAAAGTTTCGGGAACTAGCAACCCCGAGTAACTGAACCAAATCTGGTTTCACTACAACCAAATCTCACTTACGAGAAAAATTGTTGATTGGAAGGAGTAGAGATTGCGATCTAAAATCGTACCATTGGTAAAAGTGTAGTGGAGAGATGCGGAAAATGAGGAGTTCACTTGGAAAAGTGAGCAGGTCATGCAGGAGCTGTCTCTGTATTTATTCGATATGCAGTGATAAGTTGTAACGCATAATGTGAGGGTAATTTGGACAATTCCAAGGTGAAGGCACTTCTATAAATAAGGTTTCAACCTACCCTCTTCAACCACATCACCAAGAACTCTCAGGAACGTATCCGTGGTGCGAGAGAAGCAAACTAAATGGAGGGCAGCAATGACAATTGAAATAATGCATCGATTCTTAGAGAAACGACGTTAGAGGGAGAGATTGGAGGTAGAACGATGGAGAGTGGAGGAGTAGCATCGCCAAGATGATGAAATTTCTTGGAGGACTAAAGCCCTAATATCAGAGATGTTGCACCACAACAACACCACTGTGATACAACGTGGTGAGAAAATAACGGTGTCGTAACCTGATGAGTAAGATAAGGACAAGGGCAAGGACTCCCCAACTTCCTACGATATCAAACCTAGCGAACGAGCTAGATTGCGAAAGAACACAACCGGCGAGCAACCCAGACAGAGAAGACGAAGGAGACATGAGGAGTCATCTCATGTCCCCCTCGTGGATGGTGAAGGTCAGTCTATGGATCGAGATGAGGGCACCAGGACGGAGGCAACTGAAGGCATCGATGGAACTCTTGTCTGAGATACCCTCCCTTGTAAGGAAGGAGCAAGGGAGAACCCTCACCGAGTTTTGAGGACAAAATTCCTTGTAATCAGGGGAGGATGTGAGGGCCCCGCCAGCACAAGGAGATGAACCAACAATAGAGTTGAGTGAAAAAAAATATGGAGAACACTCTATTGGTTTGGTAAAGAAAATAGCTGTGAGTTGCAAAGTGCAGCTAGTCTAACATTTGGGTGAGTGAGCACCCTGTAGATGGCCTGGTAGACATATCCCAATGCAAGGTGAAGATTAGTGTCTCGCCCTATGGTAGGCGAGCTAGAAAATTCGCCTACAGTGACGGTGAGAACGAGGAGCAGAAGAGGCTGATGGCTTTAATGAGACAAGATTTACCCGCCTAAGGTGAGCAAAGGTCAATGACAGACAGCAGCAGACATGGGAGCTTTCTGGAACAATCCGAAAGATGCTCAAAAGAGTGACTATGTCATACATAGAAGCCCACACTCCACCTGAAGGGTCACATCAAGAGTGGGTCTATAGAAGGGGTTATAACTCGGCAATTCATATCATTTGAACCCAGAAATATGGCCTAACACCACGTGGGAGACCCTCATTCAAGGAAAGACAAACAAGTTGGAAGGCCGTAAGGAGGTGTGAACCCAGAAGGACGTCTGACAATCCCACCCTATAAAAGTGATTTGGACAAGTGACAAAATCTCACTTTTAAGATCTTAAACACGATCTTATGGAGTCGGATTCTTCAGAGAAAGCATGGAAGGAGAAACACAATGAAATGGAGACCCCGACGCTAAGAGGTAGGTTAGCTTCTAAGACAGTACTAGGGATTGTGGGGTGAATGTTGTATGTAAGAGGCATATGTGTATTCTATAACCTTCCCCTTTATGATCATGAATGAATTTGTTTTTATCATTATATTAATCTTATATTTACTCCATGTTTTCTTAGACTTTGAATTTATGATATTTGTGTGAGAAACCATGATCTGAGAGAGAAAGAGAGAGAGAGAAACATGTGTCAATAATCATGGGACAGGATGGAGTACCCTAAACCATTCTTGCGAGACGTTTCCACAAACTTTACACAAGAAGGAGAATGCCTTGTGGTGATTGGGGTGGAGTGGTATCATGTTTGGCCTCACCTAATAGCTGGGATGTAGAATCCCTTGGCATATCACGTGTTAGTGTCCTCAAGTTGGTTGCCCAGGTAGACGTTTCCTCAATGCAACATGTTGTCTCTTTGTGAGAGTTGACCTACGCTGGCGTATAGGCAAGTTAACGTGCACCAGGTTGAGTGGGTATAAGGGATTTCCCTTGTTGGCCCATGAGGCGACATATGTCTGTGAGATGAATATCTATTTGATGAGCCCCTGTCTGATGACGATTGTGCCCTTGGAATCAATACAATTTATGGATTTTACGTATTGGAGCGAAGGGTGATCCCTCGCCTAAATAATACTTATGCTTAAAATACATTTTGTGGAGGGTAATTCCTCAAAGGGTGATTCTTCTTCATGCTTATATATATATGTGTGTGTGTGTGTATGTGTGTGTGTGTGTGTGTTTTACTAAGAGGGTGATTCCTATTCAAGCATACCTATCCACTTATATGAACTTGTTCATTGCATTTTCAAGAGCATTATCTCTCATTAGCAGTTTTGTTATAGTTGCCTAACCTACCTATGGTTTTATCCTTTGAACCATAGACTTCGATACAAAGTTAGAACTAGGAGTGATGCCTGAGGAGGAAGAGTCGATCTTGCTCAAACCCTGAGGACAAAGGCTTGTCTCTATAGTAAGAGCCATGTGTCCTTTTGAAATGTACATAGTCTTTTCTAAGGTTCGACCACTTGTATTCAGTTTGCATCCATTAGGCGATAAATGAACTATTTGGTTTGTAAATATTTTAAAGTTTAGAATTAATGAAGGATGACAATAACTGTTCCTATATTGTGAATCTAGATGTTCTGGTACTATAAGGTCTTAGTTTACCAACTAAAACTCTATCTTTTCCGTTGCGACATTATGTTTGAAACTTGACACGTGCACTTCCATCTGGATGAGACACGCCAAATTCTCGACCAATCTTGGGTGTTGACCATCTGGTTGGCACCCTTGGCACTACGGACCCATGCCAAAACCTTTACCGAGGAATGGGGCGCCACACTCTCTTTCCCATTCCATATTCCTCTAAATCCTAAAATGTCATTGAAAACTCTCTTTAGAGCTCTCCACTTCTCCCTTTCATCCCTTCTCCCCTCATCCTGGCTACGCAAGACAAGACAATCCTCCCTAATCTAGTCTCTCTTGTAGTCCTTTTGTGTACTTTTATGGAGATGCTTGCACCTTCTCGTCAACTTCTCCCTCCTACCATGCACTACTTACATCTAACTAGTCATTGGTCACACTTATGAGCCATTGAATATCATAATATTGTAAAAGCATATTCCAAGTGGGTTTGAGTTATAGGTTAGACCCCAACCCTACTAGGAAATTGAATGAATCATTAGGGCCTATTTATAAGAGTCTAAGGTGAATTTATATTCGGATTTGAATCAAGAACCTAATTCATGCCAAAACATTTGGAGGTAACCCAAAGAATATTGAGTCACCACCCTTAGATGTGTAACACCATATCCCTCTAGGTTTATAAAGTTAGATAAACTGAATGTTACTAACTTTAAAATCAATTTGCATCGCACCAGATACAAAAGATTCATATAAAAGTAATAAAATTAAAGCACTTTACTAAAACAAAAACATCTCAAAAATAATTCTCAGTAGCATTTATTGAAAAGAGTCTAAGGCTCCGTTTGGGTAGTGGAGTATTCATTATTTTATCATTACTTTTCATTACTTTTTACTACTATTCAATATTTTATCACTACTTTTTCACTATTATTCACAGAAGATTTGAGATCGTCTCACTACTCAAACGCAACCTAAAATTCATGTGTTACGATTACTCAGAAGTGAAAAATAAAACAATTAAAATCTTATACTTCGCAACCTCAATGTCGCCCCCCGAGATGTATTTTGTCCTACAACATGCTAATAATCATCATCATCTAGGTTAGGTACGCATAAAAACAAAAATAAGCCAGTACTCATTAAGAACTACATCGTATAGTAAAAATCTAGGTTTTCAGTTAAGCATCAACAGTCTATTCAACTTCATCACCATATCATAAATGTGGCACTATTTAGGTGATATTACTATGGTATCCTTATAAAAATATGGCATCCTTATGGTTCATCAACATTTTATTATGGTGTTCTATAAAGATATAAAATTTAATGTTTTATAAATAAGGATATTTTACAAAGATATTAAGTTTACCATAATTCAACGTATGCAACATTTTATTCCTGTGATGTAAATTACCATAGTTTAGGATTATAATTTTCGAGTTTTGCTTTATTTGGGATAGCCGGCCCTAAATATTTTTGGAGAGAGAAGTTCAACCTTCTCTCTAGAAACCCAAACTGAAAACCACCTCAGAGGGGGATGGGAGCTTCGGCTCTTCCCTCCCTCCCTCCTCTCAGATGCATTTTCTCCAAGAGTTTAATTTTCCAGTCAGTGTTTTACTTTTTGTTTTTGTTTTTTTCTGTCAAAGAATGGAGAAGCAGCGTTTGATGTTTTTCTATGGCCATCGACCACCACGCGCCCCACCGCGGGGTTCCTAAGCCACCGATCTTGCAGACAACCGAAGGTTTCGCCAAAATGAGCGGCGCATGATCCACACGCGAGGGTCAAAGTGTGCACGTGACCTCCACGCATCACCACACAGAGGGCTCTGCTACCGCCATGCGCGGCGTTTCTAGGGTCAGCGATTTTGGTAGCTTCAGGATCGACGTTCCGGTACACTCATAGTATGGCGCATGTCCTTCACACGCCACTACAGCCTCCTTGCTCAGTGTTTTTCGATTTTCAATGTATTTCAAGTTTCTGTTTTGTTGTATTCTTGTTTTTTTTTATATTTTCTATGTTTCTCTGTTTTGTTGTTTGTGTTAGGTAATAATAAAAAGAAATAGACTATTGGACTTGTTTTCCATAGCAGGAGAACCCTCTCCTCCTTTAGAGAATGGGTGTTGTACTGTTGTTATCTCTGTTTTTATAGAGTGTTATATTTTCAAACAAACCAGAATTGAAATCTCTGTTCTTATAGAGTCTCATATCTCAGAAGGTTCTGTCATTAGAGAGTTTATAGAAGTTAAGACAATGTCCGTCACAAATAAGTTTGTGTGCGGAGAAGTTCCAAACAGATGAGTAGTTTAGCTTGTAATCTGAATTTTTTTTCTATATTTATCAATCACAGCTGTAACTTCGGTTTCATTGAATGAAATTAAATCTATTTCCTATATTAAAAAAAAAGGATTATAATTTTCAAGTATATTACTTGCATTAAATTTTATATAAGGACCTTTTTTATGTTACAGGAAGATTTATTAACTATGAGTTTTAAAGCATGGTAAGAAAATTATTTCAAATGTCCTCGATAGTCCATTTACTAAAAATTATCACTTCCGTAAATAATATGCGCTTTACTAGAAATTAAGTTATTTATAGGTAGCCAATTACTTGAAAACTTCTTTTAAGTACCAAGCTACGATGATGATAAATACACAACTGTTAGTTAATTACCTATCACATGCTATTAGTTATGGCATGTTGTCGTATTATGTTTTCATGCCAATTATGAATTTATGTTACCCATGTTATTTATGTGAATCATGCATCTCATATGCTAAGTTACTTGTCAAGAAAGTTCTCTTATAATAAGTATAAGATATGATAAGAATAAAAATAATTAAATTTTAAGAATGATCATAGAAATGTATGGTACCGTTGCAATAATGGGTGGACGTGTATGCTACAAACATAAGCGTAGTCCACCCTAGTTAACCAGCTCCCTTTATAGCTACAGACAGTGGGACCGGTGCATAACCTTTCACATGAGGTTAATATGTGCTGGTCAATAAAAATAAGAAAAGTAAAAAACTAGTTACTAAGCCATGCATGAATATACTAGTAATCATTATGTTATTGTTTAATTGAATGTTAGGTGCATACTTTTTACATTAATTAATTTCTTATGACACATTGGTGCATTTATAATTTCAAGAAATCCATATTTCAAAATATGCTTATAGTATTTATGACCCCCCAAGTCACCGCTTGGGATGTAACGGAGACTTGGAGCGTCGAGACATGCAACACATGGTTACATAACTCCGTTCATGACAGTTAATATGCAATGCATCCTAATATGTAACTAACAGTATGCAATCATCGTAGCGGAATAAGGATGACTAAAATAAAACTCATGCCATAATGAATTAAACATCCCAATAGTATTAATAACCATCATAAGTTCAAACTTAAAGATATCATACCCTCAATACAAAATACATAAATCAAGTCTCAATAGTTAGATCAACTCTTTCATATGCTCTAAAGTATGAAGAGTAGTGCTATGAACATCAAAATTAAGTATAATCTTCGCTCCAGGTCAGACTCCTCTTCAACCAATCATATCTATCGATCCATGAAAATATGTATTATTCTCCCATCCAGTTTTTCTAAAAAATTCTTTCAAGTCATATGAAAAACTTTTTGATGCACATTTTCTTACAAATAACATTTTCCCAGTTCATCTTTTCAAGACCATAACATTTCATCGTTATTAAAGCCATCATTAACAATAGCATTAACATTAACATCATAACGTATGGTATCATCGTAGTTCCCCATATGCACTGTGAGTACCTACTGGTGACCGTAGTACAACTCATGTTGAAACTACGTTATCTGCAGACTCGTTTTCAATGCATTAGTAACATAACATAACATTTCATCATATCATAATATCATAACATTCATCATAAAGTCTGCATCCACCAGTGTTAAGTGCCATAAATGACTTCGCTTCGGCATTCTTTAAAAATAATCCATTTGAAACTTGTTGACGGTTCTTTGTCAACCCAGGGGTTTCACTCCATTCTTATTCACTCCAGAGTGGACAGAGGAGTTCCACTAGGATAATTTCTCATCCTAGAGTTTTGGATTCGTGACAAAAAATTATTTTCATGCAATGCTTGAAAATATTTTTCATGATGTGCTCATAAAGTATGCTTTATATGAAAATGACAATTTCATATAATATGCTAAAGTGGTGGAAATTACACTATCATGTATGCAAGTAATCAAATACTCAATGTATCATATAACATGATATTTCATGCTCAAAATGATATTTATATCAGGAATGTGGCATTTATCAATAAATCATAAATAAGTTATCAAAGTGTAAGTTAGAGGCTAACTTACAAACTTCTTGAGTACTTAGGAATTTGGTGTGGCTGTAATCAAAGTTATTCTAAGTTAGAAATTGCACCAATAAGGAAGATATTCATAAACAAAAGGGTTAAAAAATTAGTATTTACAAAACTACCCCTAAACTTTTAAAATTGCCATTAAGGCCCTAAATTTTTACTATTTGCAATTGAGCCCCCAAAATTCATCAAATTTCACAAACCTTATATTTTCTATGTTATAAAATCATATTCCCTTAGAATTGCAATATTCAAGTTACAACTATGCCAAACATACCCAACCTATGGCATGCATCTCTTAAGGCCTAAATGTAATTTTAAGCTTAAAACCTCTATGGATGCATGTGTATTCAAATTTCATCATGTGGAAACCATGATTATAACCTTAGGGACAATTTAAAAACTTATATTCAGGTCATACAAGTTCATCCCAACACTTAAGCACTTAATTAAGGCCAAAACATCATTAAACCATCAATTAAGCATATGCATGATGTTTATAACTTTCCTTTTTCCAAGAAATGTTTAAAACCTAACTAAATCATGCATTTTCATTCTTATCCCAATCACAAGACTTTCATAAATGCTCATTATTTAAACCTAGGAAAATTATTCAAAACTTCATATGTTAAACATAAATCAAGCAAAACTAATGCATGATCAACACAAGATATGAATTTAAAACTTATCATAGCATGCTTTTAACCCCAAATTTAAACCTTTAAAATTCATTCTAAGACATTAGTGAATCTTATAAAATCATATTAATACATTTCATAGGTAAAAATTCAACCCAAAGTAATTTATTCAATTAATATCTCCAATTTGACCCGGTTTGCACTTAGCATGGTAATCCTTAATTAAACTCAATAAAAATTTCATTCCCATGCCATAATTTAAATTCTAACATGATATGCTAATACTAAACAAAGGTTAGGGCAAGGTTACTTACAAATTTTGTGGCCCTTGAGCTCCCAACACAACCTCTCTTCAAGAACTCTCACAAACTCACTATGTTTCACTCTAGTTGCACACTAAGAGAAAGGCTCTCAAGAACTCAAGAGAAGCCTTTCAGAAGTGGTGTGAGGAAGTGAGGAGGTGAAGGGAGTATTTATAGGGCTTGATGGAGGGTGAGGGGCATGGGTTTGGATGAAGAAGGGGCTTGGGATTGGTTGAAGTGGGAAGTGGAATGTAGAGGTGCAACATTCAACTTATGTCATCCTTTGTGCAAACGAATAGTATTCAAACTATTCATCATTTCTACATTTCAAGTGTTGCCTTGTGTTTTATGGGTGCAGGTGCTACCATGGTTCAGAAAAAAAAATACAAAGAAATGCAAATGAGGTCATGCTACATGCCGTCGGGTAGGGGTCTTCAAAGGCTAGCCAAATTTCATCATCTCTTTGTCCTATTTCCATGGCTTTGTTTTGCAGGTATGATGACACTTATGGATGGCTTTTTTAGGTGGTGGAAGGTGGAGGGAGTGGGTGCCAAGTGATCTGATGTGGGAATTTATTTCACACATTTTTTTAGTTCTAATTGTTTTGATTTAGAGTGTTTTGTATGTTTCTTAGCTCGTTTCTCTAGAATTTTAGGTGTCTTTTACATTTATTTAATTCTTGAAAACTCTTGATATCAATGATCATTTAAGAGCAGGTCATGGAAGGGGATGAAATGGGGTGGTTGTTGAGTGGCTCTTTGTGCCAATGCCAATCAGTTTTGGCATTTCTATGGGAACAACTTGGTCAATGGTCTCATGAGTACTTGAGGGACCTCTTAGGGATTGGAGGGAAGGGGTGATGGCATGTGGAGGGGGTTCAACAAAGAGCATAAATTCTTTGAATGGTTGAGGTCCTCGGTTTGGTTTCAACTAAACTCCCAAGGGAATAGTTGGATTTTGGTTTGGTTTCTGGAAGCCATTTTGTCCAATGCCAAGTCTAAGTTTTGGGTGATGTGGTGAGGTGTGAATAGTGAAATTGCCCTTGAAAATTTGATGAAAATGGCATGGGCTAGGGGATGGTTTGATGAAGTGCACATGGTGGTACACCTAGGTGCCGATTAGTGGTCATTTGGGCATTGACATGGCTTGGTTCAATTGACACTTGTTGGGTCAATATTAACCTTCTAGGTTAGTCTTAAGAACATTGCAAATTAATAATAAAAATCAAACATTTCAGATCATAAATGTGAACAAATATTTTAAAGAAAACCATGCAAAATAAATCAAGATTTGAGGTTACTATTTATGTGTGAGATTAATAGTGACTCTTAACTCAAGTTAGAAGCTTAAACATGGTTGAGAGGGAACCCTAGAGGCGTGTGGTTCATCTTGGGCTTGAGCGAAATCAATGATATAGTATATGTGGGCCTTATTTGGAAGGATAAAATGAAAGACAAGGCTTTGTGGGCCTTATGGATGGGCTTGTTGGGCCATTTGTGTAAGCCTTGGAAGTGGGCTTTGTTGTAGGTTATTGTATGGACCTTATGTCCAGATTTTTGGGGCTTAACTATGGACTCGAAGGCCTACTAAGTTTGGGTTCAAATATCAAGTCTTTCTTATGTTGGGCCAATCGCCTTCACTCTCACTAAATTAGGCCCAATGACTTCATACCCATCACATATTAGGCTTAATTTCTAAGGTTCTTCAAAAAAGGTCTAGAACCTTATAACTCTCAATTTGGTCTATGGCTTATGGCACATATTCTTAGCACATCACATCCTTAGTGATTTAGGGCCCTAAGTGAGTCATTCTTGGGCTACTTCTAAACCCATCCAACACTTGGCCTTTTAGCTTAGCCAATCAATGATGCCAAGTGTCATACCACTATTGGCCTCTTGGTAGATATTCTTCAAAAAAAAACACAATACTAACTAGGGGTGTAAATCGGTCGGTCTGATTCAGTCTGGTCCGGTGATGGACTTATTAATGTGGATTATGTAACAAACTCAATAAAAAAATATTTTATATAGTCAATGATAATAATTTAAATGAAAATTACATTATTAATTTATATAATTACTATATAATTAACTAATTGATATTATATATTAGTTAATTCATAGAATATTAACAAGTGTTAATAAAATATTTAAAATTTTATATTGTTAATAGTGATAGGTTAGATGAAGATATATATAAAATATTGTTAATTTATAGAATATTAACATGTATTAATAACATATTTAAAATTTTATATTGTTAATTGTACAATTATTATATAAATAATATATATAATATTTTATTTATTTTTATTTTTTATTCGGTCGGTCTGGTCCAGTCCGGTCCGAGAAATCTCCACCCCAGGACCGGACCGAAGACCGAAATTTTCCTATTTATTGGACCGAAACCAACCATGCATTTGGTCGATCCGGTCCGGTCCGGACCGGACCGGTTTACACCCCTAATACTAACTAAGATCATGGGTACTAAAGTCAAGTCCTAACGAGCTTTTTAGGTGGGGAGTTATAGTATTATGTGTTCTTATTGAGTATCAACTTATTTTAGTTTATTATAATATTCAAGACGAGCAAACGAGCTAGACTTAGACGGGAAAATCTAGTAGTGTTGGTGAAGCTCATGTTGCCATTTAGATTGGTTTGTTTCAGATTTTATTTTAGCATTTTATTTTCCATTATTTCTTTCCACTTTCAAGACTCTAATTATGTTTCTATGTTAAATGACTTGGTTCAAACGAAAGATTTATTTTATTTAGATGAATAATTTATTTTTATATGCCTGGTACAAGTTACATAACATCCCAAACCTACCAGAGGGGGGTGTTGTATTTGTACTTGCATCCAACAAACTATTCAGCCTTGCCGATAAAAGGACCTGTCTTCCTCTATAATGAAGTTGGCACCTCTTTGTGGTCTAACCATTAATGATCTCTACTTGGGATGAGACTCTGACCTTTCCCTTTCTTTTCATCAATTCCTATTCTTGACACTCAATTTTGTTAAGGCACAACGTTAATTCTGATACATAAGTATTAACTTGACACAATACTAAATTTAGATGGCATTAATTCAGTTTTATAAAGGTTGATTTTTTATTTTGTAAACATGATCCCATTTAGGCACTGTTTGGATAGGAAGATGAAATTATATGATTTAAAATAAAAGTTAAAGTTTAATAAAATATTATTTTTTAATATTATTATTATTTTGAAAAAATAGAATTATTTATCATATTTTAAAATTTTAAAAAAATTATAATAATAAAATGAAATGAAATCCGGACTTAAAGAGAGCTAAAAAAAAGTCAAAATGCGAGCTTTTTTAGCCGTTCAAAAAGTCTGACATCACATCATGGCAAGGGTTACTTTCCAAGACGTTAGATTTCCAGGTATGACAACATTATTACAGGTGCAATACATGCAAACCCAAAATCCAATCCATGCTCTGAATGTTTGAGCATAACAGAACCAAAACAATCATAATCTATGAACTACAAAGCAGAAGAAAAATTCTGCGTAATAACTTTTAACCTTCAGAAACATGTGATGACAACTGTAGCCTCCGGAACTCAATCTTCTGCTGTGTCTGAACGGAGAGCTGATAATAAAAGAGGATACATATTGTCAGAAAGTGAATTATGAAGAGAGCCATCAATAAAAAAATGCCGACTGAAGACAAGTAATCTGTACTAATGAACATTTTTCACTTTACAATCCCACCCGTGGGTAACTCAAGTGGTAAGGCGAACTTGTATGCATTAGCCCCATGTCACAGGTTCGATTTCCCCTGAGATCAAACTGAAATTTAAGTGGGAGGCCATGGCGGTAGGTTGTTGTGCTAGGAGTTTAGGTTCCATGTCCTAAGGGCTTTGCCGTGGGATAGTTCCCCCGTCAAAAAAAGAAAAAAAAAAAACTTTACAACAAAAAATCCTTCATGTGAAACACATGGTCTAAATATCAAGAAGTTACAATATACATACATACATACATACATATATATATATGAACTGAAGAAGTGGACCGATAAGTACAAATGCACTTTTTATTTTTTTTTCCCTCTTTTCTTTTAATCATTTTTTACACAGTTTTAAATACTTTTAAAAAAATAAAAAAAAAATACAAATTCACTAATATTCACTTCCTTAACCATTAAGTAAAAGAAATAAAAAATTCAATCGGTTACTTTTATCGGTTCAACTAAAATTTTCCTAAATATATATATACATATATTTATATATCAAGAAGTTAACAAACCAACAAATACCATCAGCAATCAGGCTATATCTTATACAAAGCATAAGTCGCCTCATTGAAAAGATAATTTTTGTTTATAGGTCATCTGCATACAAAAGATAATGAAGGGATAGGTCCCCAAAAACTTCTCCAGGATCTCATAAATTAAAACATTTTCAACAGACATCCCTAATATATCGAGCACAAAAGCTATCAAACTGAAAATAGATTTATTAGGGATTTAAACATATTTTACAATCAAGAAACTAAGACTGTCAGAGTTGGACCCCAACCATACAAGAAATCAGCATAAAAAATAAAAAAACACTGGTTAGCGGGAGAAACCCAGGATCTCAAGCCAACTTGTAGATGGACAAAAGAATCATCTTGTGGAGAAACATGGGGCTAGGTCAAGCTTTATGAAAGTTAGTACAAGATTGCAGATACTTTTGTGGACAAAATAGACAAATGTCCTTACCAGCTTCAATCCTATAATGTTAAAAAAACTTCTTAGTTTTACTGATAAAAAAAGAAAAGAAAAGAATACTTCTTAGCTTAGGTAAAGCCGAGAGAAACAGTTTAGGCATGCTTTGTTGGAATCGCATTGAAATTGCTGAACAAACAGAAGGAAAAAACATAAGAAAATGGAACTAGACATCACACTTAGGGCTCCTCAATGTCACACCTCGGATATGGTTCATCATTCTTTGCCAAAACTATCAGACTTGCTTTCTATTGAGTCAAAGCATTACATCACTACAGACAAGGATTTTATCAATGATCAAAAGGGGTGTCACAGCTGGCCACAAGAAACATACAAGAGATTTTGAAAGAGCAGCAACACCATCTTCGGCCATTATCCCATGAAAAGGGTGTTTAGAACAAAAGACTTCAGCTCCAAAACTGATTTTCGCAATAATCAAAGCTGCTGTTCTTTCTTTCACACCATTGTATGCACCATGAAGTCATTCTCCACAAAAGTGCTCCCTCATGGTTGCCAAATTACTCTTTCCACAAGAAGGTATCACCCAAACTTTCTCAAAGGGGCCAAAAGTGTTCAATAAGATTCTAGCCTCTCAATGTAAAGGAAGATGATTTGCCGATTCTCCACCTTTATTGCAGATGCAACAACAATTAACCACTATCACGTATCTTTTCCTTATTTTGTCCTAGGTAAAAATCTTCCCTAATGCTGCCGTCCAAGTAATGTAGTTCTACTTAAAAGACTACTCTCCTAGATGGGGGGCCCAAACCATTTTATCTTCACCAACGCATCCCACCCTACAAGAGTACAATCTGCGAAATAAAAAGGAAAAAGGAAAAAGGACCCCCCCTCCTGGTCATTAGCCTTGCTATTGAAGGTTACATCTTATTGAATAGAACCATGCACAAGATCATAATGATCACCACATAATCAGACTTGATGCAAGCAATTCTTAGTAAATCCAGGAAGGAAGTCAAGAATTAATCACTACATCACACATCCTTCCAGAAGCAAATCTTGGACCTCACTCTTGGGGACATTGGATTCGGAGAGTTTTCCCTTGAATTACTCGAGGTGCACTTGCGAGAAACTCCTTGCCGAGCTTGTACACCATTGGGATTAGTCATGACTTTTTCTCGGACACCCGGTGCCAATAAAAAAAATCTTAAACTCGTCACCCATTTCAAATCTAGTAAAATGGAAAAAGTATGCTCAACGACTTCTAATGTTCTTCCAATAATAAACTCTAAAGTTAATTATGACCTAAGGGAGGCCCAAGCCACATCTGGACAAAGCCTACAAAAGTAGTCACTGTCACAATTGGAGCCCCTTGAAATCATTATAAAGAACAAACATTTCTCCCCCCTATGCAATACACCGAATAACATCTTGCCATGTGTCCATTACAGTCAATTTATGCAAAGAAAAAAATAATCTTCCTTTTAAAAGTTAAAAGAAAAGAATGAAGTTCACCCCTCCCCTTTCCCTCACAGAGACCACACTGGTGAAGGGTGTCCACCATCCTATCCCCGAACAGAACAGGGGCTGCTCAAGGGCATATTTGCACGCAGCTACTGTGGTGGAAGGTTGAGATGTGTCCCTCCCTTCACGGGCAGTTACAAGGGGCAACAAGGGGGGACAATTCCCCACCTTACCCATTGCACAGGGATAGCATTGAGAGCATATCTCGCCTCCCATTCCAAGCATGACTGCGCTACTGCTCCACTGCCCTTGCTTTTTATTTTTTGAAATGGGGGTTTTGACACGTTTTAAAATCGCTCTCAAAACCCACCCCTGCCAAATAATTTATGCATGAGACCAGTTTCTAAACCAGTTTTGAAATTGAAACCGAATCTAAAATCAGTTACCATGCATCCCCAAGAAAGCCTAAAATAGGGATTCAAGCTATGGTCCATTAACAATTAAAGAATGGTATAGATTATTCTTAACTCCTATAATTGAATAAAACAAACATCAAACAAGACCCTTTTTCTGCCACCTATATTAGCACAATTGTTCTCGCACTATCGTCATGTGCAACATAGAATCTTGTTAACCATCTTCATTGGATTTAATTCAATGACTCGCCTGCCTTAAGAGAATCATTCATCAAAGAAAATAGTAGAGAATCAAACAAGCTTATCTAATGCCACTTATGTAACACCCCAAATTTAGTATGAGGGTGGTGAATGGCATAGGTGTTGCTCTTATACATGTCCCATATACTTGGGCTTTGCCTATTCCCATTAATAAAGTTTCTTTTTTACCACTATAAAAAAATAGGTTGAGGATAGTGAATAAGAATCAGCATTACCTGCAAGGAAGAGCTTCTTGAGATATATAGTCATTGCAAGTTATTTCAATTGTAACATTGACCATCCATACTTTAGTATATCCCAAATGTGGTTTGGGCATTCCTTTGGTCAATAGAAATGGTATTAGAGTCAATCTATAGTTAGAAGTGTGTGATTTAAGCAGTACACCTAGAACGGAATGGCCTAATGGGATCATTAAGGATATGAGGAAAAGATTATAACACCAAAGAAAGAAGAGATCTTGGCGGAATTGCCACATGTTCCCGGGTGTCTACCAGTGGTCTTCTAGCATTAGAAGTTTTTTCTCTATCCATGGATCCTTTAGTCTTACTCAAAAAATTGGAAGTATTGATCCAATTAAAAAAATATATATATGTTTCGTAATTTCAGAAAAAGGAATATCGAAAACTTGAGTGGCTGAAGCTGAAGCAGCATCTAGTATGAGAGCGGTTTCTGGCAACTTACTTTGCTTCTGTTTATAATGAGTATAACAGGCTCTAATTGTAACATTAACTAGTCTATAGACTATAACCCCAACATTTGGCTTGATCTCTTTGGGTAGTTACATATTTTCCAACAAAATAGCAGGCCTTATATATCACAGATAGCACTTCTTCACTCTTATTTAAAACTTAAAAAAAAACATTCATCTTCTTAGAGACATTGACACCTTCTAGATGCAAAAATCACACATTATTACTTCATAAATTATTATCATTTCCACCACAAGGGCCATCTATTGAGCAAACACCAGTAACAACACTACCAAAGAGCCCACACTTCCTTAGTATAGCATGACTAATAATCCATATGCTCTCATAGATTATAGCAGTCAAAAGCACGCATTGTCCATCAAAATATGAAGAAAAATTAGTAAAACAAATACTCATGTTGAAGAAATCTAAATCATCACTTCCTCCCCCACCCTGACACACCAGCCAAAAGATTTAAAAAACAAAAAAAAAAAACAAAATGGTTTAAAATTTTCAAAGAACTAAAATGAATCTATCTCAAAAGATGCACTAAAAGGTAAGTAGAAGAACAATAACCTTCCTCTATATCCAAAAGGCTAAATACACCTTTAAAAAGCCAAACTTATTGCCAATCCAAAGAAAGCATTGCTGCATAGTATTGAAACTTCATAGAAGGTGAGCTAAGTCACCAAAATAACAACTACCAGTGACGTAGCAGTAAAGAAAAATAATGGTCAAATTATAACTCCCTGTACAAGCCTTTCAAATAAAGCCCATAAAACAATCATCTTTCAGCAACAAAGTGAATTTATCATGCATCTCATAGTCAAGGAAACAGGGCAAGCATACAAAACTATGGAAAACAATATGGGACCAATCAATTGAACTCCTAACATGTCCATGTCCAAGCATGCACTTCGAATTTCAGCTTATTTCCATAATAACCAACATGGACCATGTACTTCCGGGCTATGCCTATTTCATTCGTATAAATAAAATTTACCTCTTACTTATATAAAAAAAAAGTATCAAAAGGGTCAGGCATTAGAGTATTGGAATAACCTAAGACCAAGCTACAATTCAAAAGCTAGAGAGCGCACACAAAATACAAGTAAATTTTCTATCGCATGTTGTATAAAATTTACCTCTTACTTATAAAAAAAAAAAGTAACAAAAGGGTCAGGCATTAGAATATTGGAATAACTTAAGACCGAGCTACAATTCAAAAGCTAGAGAGCGCACACAAAATACAAGTAAATTTTCTATCGCATGTTGTACGATGCCTAAATTTGGGATTCTGTCAGGGACAGCCAGGCAAGTGTTTCGAGATGCGAGGTTTATCGAGCCAAACAGAGCCAAAAGCCAACACCAAAACAAGGACGACCTATAGGTATCCTATTTAATACATGAATAAAAAAAAAAAATTTAAAAAACCCTGAAATCCAAATCTCAACTGCTTCACCTTTCAAGAAGACAACTTTCCATCATCATTTTTTAAATAATTTTCTTCTCGAGTTTCGTTGGCCTCCATACAGAATTGGAAGAACAAAATCAGACAATCTCCCACACAGATAGGCACATTGGAATGAAATAATGAGATTAGAAATCAATAAAAAAGACGCCAGATTTCAACAACAAAAGATTCGCATATAAATATCGTCTATATGACCACATCGAAGTGAATGCGATGAGAGATTGAGAAAATCTCAGCTAAAGAAACCCTAGATCCAATCCGATCTTTAGCAGTCAGATAGAGATAATCCGAAGCAGTCAGATAGAAATAGAGAAAAGTTAGATTGAAGTAAACATACTTGGCTTCTGGGGCTTTCCGTCGGTCCACTTTGAAACGGAGAAATGGACCTTCTCGCGAGTGAGTGCGTCCGTTTTGTATGGCTCCTTGAGGCAGTTCCTCACCAGATTCGCGCATATGTTGGAGTATGTTATGTACGTCATTCCCGCTGCTCTCCAAAAAGGTGCTGCTGCGTTCGACGCCATTTTCCGGTTCTTGGTGTACTCTCTGGTCTTTGTTTCCCGTGGTTTCTGTTTAGATTCGATTTATAGTAAGCACGAGATCAACCTAAATCCTTCGTTGGGCCGGACTTGGTTCGGCTTTTGGGTTTTGTGTGTATCAAGTTAGGGGTGTACCGGAAAATCGGTTGAATCGGATTGAATATGTGGATTTGGTCTGATTCGTAACCGATTAAGTGCGTTTTTAAAAATGAAAATTGGTCCTAAATAGGTGGGTATCGATTTTCAAAATATGAAAATCGGTTTAAATTAAATCCGACCGGTTCATATATATTTTAATTTTTTATATTATATATAATTTTATATTATTATTATATATATTACATACTACATTTCTAATTAATATAACATGAAATTCTAATTTTATTATTTAAGTCTATTAATCTTATAACATAAAATTAATATACTAATATAATTAGACAGTAATTATACTATTTTAATCTTATTATTCAAATTTATTAATCTCACTAATAAGTTATATTTGTATTATATTGTTATAATTGAACATTAAAAAATTAGTAATTTTTAATAATAAATACTAAATTCTCACAATTAAATTTAGTTTTAAAAATTTTATAATATTAAATATATATAGTATCGCACGTGTAAAAGGTAAACCAAAAAATCGGATCGGACCAAACCAAAATCGAAAAAATCGAAAGTTTCGGTTTTGGTAATAAATTAGTCCGTATCAGTTCTTAAATTTTTTAAATCGGTATATCTTAGTTCGGTTCCAAAATTTCTCCAAATCCGAATCAATTACACCCCTAATCGAGTACCCTACAGAATAAATAAAATAAAATCTGGCTACTGTTTCTCAATTGCTACTCGATCACCCAAGATATTGAAATTTGACCGCAGTATTTTATGGTAGTAAATACGTGCATGGATCATCGTTACGATCGGTTTGAATATTTAAAATATTTTAATATATCGATAAATTATAATTAAATGATTTAAATTAAGATATTTTATTAGTTTTTAAAAATGAGAAAAAAAAATTGAATTACAATTTTTTAATATAATTTTTATTTTGAAATTTCAAAATGTAGTATTATTTTTTATATTTTGTTTTGGAGTTTGAGAAAGTTCTAATGATCAGGTATATTTTCCTAGGTCAGAACAAGTTGATAGGATCCTCTTTTTTCGCCCCATGTTACCATATAATTAGATAAAAAAGTTAAAAATTTAAAATTGAAAAATAATTTATGTTTGAGTGATGTTTGAGAACATAATATATTAGAATGTCTGAGAATACTTGAGAACAATTGTGTTGCCAAACGGACCTTTAGATTTTAGTTTATAAAATTTTTAACACATTCATGTATCAGCACTGAAATCCTTAAATTTATAAATATATCATCTTAATTCATATATCACTTTTCATATTTTTTATTCATTCATGTAAAAGGAGGTTTTTAAGGATAATTTTTAACACTCAAGAAATTTGAGATGAATGATATTGAGTCCCAAAATAGTTAGTTTTATGTATTGCAATCTTCTAGTTCTTTTATTATTTCTGTTTAATTTTACAACATGTTATCAATACGAGTCTACCAATTGTTGTGTCCAAGTGATTTTTGACAAGATTTTCCCCTAACATTTCTCAATTATTGTAAATTTCTATATAAGTTTTGCAACTTCACTATCTAATTATCATTCTATCACTTGCCTATTGATATTTGATTCTATTTATTATAAATAATTTTCTAAAATTTTGATATGATCTTTGGAATATTGTATAATGTATAATATTATCACATTAATGTAATGAATATTCTTGTATAGTATATCTTATTTCTATTTTGAATACTTCTTGCTCATTCAATACTTAATATATTTTATAGATCATGACAAATCTTGCAAAACTAGAATTTGTTACCCTTGATGTTTCTGGCAACAATTGTAAAAATCTACCAGAAATTCAACGGGTGAATTTCTTTAAGGTTTAGGAACGTCATGAAAATCCCGAAATGATCTAACGAATCGAGGAATTGCGTAGGTTTTAGTCTGTCAACTTAGTCACTTTCTTACTCACTTTGGTGATAGAAGAGCAATTTTATTTATTTGAAGTATTTAGGAGTATGAGATTGAGAAACGGTTTGCACCGTTAGTCTTAAATGAATATTTAGGATTTTTCGATGCAATAATATATTTTTCATTTTTCGGAGTGAAGTTATTCGAAAACGCCTTTTGATTTAATCGAGGTACCTAGGAGTCAAAATTTGTGAAACAAATTGCATTATTAGTTTCATATGATTATTTAGAATTTTCTGGTGTATAGTTTATTTGCGCCATTTTTTGAGTGAATAGTAACATTTGTGATAGAGCTATGTAGCACTCAATCCAGTCAATTTTCAAATCATAGTGTAGATTGTCCAAATAAGCCTTGAGAAATTTTATTTGGACAATTGGTAAGATTTTAGTCACACTTAGTAAATAGTATAGGATACTTAGCACAAAGAGGAACCATGAGAAAGTCGCCACACCTAACGCTAGTTACAATACATTGAAGATGTGATGATGAAAAATTGAGAACTGTCATATCATATGGATTCTGACGTACTCACACCCGGTTAAGAGGGTAATAATGTCTGTAACAAACAGGGAGCCCATGGTGCTTAGTGGAGCTGTGAGGTGTCCACCCACATTGTTATATAGCTTAATGATTACAAATGATTAATATGAATCGAAAATAATATTTTGTTACATGGTCACTTTGTTACCTTGTTACATGATTACAAGGTCATTATTTAAAAAAGAACATTTACAAGAAAGAAATGAGTTTTCAGTCAAGTTCATGTCCATGCTCATGCATACATATTCATGGTTTGCCTTTACACGCTTATGTTATCTTCTTGTATATTTGGTTTAACTAGCTAAGATTTCTTGAAATCTCACCGTAGTAGTTTCCATTACCATTCCTCCCGGAATGGTAAAAGTTGTGATAGGAATAGACGATATCAATGGAGAAGCGCAAGCGCTTGGATTCCCTAAAAACTAAAGAGGGCTTAGTAAGGAAAGCACTAGGAAGGGCAGGAGCAGTGTGGCCTCCAGCTCTTAGCATGTTAGGGGAGATAGCCTCGAAAACACAGTCATCAACTTCACAATGCTACTTGAGTGCATCAAGGAAGCCCAAGAAATTTTCAATCCGAAGGAACATTATACATGGAAAATAGAACGGCCTATATGTCACTTACATTGAATCTATGACCTTTTGATGATGAACTCGATATCAAGGGTTGTGGTATCAAGGGTTATGGTTTAAACCTCTTGGTTTTGTATTTGGTGATATTTTTGAACAATTATTTTGGGATAAATAGTTACTTTTATTTGGTACCATATTTTAATTGCTCAAAACTTTACTTAGAAATAAACTTTTTCGCTTCGATTATTGCATACTATTAGAAATATGCTAGGTTCATTGCATGTTAACTGTCACGAACGAAAGCTGTACAACCTTGAGTTGCATGTCTCAACGCTTTAGTCTCTGCAGAATCCCAAACAAGGTTTGGGGGCGTCACAATTATTTAAGATTTTGTGGTGTAAAAGTATTTTCACTATTTTTTGAATGAATAGTAACTCCTATGTTAACACCATGTGGCACGCAGTCCAGTTGTTTTCATATCACAATGTGGAATGTCCAAATTAGTCTAGAGAACTTTCATTTGGACACTTGACAAGATCTTAACCACTCTTGAAAAATAGTATAGAACACTTGGCACCAAGAGGAACAATGACACGGAAATGTGAAGGAAATGAAGGAAAAAAAAAACAATGTAATTTTGCTACCTAAGCCAAACACTATTTCATTCAACCATTCATTTTTTGTGACAAACCAAAGAGAGTTTCAATCCTAGTGAAATCCCAAATAGTTGAGATCTAATTAAAATCCCAAAATCTTGGTGTAAACCGAAATTCTAAACGGTTTTTCCAAACCCTAAATGATAGCCAATTTTAGCTTAGTGTTTAATCACTTGGTTAAATCACTTCCACATGCTATTAACCATTCAAGTTCATGTCATCATACCTTTATTTATTCTTTTATACCATAGTATTTTCATTGGGTCAAGAAAAAGTAGATTCAGGTCGAATAGAAACCGAAACCCCAAACCAAACTCTATTGAAACCCCAAATGAGGCCCAATCGATTTAGGCCCATTAAGGCTCTCAAAATTGCACCACCCAATCGATTGCCCAAGTTAGCCCCAAATAGTGCTTGGATAGGAGGTCAAAACCACCACCCTTCATGGCCAATGGTAACCCAAAATCATGGGTAGTATGTCACACGGTTTTCATCACTTTTGGCTAACCACCCATCACCAAAGAGTCATCCCTCACATCCCATCTTAACCCCTCCAGCAGTATAAGTGTCTTCCATGGCCATTCCCTTAGTCTTTTGTCACTTTTGAAACAATTTCTTGGAGAGAACTCAAGGAGAAGCTTCATACAGCTTCTTTAGCCTTTCTTGCTTGAGATTTTCAAAGCTTTTTAAGTAGATTCTCATGAAACTATCTTCACATAAGTTGTTTCACTTCGAGTTTAGTTTCCAATGGTATATTTTATATGACTTGCATGAGGCTTTGAATGATGAAAAGTTTGTGTAAGCATGAAAAGGTCATACTAGATGATAAACTAGATAATGTGTGATTGTTTGATTTTTTTTTATGATATTCTTGACAAGATATTAGTTTGATCCTTTTATGGTTTGTATTTAACATGTTAATATGCAATTTTTATGAAGATTAGTTGCATGTTAAAAGTTTTTTATAATAGTTTTACATAGATTTAGAAAGTTTGAACTGAGAGTATGAAAATAGTTTCTGTTTGGGAAATCTTAGGTCTTTTGCTATGAAAGCATGCTCCTATGACTTTGATATTCACATATGTCACTCTTAGGACTTTGATATATGTGTAAGAATGTTATTTTGAAGACTTATGGTGTTGATCTTGAATATATAAATTTTTATGCATGCAAAGGTCTGGTTATGTCTTATACTTGAGGCTCACGAATGGATTTGTAGCTCTGTGCAATGTTTGTCATGTGATCTTAGATTTGATACTTAGATCTATTTTAGGACTTGAATATGAAGCATATGATATTGTTTCTTAATAATTTACTTCATGGGATATTCGGATCTAGTGGTTTGATAAAAAACCAAAACATATAGTACTTGATTTTGGAGTATAGGTACAAACCGATTGTGTTGAATATTATTTTGTGACTTTTGCTGTTTTGGTTTAGTTTTTTAAAGTATTATTGTCCTTAGGATTATTTTATGAATATAAATTAGAGTATGCTTATGAACTTTTAGAGTTGTTTTGAAAAGGGGTAGACCAAGAACATTAAGGGTCGTTTTTTGTGGTCTAAAAGTTGAGGTTTTGACATAAAGGAAGTTGTGAATTTTATAATATAAGTTTTTTATGTTTGTTCTAGGATGTTATTAAAGCATAGGATATGATTTTGTATATTGCATGATTCAGTTTTAGTATGAAAGTTGGAGTTTGAAAGAATTGTAACAAAAATCAGGGATTCTAGTCTTGGTGTATTTCAGCCCATGCTTGGTTCTTGTAGTTATGTTTTGATTTAAATTTTTCTAATTAGATATTTGGATTTATGACAAAATTTACATGAGGAATGTAAATTTTGGTGAGTTTTGGAGTTAGAATGTGATAAGTTATGGTAAAATGGTCATTTTTTCACAAATAGTAGGGTAAAATGGTCATTTTACTTTGAGTCAGTGATTTTATATTTCTAGGTATACTAGTGAGGAGTTTTTAACCATTAGAAATGTCTCTATATAGTTCCCGTTATTTCACGCTTAAATTCGTCACACTTCGACTACTGTAAGTTAGCCTCTAACTTCTTGTTAGAATATTGTGTATGTGTGTTGGTAAGAGAATAGGTATCATGTTCTTACACTCTAATACATATCACATTATGCTATGTCATGAAATGAAATTTTTATCTGTTATACATTATGCGATGTCACAAGATATTTATCTATTATACATTATAGTATATCACGAAAAGTTTATCTTTCTTTCTTCTTCTTTTTTTTTTTTTTAGAAGAGCCAAGGTTCACCTGTCCATGAGTGACCCCATCCCAAATTTTATTAATAAACCTTTACTTATGGCAGAGGAAAACCGTGGTTACAAACTGGCACCTGGGGTTACAAGATAAGCAAGAAAATTCCTAAACCAGGTGTCAAAAGTACTGAGAGCCTCTAACCAAAAGAAAAAAAAAAAATCAAGACAAGACGTACTAAAATACTACAAAGAAAACCATTCTTGTAAAAGAAACCACAAACAATGTTAACTCAAAAACATAAAATCATAAAATCTTACCAATCCAACCTGAGGACAAAACGCCACATGAAAATAACGCTAATAGCAACGCAAAGATGGCAAACTCAGTTTATCCAAATGGATTAATCCTCGAAGCAACCTAGGCACATCCCTAAGAAATCTCTATTCAGAGTTAAGACCAGTTGCACCACTCAGAGCCAACTAATTAGCAACTTTATTTCCCTCCCTATAAACATGTTTAACTATGCACACCAATCCATAAGGGCTAAAGTATCTATCTTACAGGCTTTGCGACCCTGCAAAATAGCTAACAATTCAGCTTTATTATTTGAACGAATCCAATATAAGAATTAAAGGCGTGAACCAGATGACCTCAATTATTTCTAATAATAGCACCCACCCCTGAAGAACCTTGGTCACCAAGACTACTACCGTCTGTATTCAACTTAAAATACCCTTGAGATGGCTTTTGCCAAGCAACTATCTTTAAATACTTCCTATTGGGTATGAAATGCTTATTTGTTTCATATTATATCATATCATTCATCACACATACATGTCATGTTATGTTAAGTCACGCCATCTGTTATTTCGTTTCACATCACATCATGTCTCGAGTACAAAATATGTCACGAAAAATAGTATTTTCTCAGTCAGTCATACCTAGGATACTCGTGGCGTAATCATTATGATTGTCCGAGTATCTCCATTGATAATTCATGCAAGTACTTCTAGCGTAATCATTTTGATTGTTAGAGTACCTCTACCAAAATGCTCATGGAGAAATTATTCTGATTGTCAAAGTATTTTCATTAAAACTATTACTAAGTACTCATAGCATAATTATCCTAATCGTTAGGGTATCTCATTTAAACTACACATGCGATAATCATTCTGATTGTCTGGGTATCTTTGACTGAATACATTGGGTGGAATCATTCTCATTGTTCACTATTCCTAACAAAACATCTTGTGAAATCATTCTAATTGTCAGAGTTCATGTTCAGTTTCACATTCAGTTCAGGCTTAGTTTCTCGTTGAGTTCATGTTCAGTTTCAAGTTGAGTTCATGTCACATTCATGCCAATTTCAGTTCATGTTAAACCCGGTTTTTTCAAGCCACATCACGTCCATGTTTAGTCACATATTTTCAGTCAAGCCATGTTATATTTAATTAACCAGTTCATTTATTGAATAAGGTTTTAAGTTCATGTTCAATTTCGAGCTCAGTTTCACATCACATTTATTTCACATTCAATTCAAGTTATGTAAGTTCAGTATAAGTTCATATCAATTCAAGTCATGTCAATACATGTCATGCTATTTGCTAAATCATGTCACACTTATTCATGTTCACGTTAGCATTCATGTCTTTTACTGTCATGCATGTATTTTTATACTGTTAGTTTAAGTTGGTTGTTAACTTTCTGAGATTTGATTACAAATGTCACTTGGTAGTCCTAACTATCATTCCTCCCAGAATGGTAGATCATGTGCCAGAACCAGGAGTATTGGTAGAAGATTGCTTGAAGGAGACCGATTAGGCCGCAACGCAACAATGAAGAGTTCATTGCTTTGATTGCTCCAGTTTATAGATAGATTATGGTTGTCTTAACCATGTTGCAGGAGCTACTCAATGAGCTAGCCTAGTAGTTATATTAGTTTGTTATGTACTTAAGACGCATTGTCTCTAGTATTCATGAGGTTACAAGCCTTTTGGACTAATATTGTAACTTCTAATCACCTGATATCTTAAGTTTATGACCTTTTTTTTTTATGTTTTAGGATATCTTACTTCTAGTACATCGCTTTGTTAAAAACAATTATCCACTGTGAATATTGTATATTGTTATATGCATGCTATAAGCATTGCATCTTTATTTGTCATGAACTAGTACAAGTAACCTTATGTTGTATGTCCGACGCTTCAGAGTCCACCAAATGCCAAGAGGAATTTAGGGGCATCACACAGGGATTCAGAATCATGTATTGAAAACAATTAAAACATTCAAATCATTGGAAATCAGTGTGTAAATATAGGCATAAACATAATTATCAAGATATATTTATCCGTGCTTGTAGAATGGGGGAGAGAAGTTACATAGATAATGCAATGCCTTTTACTCACAACATTCACCCGAGATTACTCACAACATTGGGATACTCATCACCTCTCTGCTCCATGATTTTTGAAGTAGTTGACTTCACGAGCTCTTTGGTGAATAAAGTCTCAAAAGTGGATCTTGTCCCACGTCCAAATCCTTTAAATAGGGTGGGTTTGTCAGATGTCCTATCTGACTCATTTTCTACTCCAGATCTGTGGTAAGGATTTTCTTTAATCCTTCCATGTCATATTGTAGGATGACAAAGATAGACTGTTGAGCATGGTCTGCATGCTTGGTCCTTTGACTTTCCTCGAACGAGGGTCACGTTTGTGGCTCAAGTCGAACTACTACGTTCATACGACATGACCCATCAAGCCTTCACCACTCCAAATATGACCCTTCAGATGGAGTGGGGCTTCTGCATATTGTACTGCCACTTTTTTTAGCACTTTCGGAAAGCTCCCTCACTTACCCAATCACTTCTAGACTGCTACCCACCTTAGTGGGTAACCCTTTATCCTGTCAAAGTTACTGGCTTCCTCGAGTCCTTGTTCTTGCCTTCTCGGTAAGTAGCCTTTTTGTACCCATCTTTAGTGAAATGGGACACTTATATCTACTTCGCTATAGGACTCGTTAGCCGAGCATTTGCAAGGTGCTTGCTCACCCATGAACTAGACTGGCTGTACTTTGCAATGCTTGATGCTAATTCTTGAGACCACTGGAGTATTTCTCATCTTTTCCATCCACTCAACTCTAAGAATGGTCTGTCACCTTTCACGCCAAGCGGTTCCTCACAATTTAAATTCTCTAACTCGCCCTGAAATGACCGAACAACTCATTTCTTACACTACGCTCCTAAAATCACCAACTTGTCGATGGTCGGGGTCTTGTACCTATGATGACGCCTACTTCCTGAGTCTCTGGGTTGTCCTCATCTACTTCTCCTGGGGTAAGGGTGCACACTCTTACTTGTATCACTTGCCTTTGGTCTCTCCTCCTCCACTAGGGTCGGTACACTAAACTTGTGAGGACCATGCTAGACAAAGGGGATAGGCCAGCAGTGGAAGGCAAAGATGAAATCCTTCCATTGATTTGATGGAAAAAGAGGCAGTGGTGATCTACAAAGTGCAACTAGTCTAGTGAGCATGTGGCACAACCTAAAAAGCCTGGCAGATACTCCTCAACACAGGGTGTAACAAGGATTTTTACCTCATGCCGAGTGAGCAAGTACCCAAGTGAGGAATGATGATTGGAAAAGGCACCAATCATACAAAGGTGAGAAACGAGCCTAAGGAGTGCAATGATCAAGGAAAAGACCCGTGATAACAGGAAACGCTCAAACGGCAGCATTGCCATACGCAGAAGCCCACACTCTATCTGAAAGCTGAAATGCTCAAAGGGTAGAGTTGGATCTTCTTTGAAGCTGAAATCTTCAAAGAAAGCAAGTGACTTCAAGAGAGCGACGGAAGAGCACCGGCATAGTGACTGTACTACTGTGAGGTAGGTTAGCTTCAAAGACAGTATTGAGAGATTCAGGGTAAATGTTATAGGTATGTCATGGGATTTGCATTGCATATTCTGTAATCTTTCCCCTTTCGGATCATGAATAAATGAATATTTTTCTTCATTATATTTACTATCATTTTTACTTCGAGTTTGAATATCTCTACTTCATGATTTTAAGATTTTGACATTTGAATAACTCAGATTTATGATGGGGTGATTTCGAGTGAGTGTGTGTGTGTGTAAGTCATATTGTGTGTCTATCATCATGGACATGTATACATTCCATTCCTACTATACATTGCCACTAATGTCATGTAGGAAGGAGAATGCCTCACGTTGATTGGGGTGAAATATTTTCATATTGGTCTCACTTGATAGACAGGATGGAGAATACCCCAGGGGTATCATATGTCTCGAGTTGGTTGGCTGACTGATGTATTCTCTGGTGCAACATGTTTATTTCAGGGTGAGATTTGGTGATTTGGTATTCTCTTTGTGAGATCTATTGATTTGATATTATATGTGTGAGATATAGTGATTTGAAATATCTCTACGTGAGATTAGATGATCTAAAACATCTTTGTATGAGTTCGGATGATTGGAAATATCTCTGTGTGAAATTGGATGATCTTATGTGTTAAATTCCATATGTTGAAATACGATGAGTTTCACAGTTGAAAAGAGGGTGAAACCTCACCTCGGTGAATATATATATATATATATACACACACACACACACACACACACACACTTGAGTTTTAAACAGAGGAAAATTTCCCAGAGGGTGAATTCTTGTCGTACTTATGTAGCTTTGTTTTATTTAGAAGGTGATTCATCGTCATGCACAATACACATGTCCATGGTTCTTTTTACATGAAATTGTGCATTACATCATCATATACATTGTCTCTCATTAGCAGTCTTGTCATAACTCTTTAACCTATCTATGATTTTGTTTATCGGAACTATAGACTTTAATGCATAGGTAGATTTAGGAGAGGTACCTGAGGAAGAAGGACCAATCTCTCCCGAGCCAAAGACATAGAGGCATGTCTTCGTTAATAAAAATTTTGTTGTTCCTTTATAGTTGTAATACTTAATCTGGCAACCAACTGTGCTCAATTTGCCATATTTGGATTTAGGGAACAAATAATTGGGTCTGTATATTATTTTAGGAGTAAAGTGACGTATGGACATTTGGTTGTTTATCGAATGAATCTATTTACAACTTAAACTTTGGTACTAATAGCACTTAACCTTTACTATTCCACTACGGTTTAAACGACCATTCGCTTATTCATCCATTTCCTTATGAACATTGCATGCCTAATCTCAACCTAAATCTTGGGTGTTACCGACCATTTATCACTCTTGGCACCACAAATCCTCATCAGGTCCTTTATTGGGAAACGAGGTGCCACAATACTGGCATCGTCTGAGAGCAATCCTTGGTAAAATGTCATGTTCACTGAATTTATAGCATAAAAGTGAAGTCTGGCGACACTCTCCCTCATGAGACCTATGACAATGGTCGCACACTGGTGTTCTACCTCCCATACCTACCTTGAGAGTAGTTGGCGGGCGTACTCTTTTCCTTATCACAAACCTCTAAGGGAAAACCAAATTGTTTCCCTCACCCATGAACGTCCTTTACTTTTAACAAGTTGTAACGATCAACGAATTATGTTGCTCATGTTCAGCGATAGAAGCTACACGTACTCATTTTTTAAAGTCGTTAATCTCTAAACAAGCCACTTGTGTCCTTATACATGTCTCTAGTCCATCTTGGAACTGTTCCATTGGCATACTCTCCATAGAGATAAGTTGAGGGGTAAACCTTCCCAACTCCATGAATTTGGCAGCATATTTCTCTACCGTCATGCTAATCTGGACCAAATTAGCAAAGTCTTTGACTTATGTTTCCTCACGATAGAGGGAAAGCATCTGTCATCGAACTCCTTATTCAACCTTTCCCACAAAATCATTCCCATGGATCCCAATTTCATTTTTAAGCAGTTGCCTCTTGGCATTCCACCATGTTGCCACCTCCCCGTGGAGCAAAGAGCTTGTGTATAGTACCTTTTGACTTTCCATGCATCCACACACCTCGAAAGTCCTCTCAATATCCATGATTCACCTTTTGGCCTTCATTGGTCCTTCGTAACCAAAAAACTCCTAGGTAACGGTAGGGTAGAAATCTCTCTTATGTACACCCCCCGTTGCTCATCCATAGGGTTTTTGACTTCCTGTATCTGCATCTTGTGTTGATACAATTTGTGTTGTTGTTGTAGCACGTCTGTGATACGATTAAACACCCATGCTAATTCGCTATGTCTCTCGTCACACGACTGATCGTCCTCATGATTATCCATAGGTCGCTCATTTCAGGAAACTCTTGGTCACACTATACTCAAACCCTATCAAATAACCCAAGCCTCTCACTTTCTAGCTTATGTCTCACCCGCTAATCACAGATCAAGCCTACGGTACTTAAAACTCAAGCTTATGATACTAAGGATGAAATCTTATTTCTTTGATACTATTTCAAGTTGTGGTGCCCCGTTCCTCATTAAAGGTTTTGGCGAGGATCCGTGGTGCCAAGTGTGACTTCTGGTTGGCAACACACCGAAATTTGATCGGGTATAAGCATGCGATTTTCATAAGGAAGTGCACGTGTAAGTAGATAGACATCTATATCGCAGCAAAATAAGAAAGGGTTTAGTTAGAAACTAAATGTCATTTTTACCAAAGGTCTAAATTGGAATTAGGTTCATTCATTAAAACACAAATATCCATGTGTCACTATCACTTCCTAAATAATATTACACAATACCGATTGTTCATTTTCTACATCCGGGTACGAAGAGACCAAGAATGATTTGTCGCTCGACTAAATAGTACATTTCTCAGATAATACAAACAACTATTAACAAAGACAGGCCTCCGTTACTATTGCTCGGGCAGGGTCAATCCTTCTTCCTCAGGAGCCTCTGTTGGGGCTACTTCTGCATCGAATTCTACGGTTTTGATAACAAACTATAGGTAGGTTAAACAGTTAAGACAAGACTACTAATGAGAGACAAGATGCATGAAGATGTAATCCAGAGTTTCATGTAAAAGATCTGTAAATTGCCCTCACGCATTCGCAGATGCGAGGAGTCACCCTCTAGGTGTAACAGATGCATTCTAGTCATGACGAGGAACTATCCTTTGGGTAAAACACAAATATATAAGCATGACGAGGAATCACAATTGGAGGAGTTACCCTTTGTACAATTTCAAGCATTTGTGTCTATTGCCGAGGTAAAGAATTACCCTATTCTCAAGTACATAAAGCTCATCATATCTCATCACACATAATCTCATCATGAAAAATCTCATCATACAAACTCTCATTACATAAAACACCAAGCAGGAAAATCACTTCATCGCTTGACTTGGGGAGTCATTCCCATCCGACCAACGTGCAAGCTGAATCGCCTATTTCAAATCATCCAACACACATCGAGCCATACAAGATTGCCCCAGGAACACTTTCCACCCGGTCAACTGACTTGAAGACACCACACATGATACGCCCAGGGAACGTCTCCACCCGTCTATCAAATGAGGTCAATACGAAAACGTTCCACCCCGATCATCACGAGGACCATTACTCCTTGTATGAAACTCATGGCCACGTGTCGTAGGAATGGCCCAGGGACTCCTTAACCCGTCCATAATGATTGGCACATGATAGGACTCACGCACTCAGAAATCCACAATATCATCAATCTGAACCACTCAAACTCTTCATCTCAAAATCAGTGTAAAAATAATCTATAAACATAATGAAGAAGATGTATATTATTTTCATGAAAAGAAAGAAGGAAGTTACGATCTCAAAAGTGAGATTTTGTCCCTTATCCAATCCTTTTTATAGGGCGAGGCCATCAGGTGTCCTTCTTACGTACTTTGGACTCCATGCATGCTTGAATAGGAGCCATTTAGTCTCGGTCATTACTCTGCAAGATGACAGAGACAGAATGACAAGACAAGTCACGCACGTTTCTGTCTGCGACTTGCCTTGCATCCAATCCAAAGTCCCTCTCTAAACAAGGTTCTCCCACATGGCACTGGACCTTACCTCTGGGTTCAGATGATATGGTCTGCAAAGTCGTAATCTTTTTCTAAATAGTGCTGCTTTTCTTATTGGACAATATGTACTTTGCAGGCCACTGCTGCCTCATCTTCCTCCAAATTGAGGAAAGGCTATCTTTTCTACCTTCCACTTGTACTCGGACGATGGTCTGCCCCCTTTCGCTAGTGCAACCCTCACATGTAGAACCCTCGGGGGTTGTTTTGTCTATTGCTCCAAAGTGGCCAAAACCACCATTGAGGTCGTCGAAGCACTCTTCTCAGTAGCTGGCTGCCACTTCTCCATCTCTTTTTTAATTTGTGTTGTTCAATATTTTGTAAATTTATTTATTGATTATGTGTGGGTAAGTCTATTTTACTTATCAAAGAGACACTAATGTAAAAAATTTTGATTGAAGGGCAAAAAATTGAGATTGAAATTTAAGGTTGCAAACAAACCGAGTCGAGGGAATTCGCACAAGGTTGCTAAATAGTTTTGATTAAAAAAATCCTCATGATATAACTTTATATAATATAAATTAACTTATAGTTATAAATTAAAAAAGTAAAACATTAGATAAATGCAATAAATTAAACCATTTAATATACATGTATGGATAACATAAAAGGTCAAAAGTTCTATTTTGATAATATATTGTTATTAAATATAAATTATGAATATATCATAGTATAAATTGCTAGATATTATTTTTATGTGTATTTCAAGTCTATAATATAAGTAATTGATAATGGGGTTTGTTGTTTATGTTCTAATGCTTAGGAAGATTTGCATCATGTTTTAATAAGTTGCCCTCAGATCCATGAGTACTGGCGGGAATTTTTGCCTTTTGTTTCTACAATATTGGCTACAAAGTGTTTGATATTGCACTTAAATTGACTGAAGGAGGTGAGAGGGACAACTTAGAGTTATTCTTTTGTCTAGCATGGGGGTTCTGGTGTAGGAGAAATAAATGGGAGTTTGAACAAATCAGACTTAAGTCCTAGGCATGTGGTTAATCATGCTATAGGTCTGAAGCACAGTTATAAAGCAGTGTTAGTAAAGAATCAGGTGCAGCTCTGAGCACATTTTGGTTGGAAACCACCCCTAGAGGCTAGTCTAAAGCTTAATACAGATGGGGCAATGTTCATGGATCTTCAAAAGTCTGGGATTGGAGATATTTTGAGAGATGAACATGGAAAGGTCTTAATGGCAGCTAGTAAAGTTGAGTTTGAAGTTGAAAATCCGTAAGTAATAGAGCTCCTGGCAGTATTTCGGGGCCTTCATCTGTGTTCAACTATGAGTATTTCTAATATTATAGTTGAGAGTGATTGCTTGTTGTTGATATGATCTCTTCAACAAAATAATATGGTGGACTCTTTTTTAGGCGCTCTATACACTGAAGTTTATAAACTTAAGAGTTGTTTTAGTTCTTGTATTTTTAACCACGTGTATAGAGAGGGGGAATATGGCAGCTAGTAAGCTTGCCCGTTATGCTTGGAGTATTGAGAGTATTCAAATGTAGTGAGATTGTATTCTAGACTTCCTTTTTTAAGCCCTTTGGCTTGATAAATTTCTATAATTGTTATCTCTAATGAAGTTGATTCATTTCTTATCCCCCAAAAAACAAAGTCTATAATATAAGTATATTGTTAGATTATATAAGTTATTGTACATAGAGTAACAGATAAAAATATAATGATAGGACAGTTTATCTGGGTTCAGGCCCAGGAACCTGGGTATACCTGGACCGGAACCCGGGTTTCAAATCCGAATCGGGTTAGCAGACACGGGTTAGAACCCAGATGAATCTGGGTTTTTTAAAACCCGGATTTCGGGTTCCGTGTTGAACCCGATTTTTTTTTTTTTTTTTTTTTCAGTTTGAATATTTTGATGTTTCAGAAAGGTCAAAGCCAGCTACGCCTCACACGTACAACTTATCTACACCTCCAAGTTTTCCAACTAAACAAAGCAAAAGAAAGAAGAGAACAAATGTTTTGATTCTAGCCCGATCTACTAGCACAGTGGCACTACTCGATCGGTTGTGTGCTGTCAATTATTTCCAGAAAAAGTTGGCATTTAAGTTTTCTATCTTACCAACAGACGATGATCTTTCGTGTACATGAATTAATAAAACCAAAACTTTTGAATTTTTTCTGCCCCATGTCATATATATATAATATCCAACTTAAGGCACGAAAGGTTGACATAAAACTAGGGGTATACAGGAACCGACCAAACCAGCCGAAACCGACTGGAACCGACTGCTGGAGTCAGGAACAGGCCGGAACCGGTGAAGAACCGGCCGGCGTGCAGTAGATATTTGCTGAAACCGAAGTTTTCCGGTTCGGTCTCGGTTCGACCTAGGGAAAAACCGATGAACCGGCCGACCGATTCTATTTTTTTTTTTCATTTTATACCTATATAAGAAACGACGTCGTTTCACTTAAATGAGTGAAACGACATCGTTTTAATCCACCTAGTTGAAAAAAAAATAAAGCAAACGGCGTCGTTTGGTCTCAACCAAATGACACCGTTTCATGATTAGGTTAAAATCCCCCTTCCCCTTTCTCGTTCTCATCTCTCTTCGCCGTTCTGCGTCTCAGCTCTCTCTCTCAGATTCTCTCGTCTCTATCTCAGCTCCCTCTCTCTCCGATGTCGTCCCTCTCTCCCTCCATCCATTTGCGCCGTTTCATCCATTTGTTTCGTTTCAAGCTTCCATCTCCGATTTGTTGAGGTTTGTTGATGGGGACCACGGTTCTTTTATTTTTCTCAGAAAGGGTACCGATAGTGTTGTGATAATGTGATATTTGTTGTGAATCATTTGATATTTGTTGTATATCTTGTAATTTTGTGAATCTGTGATGATGGAGTTCGAGTTTATGTGTAACTTTCCTCAAACCGAAGTTTTCCGGTTCGGTTTCTGTGTTTCTCATTCCTCTCTCTCTCTCTTTCTTCACGCCGCCGCCGACACCGACGAACCGACCGGTAGAAAACCGAGACCGACGTCGACGGTTTTCTTCCCCTTCACCGGCCGGTTTCGGTCAAGATATTTTTTTTTTCAGTGTATCGGTGCGGTCTCGGTTTCGACTCTAAACCAAACCGATAGGTCGGTTTTTCACCCCTACATAAAACAAATTTTGGAAGAGTTTAACTTCTGAAAACATCAAAACATTCAAACTAGAAATTTCACCCCTACATAAAACAAATTTTGGAAGAGTTTAATTTCTGAAAACATCAAAACATTCAAACTGGAAAAAAAAAAAGGGGTACCGGGTTGTAAACCCGAGTTTCGAGTTTAAAACCTGGTATCTGGACCGGGTGTACCCGTGTTTTGCAACCTGGGTTCCAGCTCAGATTTGTTCAGATAAAAACCCGGCCTAAATGAACAGTTCTATATAATGATATGCAACTATTAGTCATAAGTAATAGTTATAAGTTAAAATATGTATCATTTGTCTAGTATAATAAAAATCATATTATGCATAAAGTTAATAATATGATTCATTAATTAAGGAGAAATACTATTAACTTACGTTATGATATGCATTACATATATAAACTATAATTAATCATTTAAAATTAATTTGCTAACTGTTTTAAGCAAATATGCATTCACTCCTTCATTTATAATTATATCAATAGGTTGTAATCTATATAAAAATTGGAAAATTAATATATGAAACTAATACAATACATAATTAATTAAATTTCTAAAATAACTTGAATTACAAATATAAAATAGCTTGATATATCATATAACTTATAATTAAATACACAACTAAAAATAGATAACTAATTACATAAAATATCTTCTATATAAAAAAAAAAAAGTAATGTTAGGTACAAGTCTCAATTAGAAAAACCTCATACAAGTTCTTTGTAGAAAAATAGGTTCCACTAATAAAGAATAATTGTTTTTACACTTTTTTTTAGGTGATCCAATTTTTACAAAGGCTTGTATGTGACTTGTCTATTTAAAACTTGTACAAATAATTTCTCTATAACATATTACGAGCTTCAAAATGAGGCAAGTCAAGCGAGCTTATACGAGCTATATTCACGAATCTAAACCGAATCGACGTGAACTTATATGAGTTTTCCTCATTTAACATTCAAACCAACATCGAACATTTTTATGAAATGAACCGAGTATATACTACAAATTGAGATCAAGTTGTGCAAGAGCTGCTGTATTAATTTGCAATACTAATAAATCTTGTTTTAAAATATTCTCAGAAGGAAAAATGTCTTTTAATTTAGGACAATAGTGATATATACAATTTTGATTAGAGCTATGTCATATATATGAGTAATGTTATATACAGTCGTGGAATGTGTAAACGCCGTGTAATCGCTTTGAAAAAGAGTGAGATCTACTATTAAAAAATTAATTTCTTTTCATGTGGGTATCATATTTATTCACTTTTTTTAAAACGACTACACGACACTTACACATTCACAACTACAAATATCATTTCTCTATATATATACTTCACTAATGTGAAGTGCCAACTATCTGTTAGCATAAATCACAAAGAGAACTACTATATATACAGCAGCCTTATGCACCGCTTGCCAACGTGTCTTTTTTGTTTTTTCCAAAAAACAAAACGTAAACCAACTCATTTTAAAGCAAATCCATCCTCTGAAAACATCACATTTAACACAAATCCACCATTTTTTTTTCAAGATCGAACAATTTCTCTAGCTCTCTAGAAGATTAACGGCCATCAAATCCTTCATTTTATTTATGTGGGAGAGAGTAGGACCGTGGAGGAGAAGAATTACTTCTCGGAAACCAACCGGAGATTGTTGGGGTCTTCGTCTCCAAAACTGTGAAAGTTCATCTCCAAATCAAGGGGAAGAATCGCATCTTAGCATTCTACCTGGAGATTTTTTTTTATTTTTTTATTTGGAGAAGAACTCATTTGGTGAGGCCAGTTCAACTTCTCCTCTCTTCATATTGATCTTGATATATACCTGTACACGGGTGTGTTTCAACATCTAGATACAGTTTGTGTGTCTTTGATTCTTGGAGAAAATCATCATTACTATTAGGAAATGCATTTTTGGTCTTATGGATATGACATTGGAAGGTAGAGAAATTCTATTTGTAATCTCTAAATAGAGATTGCATATGCAAATCCCTTTTTAAATTTAAAAAAAGTACAATTTTGATAAAAATATTATTGTAATTTTTAAAAAATTTAAAAATAAAATTAATTAGACTTACAATGCAATCTTCATTTGAAGACTGTACGTAGCATTGCTCTTGGGAGGTATACGCACGAGGAACTTGCGTCATTCCGCTTCTTGAGTCTTTAGTAAAAATGGCTTGACGATGAATTTTTGTTTTAGACCGAACTGTGAGGTGGAAAGATTGTACATTTAGATTGAAAAGTGATCTCAATTCATGTCATTTTATCATTATAATTTTTTTAAATTATCACATAAAATATAATAAATAATTTAACTTTTTTTTAAATTTTAAAATAATGATAATATTAAAAAATAATATTTTAATCATATCATCTAAAACTATCTCATCTCTTCTCATTAGTCACTTAAATAGGTGTGGTGTAAAAAATAAAACCAGCTGCAGTTTAGAATAATTCAAAGAATCGGACTACTCTACCGTCTAAAGTAATCTTCTCAACTTAACCGATAGGAAAAATGTATATTTTTATTTTTTTCTCATTTTTGTTTTCATATTTTTTAATATTTTTAAAAATTTTTAAAAAATAAAAAAATACATTAATACATTTAAAATTAATTCTTTAATTATTAATTAAAAAAAATTAACCAGCGGTCAACTAAGCAGGTCAAACAAGGTGGGGGAAAGAAGTTTCCCCTAATTCAAACGATGCCTCAGCTAGCCAAAAGTCGTTTGCCACGTCAAAGAAATCACATGATTTCAAGTGACTACTCAATTAAACCATTCACGCACTTGACGGGGATACCTCCTCGAATACGTCAAATTTTTCATCGAAAGAGCTGGTTTGATGTGTCTTAGCGTGCAGCTTCCGCAGGAATTGCAAGGTGTCCGTTCTTACCTACACCCAACCAACCATACTTTTGACTGTACTCAACTTACCCAATTTTAATACTCACTTTGATCATTGAGAAGAAAAAAAACATTTACGGTGCGTTTAGTTGTCAAATTCAGCTAAGTTAAGTTTAATTCAATCTAATATTTAAATACTGAATTTTTAAATTACTAAACTCATCTCAACTCAAAACTTTCTTACATGTGAAACCTATAACTTTTTTCGACTTAAAACATTTTTATACATGAGATTCATAATTTTTTTCAATTTTTTATAAAAAGTATTAAATTTATCTTAATATTTAAATACATTTTAAACTCAGTTTAGATGGGTTCTACATAACTCCCTCTACTATTTAACTCACTATTATTTATAAAGAATTCAATTCAACTGACCTCAACTCAATATCCAAACGCAGTCTTATAAATCATTGACTTTGTCAACAAACCATTATTTCCCTCAAGGAAAAACAGGAGAAAATAAAGGGAAAAGAACAGGAAGGAAAAGTATGTGGGGGCCGAGAGAGAGTGTAGAAGATAAGAAGACAACAATTTCTCACCTCCTTACTTTGCTTCCCTTCACATCTAAGCGACTGATCCTTTTGCTCTTTCTTCTTCTATTATGACAAGTTGACAACTTGCCTACCTCCCCCACCTCACACATGCAATCTCTCTCTCTCTCTCTCTTTCTCTCCTTCCAAAAGAAAATGAGCTTACATTGAGGAAAGTAATCGTGAACTGCATCAAGATCCACTAGTTATTGCTTAGAAAAAAGAAAAAGGAAAGAAAAACTACAGTGATTCAGTTTTAAATCTGGGCATGGGTTCTGTAAATAGCCCAAATTCTTGGTCTCCATTTGAGACTTACAGAGACTGTTCGCAAGGAACTTGTAGCGTATATTGCCCACAGTGGTGCTACATCATTTTCCCTCCTCCACCTCCTTCGGGTCTTGCTGATGATGATCACGATGATCCCTCAATTTTCCAGTTCTCCCCACTCATCGTTGCGGTCATCGGCATCTTAGCAAGCGCCTTTATCTTGGTATGTTACTACACAATCATCTCCAAATACTGTCGCCGAAGAGGCAGTGGTGACACAAGCATGGAACTAAACGACAGTCGGGATCTTGGGAATAATGAATCATTGCAAGCTTCTGCTGCAGGACTGGATGAGTCGATTGTCAAGGCAATCACAGTTTACAGGTACAAGAAAGTTGAGGGGTTAGTTGAAGGCACAGATTGCTCGGTTTGTCTGAGTGAGTTTCAAGAAAATGAGAGCCTAAGGCTGTTGCCAAAGTGTAACCATGCTTTTCATCTCCCTTGCATTGACATTTGGTTGAAATCTCACTCGACTTGTCCTCTATGCCGCTCCAATATTTCCTCCATTAATCCTTTGCCTCCACAAATACCAGATCCTCATCCTCCCCAGGAGACTCAACCAGCCAATCGTATATCTGCGCTCCAACACCTGCATGGGAATCATGATACAATTCTAGCGATACAAGATATTGTAGAAGGAGATGCACAAGATGAGGCTGTTGTTAGCCTTGTAAGTGACGTCATTCCGAAAACTACTTCAACTCAAGCTCTTGGAGATAGAAACTCTTCTGGAGCAAGAGATATTAACACTCTTGAAATTAGACAAGATGGGACGTTTCAGCCATTCAGGAGGTCTCATTCTATGAATTATTCTTCAGGTAAAGGCCAAGTTTCTGCTGCTCATGACATATTACGCACAAGGGAAGACGATGTTGAATCCTCAAGATCAGTAGTTGATCATGAGGAAAATCGTTGCAATACAATTAATAACAGCAGCGGAGATTCGGGTTTTGACAAGAGTCCTAGTCCGAGAATGAAGAGGTCGATTTCCACAGAGAGATTTATGATCGCTAGGTATAGCAAAGGAAATAATTCTGTCTTTCCAAATTGATGTAAACTTTTTTTTATCGTACAGATGTATAATAGTCTTCACAATTTCTTTGGTCTGGCCTGTAACATTAAAAGAGATACCAAAATGAAGCTCCTGCATATAATTTGATAAAGAAAGTAGACTTGCACTTGATCAGATTCTTGCTCCTTAATTACCTCTAGTGAATTTGGTTTCCTATCCTTGAATATTTCACTACGACCTTTATAACATCGATTTGGAATTTGTAAAAACAGTGGCGGAACCAGTAATTTTTTTTAGGGGGTCCGACTTTTCTACTGTACACTTTTTTTTTTAAGAAAATATTCATATATTGCATCAAGGAATACAAAAGATTCTTATCAACCCAAATAATTTGGGCGATAGAATTAGGTACATAATCTAGCAAGTTTGTGAGCAACTCTATTACCCATGCGATTAATTAACAAAATGACAAGAACAAACATCAAAATAAGACATCAGTCTTCTAACTTCTATAACCAGATTTTGTAATCTTGAAAAAGCATCTGGTTCTTTTTGTAACTCGTCAACCAATATCTTGCAATCTGATTCTAATAATAGATGAGTAATACCTCTTTGAAGGCACAACTGTAAACCTCGTAGCATTGCCACCAATTCTATTGTTTCTGGATCTTCAATAAAATGTTCCACCTTACTTGCTGCAAGTATTACATCCCTCCTCTCATCCCGAAGTATGACCCCAATACCAACTTTTATATGATCAAAGAATAGAGCCCCATCGACATTAAATTTGAGAAAACCGACTGGTGGAGATCTATAGTTACACCATACCTTGATCTAATGTGTTCCTCTATACTGTGAGAGAACTTTGTGATAGTTATGTAGAGAGATAGCATGGTCAACAACCTGTTTAGGAGTGAGTGAAGTAGATTCATGAATCTTTTTATTTCTCCTAAACCAAAAGCTCCATGCTATCAAGAAAAAAGTTTGTAACTCCTCTGCAAAATATTTATTATGCAAATGTTGTACCAAATCAATAAAAAAGAGTGGCTTTGGAATAGCAAACAGAGCAGGCACGTAGCACATCCATATTTCAGTTAAATCAGAACAATAAACAATAGCATGTGCCAAATCTTCATTTTGTTGAGTACACAAACTGTACTTTGGATCAATATCCACATGTTTATGAAGCAGATTTGAACAGGTTGGTAAACAATCTCGACATACTCTCCATGCAAAGATCTTTATTTTATGTGGTAACTTCGTCTTCTAAATGGCTTTCCATAACTTATTAAGGTTACTACTCGTGGAGCTCTCCCCTACTACATTATCTCTACTATTTTGAATCATTTGGTATGCACTCCGAACACTGAATTCACCACTCCTTTCTGCCAACCTAATCCACTTATCTTCATAACCCACTAGACATATGATAATCTTTAAAATTTTTGCAGCTATCTTTGGATTGAAGAGAGCCCTTACTTTTTTTTTTTAAGTATTTAAAGAGAGCCCTTACTTTATGAATATCCCACCATCTTGTTTCCAAATTGATAAGAGAATCCACAGTTGCTGGTAATTCATTCTGTTGTTCCACAACATGATCAAGATGCAAATTTCTGTAACCTGAAACCCATGGATTGTGCCAAATATTAATAGTCGTCCCATCCCCTACTCTTTTTTGACAACCCTGTTTGAGATAAGCTCTTGCTTCCCATATCCCTCTCCAAGCATATGAAGGACTATAGCCTAAGTTAGACTTAAAAAAATCTATTTTTGAAACCTTGTACAACAAAGATTCTTTTTCTTGAACAAGTCTCCACCCTTGTTTAGCAAGAAGGGCCATGTTAAAAAGCTTTAGATCTTTAAAACCCAGCCCACTTTAAACTTAGAGCAGCACATCTTCTTCCAATTAATCGAGTGAGTCTTCTTATTACTCTCATTTCTACCCCACCAAAATTGAGCCATCAAATTTTTCAACTCTTTACATAAATAATCAGGTAGTCTGAAACAACTCATAGCATATGTAGGAATAGTTAGGGCCACTACTTTAAGCAAAACCTCCTCTCCTCCTTGTGATAATTGTTTTTCCTTCTAACTTTATAATTTTCTCCAAAGTCTAGCCTTAATTTCAGAAAAAGCAGAAGACTTTTTCTTTCCTACCATTGTAGGCAATCCTAAATACTTCTCATAATGTTGCACAGTACTACTTGCCCACAAGTTCCTTAACTCATCCTGCACATCTTCACCCACATTTCTACTGAAAACCATACTAGTCTTATCCATATTCAGTTTCTATCCAGAGGCCAACTCATACCTTTTTAACAAATTTTGAATCTCAAGATTTGTGCTCAAATCAACTTCGCAAAAGATGACACTATCATCAGCAAATAACAAATGGTTTAAAACAGGAACGCCTCTACAAATTCTAATGACAGGTACCACTTATTCAACTGCTGCTTGTTTTAATAGAAATGTGTTCTACCGTACACATTTATGTAAAATAAAAATAGATTAAAAATCATAAAAACATAACTATATGTAAAATTAGATTTCAATATTTGCTACATATACATAGAAATAAAATAATAAAAACACAACTTAATATATATTTCAGATTTCTGACGATAATGTTTTATGGAATAATATTCATCCATTATTATTTTTGTAATGAAGTATTTAGAATTTATTTTGTTCGTAAAAACTATCAAGTAATCTTTTAAAATGTTATCTTTCGTTATAGTATGCTAGCTTATCAAGTTTCGTATATAATTTAGATGTTTTCATGTCACATTAAGCATACATTGTAATAATTGAGACCTTAAATAAACGTTTTCTTACTCAATATTGAAATCTAGAGGATAAAACTTCTCAATTATTTTTCATATAGATCATCAATTTTAAAGGATTTTTTTTTTTTTTTTTGTATCTTCACTTTAGATTCCACATTAAGAAGCCTAATATTGTTTAACAAAAAACTTTGGGATCCATATTAATAAGTTTATTATTTCTCCTAAACTTAGTTCTAATTTAGTTTTGGTGAGGACACATTCCTAAAAATAGATAGTATATAGAAATTATATATAAAAACTTTGGGACTATAGGATAAAAAAATTGGAGAGAGAAGTTTCTAAGTATATTAAAATTCTAGAAAATTTTAGAGAGCATATGAGGATTATAAATTTTTTGGGGGCCATTTTTTATATTTATAAAAATAAAAATTACGGAATATTTTAAAAAGGTATATCTAATTTGTGCCAGTTCATTTTATTTTATATTTTTTATTCATTGTTTTAAACGGCATAGCTTCCTAATTTGGCTAGCGTAATGATATACTTATAACTACTTTATAATTAGTTTACAATTCATTTTAAATCAACCAATATAATTGTGACACTTCATTAAAAAATAATTTTAATTTTACTTAACTACCCTTCATTTTAAGTAGAGTAGTAAACTACTTATAGATTAATTGTAAGTTTATCATTTTCCATTTGGCTATTGGACGAGGCTGATATTCTGTCAAACGGGTGTCTTACGATTCCCAATCTTCAGGTTACTCATAAGAATAAGATTGTGTTTGGGTAGTGAGATATTTTCATGTATTCTGTGAATAGTAGTAAAAAAATAATGATAGAATATTAAATAGTAGTGAAAATACGTGAAAAATACTAATAAAATAATAAATAGTAGTGAGAATTCATTCTAAGAATACTTGAAAATAATACCTGATAATTATCTCACTATTAAAATTGGGCCTAAATCTACACTCACTGAGGATCCATTCTAAGGATGGTGTTCAAAGTAATTTTTTTTATTTAGTGATTATAAAAATATTCTTTAAATAATATTCTGAATTAAAAAAAAAAAGAGAATTTAAGGATGCTAAAAAATTGAATAAAGAAATTAAAAAAACAATAAGATTTTTTTATAACTTATTGATAGCGATCCTCGTGCTACACCCCTGTAGGTGAGTGTAGCACGGCTCTACCCATAATAATCGCGGCCAATCCTCCAATGACGGCTCTACCCATAGTAATCAATGATGAACTGGTTTCACCTGAAATTGAGTCATTGACTTGTAAAAAGGTGCGTAATTAGAAACAGATTTATTAAGAAGAAATTATTATATTTTTTGGGTTGACTTAACTATGGAGAATCGATCCTTTGCTGAAAACTCGGCGTCTTCTTGTGATTGATCTTTATCTTTGCAAGGTAAAAGGACCAGTTATCGAAAGCTGCACCAACAATTGTCAAGGATCATCTGCCACTTCCTTTTAAGCACGAAAAAAGAAAGAGAAATACAAAACAAATTACCGTACGTAGTTGATTCATTTTTTGATCAACTGTTGACTTTCATTTACGTTTCGGAAAAGAAACCCATCTGCCTAGCTACCTAATTTGGCTGTTGGTTGAGGTTGATATTCTGCCAAACGGGTGTCTGAGGATTTCCATCGTTTAGGTTTTTCCCATAATAATGGCTCGATCGAGCTTCTAAAGATGAAAGAAAAATATTTTACGCGTAAAGATATTATATAAAAATAAATTTATAAACTGATATAGTTTGATATGTGATACATCAGATTGTAAAGTTATTTTTATTGTAAAGTTACTTTTATTGTAAAGTAAATTTAATAAATCTCAAAAAATTGCATCAATATATGAATTTTTTTTATATAATTTTTTTTATGTACGTAATAATCCTCAAGATGAAATGGTTCATTGATCTATTTATTGTATATGTGGTGGTCCCGATCGCATGACCGATCAACATAAGGCAGCACATGTACGAGTCGAGAGAAACAGCCTCATGACCACTGACGTGTCTCAAAATCCATAAAAATGGAGGGGATACATATAGGTTCACCTTCCCTTCCAAACTCACCAAAATGGATACATATATACCTAAACAAAGAAAAAAGCTATATTCTCAACACGCCATCAATCTCAAAAAGTCATGTGTTGGTGAATGAAAGAGATCGAAAATAAATCTTAAAAAGAGTTGTGCCATTCACGAGAGCTTAGTGCGTAATACACTACTTATTAAGTTTAATATATCAAGAAACAAATGTAATGACTAGAAAAAAATAATAAAAAGAAATAAGAAATAGACGAAATAAACAAAAGAAATAACGACAATCACACAAATAGCACCAAGATTTACGTGGTCGACTTAGAACAATAGCCTACATACACTGACGGATTCAATCTTCAAAGGGGAGTATAAGAGAAGTATAACAAATCACTCATTAATCCCGAAGCTCCAATACACCAAAATGAGCTCTCAAGCTCACAAATAGAACTCACAATGAGGTCTCTCTCTTGTTGGCATTCTCTCTGAGTTCTGGTCGCTCAAACGAACTAAAAAAACATAATAATACATGAAAAAAACATGTATTTATACTAAACGACAGGGAACCCTAATTTCAAAACATTAATGCGAGCGCGAGGTGTCGAGCAAACAATCTGTCTAGCATTCGCTTGAGTGGACTGTCAAGCGAGTGTCGAGCGAAGGTTCGCTCTAATCAAGGTCAACCCACAGTCGAGCCAGGGTCGAGCAAAAGTTAAGTCAAGCCAAGCCTCTGGAATGGTATTTCAACAGGAAATCAAGTCAAATTCAACAAATCTCCACCTTGGCTTAAATTTCCTCAAGTCTAAATAAAAAATGAATTCCACCAAATCGAATTTCAACATTCAACAACAAAGAATATCAAAGATGCCCACCAAAGATCGAAAAATAAAACTCCTCCACAAATCCCAAACCGGGACACAACATTTATCCTTGAAGAACTCAATTTCAACCCAAAAATCTTCAACATCATAGACAACTTGACCAAATCACAAGCTTGGTGCTAATGAAGAATCTCAATCACTTCACACAAAAGCAAACGCACCACTATACCGACTACTTACTTGAACAACGACTCTTGAATGCAGACGAAAGCTAACAACAAATCTTCTCTACTAATGTAAGAACACAACAAAGTTTGCATGAGCATAGGGCTGTACACCAATGGGTTCGGTGTCGGTTTCGGCGCAAAACTGAGACACCACCGACGTCTGCCATGGGTCTGTTGAACCAGCCGAAACCGATGGTTTGGGGATAGAAAACCAATCATATCGGTCTCGACGTGCATCGGTCTCGACGTGCGTCGGCACGGTCTTCGGTCCACCGTCGGCGTCTTCTATGAAGGAGGAGGAACTGAGGAAGAGTGAAGAACTGTCTCGCCGTCGCTGCCATGGAAGAAGAAGAGAGTTGTAGAGGGTAGAGAGGAAGAAGATGACGCGGGGAAGAAGAAGAGGGGCGTGAGGGGTTATTAATTCATCTTAAAACGGCGCCGTTTGGCTTTTAAGCCAAACGATGCCGTTCTATTATAATTTTTTTTAACTTTCAAGCTTTAAAACGACGTGGTTTCATTTATTATAAGTGAAACGGCGCCGTTTTATATACATATATTAAAAAAAAATTATATAAATAGACCGGATCGGCCGGTTCAGCAGTTTTCCAGGGGTTCAAATTGACGCCGAACCGTCGATATTGGTTTTCCTTCAATTTCTCTCGACCGCCGACCGGTTCTTTACCGGTTCCGGCCGGTTCCGTACTCCGACAGTCGGTCTGATAGGTTCACGGTCGGTTCCGGCGGTTCATGTACAGCCCTACATGAGCATATCCCAAAGGTGGCCAAACTGCCTCCTTTGTTTACCAGATGAAACTGTAGACTTGCTTTCACTATGCGCCAATGCCAAAATCAAAATCATGTTACTTTCCAATAGTATGATCTAGAGTACCACTTGCACTCTATTTTGAAGCTCTTCCAGTAACTCCACCTTCTTGCTATAACTCTGCTCTCATTTTCTGTGGAAACAACAGCTGCAAGTTTGTGATAGGAGAAAGATTTACCCAATAGCAAGCTGTGTTCTCCGCTTCACCAAGATTTTTAGACAAGCCTAGCAAACCCCAAAGCATACTACGGGCTCTTCTCAAGAGTCTGATTCATCCATTCAGTTACCCCATTTCTGTGGAGTGGACCCAATTGTACGGTCTGAAAAAAGGCTTCACCTTCTTTTGTGTAGATCACTAGCTTTCTCAAGTGCTTGAACACATCAAACACATCACAAAATAAAGAGTTGAAAAGTAAATAAACCCAAACTTTTTCTCAAGTGGTAATAAAAAAATATGAGTACAAACAGGGCACCACCTTACACAAGATGTACTCCAAAAATAGGAAAAAAAAAGTAAACCGCAATACACCTGATTCTGCATTGCTTCACAAGAATACGATGCCAACGAAAAATCAAGCTTTCCTGTCTTTTGATCACACAAATCAAAACTGCCTACTAAGAAATGACCACACTTGTTCACCCATATGGCCTAGTCACATGTGCCATAAACAAGTAATACCTGAATCTGGAACACCTGAAGATTTAGCTCCACCAATCACTGTATTGTCCTAAAGAAAATAAAAATCATTTGTCTTCTTCCCTGTTATTACCACCGAAGAGCCCTTGTAGACTCAAATAATTTCACTTGTAGCTAAATACTGATAACCAAAGGAATCAAGAATGCCCAAAGATATAATATTTTTCCTCAAAGACAGAATATGCCGAACGTTAAATAAAGTTCTAGCGGTTCCATTATACATCTTAATCTCAATTGAACCGATCCCAACAATATCACAGGTAATATCATTCTCAACCAAAACGGAATCATTGTTGACTGATTCATAGGTAGTGAACCAATATATCCTGAAACACATATGGAACGTACAAGCTGGGTCCATGACCCACTTGTCACTAAGACGACCACTAGAGTTGCTGACTGCTAGGACAATATCAGAGTTGTTAGACTGTTCTTCAATGCTAACAACATTGGAGGAACTTTTACCTTCCACCTTGTTCTTCAATCTAGGACACTCATTCTATTAATGACCAAACATTTGACAGTAGTGATATTTAACATTTTTCTTATTAAATTTAGAACTACCATTGGAATTACCCCTACTCTTTTCCAAACTTCTTTTCTCGGATCTACCACCAGAAGAACATTTCACAAACAAGCCATCGGCATGATTATCCGTGCCTTGTACATCCAATTTTGTTATCAACTCCTTAGAATTCAAAGTAGATTTTACATCTACCAAAAAGATAGTATCTTTACCATACAACATCGAGTTCACAAAATTATCAAATGAAACCGAAAACAAACACAACACAATTAAGGCTTGATCTTCATCATCAAGCTTAATATCAATATTCCTTATATCCATAATAATTTTATTAAATTCATTTAGATGATCGGAAATAAGAGTATCTTCCCTCATCTTGAGAGTGTATAATCGTTGCTTCAAATACAAACGATTGCTGAGTGACTTCTTCATATACAAGCTCTCAAGTTTCTTCCAAGGACCAACAATGGTCTCCTTATCAGCAACCTACCTCAAAACTCCATCTGTTAGTGACAACAAGATAGCACTATGTGCTTTCTCATCTTTTTCTCTTGACAGTGTAGCAGAATCATTAGTCACATTCCCATCCAATACCTTTGACAAATCTTGTTATCGCAGTAAAACCTTCATCTTGCTGTGCCACAAACTGAAACTGTTCTGACTGTCGAATTTCTCTACTTCAAACTTTGCTATAGCCATCCCTTAAGATCTCGCATAGAGCCTAGCACTCTGATACCAGTTTTTTAGGATAAACCAGTTATCAAATGCTAATTTGAAGTATAACAACGGAAGTAAATAAAAGAAATAATGATAATCACACAAATAACACCAAGAATTACGTGTTTCGGCTTAAAACAATAGCCCACATCCACTGGCGGATTCGGTCTTCAAAGGAATTCACTATCAAAGATGGAGTAAAAGAGAGGTATAACAAATCACTCCTTAATCCCGAAGCCCCAATACACCTAAATGAGCTCTCAAACTCACAAATGAAACTCACAAGGAGGTCTCTTTCTTGTTGGCGTTCTCTCTGAGTTCTGGCCACTCTAACAAACCCAAAAAGGTAATAATACATGAAAAACAACATGTATTTATACTAAACAATGCGAAACCCTAATTTCAAAATATTCGCTCGCGCGAGGTGTCGAGCGAGCAATCTGTCTGGAGTTCGCTCGAGCGGACTATCGAGCAAGTGTCGAGTTAACACACGGGTTGGCATCTCGCTCAAGAGCACTATTGAGCGAAGTGTCGAGAAGGGTCGCTTGAGCCACAGTCAAGCCAGGGTCAAACAACAGTCAAGCCAAGTCTCTAAAATGACATTTTCAACAGGAAATCAAGTCAAACTTAACAAAAAGTTTATTAAACATAAAAATAAAATCAAAAAATAAAATTAATTAATCAATCCGAAGAATCTCTCTATCCGGTCAACTGACTCGAAGACAACACACATGATCAACCTGGAGAATCTCTCAACCCGTTTATCAAGTGAGACCCATACGAAAACGTTCCACCCTGATCATCACGAGGACTTTATGTTGGCTAAGATTTTGTGATTTTTGTGATCTTTAATTTGTTTGCTCGAGCATGCTATTTCTTAGGATTGACTTATGAACATGTCATAAAATGTATGTTTTTTTAACTTTTTGAGTTCTTAGAGTTGATTTGAAGAAGGATAGACCAAGAATACATCAAGGGTTGTTCTTTGTTGTCAAAAGACTTAATGTTTTGGCATGAAGAAAATTGTGATTTTTTTGTAAGTGTATGTTTTATGGTCTTAGCATAATTTTAAAACATAGGATGTGATCTTTAGATGTTGCATAAATCGGTTTGAGTATTCAGTTTGAAGTTGGATAGAAGTGCAAGAAAATTAAAGGGTTTTAGTCGTAGTGTGTTTCGGCCTAAGCCTAGTTCTTATAGTTGTGATGTATTTTAAATTTTTTAATTATATATTTAGATTTAAGATAAATTTTGGTGAGATTTTGAGTTAAGATGTAAAATTCTAAAATTATGGTTAAAATGGTCATTTCTCACATATAGATGGGTAAAATGATAATTTTGCATTAGTCATTGATTTTATATTTCTAAGTATGTTAGTGAGGAGTTTCTAACATTTAGAAATATCTCCTTAAAGTTCTCGTTATTTCACGCTTTATTACGTCACATTACAATCATTGTAAGTTAGCCTCTAACTTACTTTCAGGGTATATATGTGTATGGTGGTAAAAAACCATCATTCATGTTGGTTAGATTTTATATATACATGTTAAGTTATGTTATACCTTGTTTTATTTTCAAGTACAAAATTATTTGTTACATATTATATTACGTAATGCCATGTTTTATTTTTAAGTACAAAATTATCTGTTACATGTCATATTACAACATGTCAGGTCATGTTGTTAGTCATGCCTACACGTAATGCTACTCATCATCTCAACTCTCATCATCCTATGATGTGTCATTAGATGATTGGAGATTATTTATTATATTTCACTTATAAACCTATCATCTAACACCACATCATGAGATGATGGGAGGATAATGGAAGTTAGGATGATGAATAGATTTTTTCCATGTTGTGTTATGTCAACAGTCATTCCATTTCACACTTCGTCATGTCACAAGTATGGAGTTCGTAATGAAAAATAGTATATTTTAGTCTATTGAGTCTTCTATGTTTATCATGACCCCTGGTATTAGGATAGGGCAATATCCTAGTTGAACTCCATTGTTTATATTGGAGTGTTTAAACTGGTGTGAAATTTTCTGGGTTGACAAAGTAACTTCAACAGACTTTGAATGAGACCTAAGTAATTGGTCGTTGAAGCAAAGTCAAATACCAACACCAATGATGCCAAATCACAGTTCAATTTCATATTATATGCACCCGTGCAGGTATAGATACTTATCACGAGATGCGTACATTACGTACTCATAGCGAGTACAGATACTTGTAGTGTGATACGTATGTTAACATACTCACAATTGATGTAAATACTTGTGATGTGATACGGTATCGGCAAGGGCACACAACTCAATGGGACATGTGTAGCATCTACAATTCATGTTTAATTAAGCAGTTATTTATGGGAATAAGATTCCAATTTCATGTTCAGTTTCAAGTCCTGTTTAGCTTCAGTTCACGTAATATTTATTTCAAGTTAAGTTCAGTTTCAGTTCACGTCAAGTTTAAGTTTACGTCATGTTTATTTCATGTCAGTTGAGGTCATGTCAGCTCATGTCATGTTTTTGCCAAGTCACGCCACGTTTACTCATATTCACGTGAGCATTCATGCTTCTATTGTCATGCATGCATCTATGCATTTCTAGTTAAGTTAATTGTTAAATTGCTAAGATTTCTAATCAAATCTCACTTGGTAGTCCTAATTATTATTTATTCCTGAATAGTAGATCATTTGTCGGGATCAGGAGATATGACAGAGGGTCGACTAGAGAAGTCGACTAGGCGGCAACACAACGACTCAGAGCTCATCACTTCGATGTTCCATTTTATCGATAGTATTTTGGCTTCCTTGGCCGAGTTGCGCAAGCTACTTGATGGACTAGTGTAATAGTTATATTAGGTTTTGCATGTGCTTAAGAAGCGCTGTCTCCAGTACTCATAATGTTACAGATTTTTTGGACATACACTGTAACTTTTGAACGTCTGTTATCTTAAGATTATGAAATATATTTGGATGTTTGGGATATATCCTATTCGGTGTATAGTATTGCTCAAAGAAAAAAAAATTATCCGTTGTGAATATTGCATATTGTTAGATGCATGCTAGGTGCATTGCATCTTTATTTGTCATGAACGGGAGTAAGCAATCTTGTGTTGCTTATCCCAAAAATTCAGAGTCTACCAAATCTCAAGCGGAATCTGGGAGCATCACATGGTGGTATTAGAGCAATACGCATCTGGGTTAAACCCACATGTCTCTAGAAATTGTACCCGAATATAGGATTGAAATTTTAGTCGTTCTTTAGGCTTGAATTTCTTGAGTATAAGAGTTAGCACGTGGAGCTGATATGCCATGTTATGCCATATTGTTAGTCATACTTACATGCCATGCCATGTCATGTCACCTGTCATTTCATTTCACACCACATCATGTCACGAGTATGGAGTTTGTCATGAAAAATAGTATTTTCAAGTTAGTTGAGCATTTTATGTTTATCACGACTCTAAGTATTAGGATGGGGAAATACCCTAGTTGAACTCCATTATTCACACTGGAGTGTTTAAACTGGTGTGAAATTCTCTAGATTGACAAAGTACCGTCAATATGCTTCGAATGAGGCCTAAACTGGTCACCAGAGCAGAATCAAGCACCAATGTCGATGGTGCCGATCACAGTTCATGTTCATGTTATACGCACTCGAGCAAGTTTAGATGCTTGTTACGGAATGCGTACATTATGTATTCATAGCAGGTGCAGATACATGTGGTGTGATGTATATGTTAACGTACTCACAGCTGGTGTTGATACTTGTGTTGAAATGTGATATCGACAGGGGCACACTACTCAATGGGACTTGTGTAGCATCCACAGGTCATGTTTAATTAACCAATTTATTTATGGAACAAGACTCCAAGTTCATGTTCAATTCACATTCAGTTTCAATTCAAATCATGTTTATTTCACATTCAGTTTAGTCTTAAGTCAATTCAATTTAGTTCATGTCAGCACATGTCATGTTATTTGCCAAGTCATGTCACATTCACTCATGTTCACGTCAGCATTCATGTCTTTTTACTATCATGCATGCATCTATAAACTATTAGTTTAAGTTGGTTGTTAACTTGCTGAGTGTAATCAAATATCATTTGGTAGTCCCAACTACAGTTCTCTTGAATGGTAGACCATATATAAGGATTTAGAGGACCCACAGAGGATCATCTAGATGAGTTGGTTGTTAACATACTCATAACATCGATGCTTCAATTTTTGGATAGGATTATGGTTGTCCTGCCTAAGTTGCACGGGCTACTCCTTAGGCTAGTCTAGTAGTTATTATGTTCGTCTTATTATGTACATGAGGAGCTCTATTTCCATTACTAGTGATGTTACAGACATTTTGGACAAGTACTGTAACTTTTAGACATCAATTATTATATGTTTATGAAGTATGCTTATGTTAGATATCAAGAAAATAATTATCTGCTGCTAATAGTACATATTTCTATATGCATCCTAGGTGCATTGCAGCTTTATTTGTCATGAATGAGGTATGCAACATTGTGTTGCATGTCTGGATGCTTCAGAGTTTGTCAAATCCCAAGCAGAATCTACGAGCATCACATGGTGGTATCAGAGCAATACGTCTCTAGGTTAAACCCACATTGTGAATACCCCACATGATAAGATGATAAAGTAGGTGGTGTATGAGATTCCACATGGCTTGAGAATGAGAAGTTATTACTCTTTATAAAGTTCCAATGGGACTCCAATTGTATCATTGAACTAGTCCTTTTGGAGCATACGTCATGTAGTTTGGGCCTTCCATTGGAGCGTTACACACATGTTCCTAGAAATTGTACCAAATAATAAGATTGAAAATTTTAGGTGTCGTTTGGATAGTGAGTTGAGATAAGATGAGTTGACATGAAAGTTAAATAAAATATTGTTAGAATATTATTTTTTAATATTATTATTATTTTGAGATTTGAAAAAGTTGAATTATTTATTATATTTTGTGTGAAAATTTAGAAAAATTATAATGATGAGATGAGATGAAACGCTTTCACTCTCTAAACAGGGCCTTAGTCGTTCTTTAAGCTTGAATATGAGATATTTAGGCTTGGAGGAACAGACGTGTTGGAGTAGGTAAGCATGACAGCATCGACCATGGAACAGAGGCAGCATCACCAAGTTGTCCGAATCATGGAACATAAATAGAAGTCTCGAATGGAGGAAGCTAACATTTTCTAATTTCTCAAAAGAGTTGAGGTTTTAGAATTGGAGACTCTAAGGAAATATTCCTATTAGAATTTGAAGTTTAAATTCTATGTGCTTAGTATATGAGTTTGATACCTGAAGTTTTGTGTCTACTACTATTAGGAGGGGAGTTCTGACTGAACTTACAATCAGATTGGGAGACATTTGGGTGACGAAATTTTACAAGATCTAAATGTGACAAACCTACGAACTTTGGATAATGATCGTACCTTATATTAGGTTATGGATTGAGCGCAAAGTTTGGAAGATGAATATGATCCATTTCCAGGTTGTAAATTGTGTTAACTTTAGAAATTTATTATGTCGGATCTCTGAATAAAGATGCAGCTAGCCAAGAGAAATGATGTATTTATTCATTGATATAGGATATACTCAAGCTAAGATAGGACTACTAGCATTGTCTTATGAGCTTGAGTTTTTGAAATTCGTAAGGGGATTCCCAATCTATTTCACGTAAGCATGTGTTTCAGGAAGTAACACATGGTGCGTAGAAGAGTACCAAGAAAACCTAGTGGAGGCAACAACCAAGAGGAACAAAATCCTCCAATGGGCAGAGGACAAGGGATAGCGGAAGCTCTTCGTTTACTGATGAAGGTGCTCAGATAACAATAGCAATTGCAGAAAGTGCTTGTACATGGACCTGAAGTTAGAGGTTGTCCCTACGAGAAGTTTTTGGTGCATCGTTGCCCATGCTTTATGGGCAACGAAGGGCCCATGAAGGTAGACAAATGAATAATCGATTTGGAGTGAATGTTCGAGATTTGGGTGTACGAAATACCAAAAGGTGTCATATGCAGGATACCTTTTGCAAAATGATGTTGATATTTGGTGGGATACTAGAAGACAACTATTGAAAAGAACTGGGAACCCTAGCTGTCCTGACCTGGGAAAGGTTTAAGGAGGAGTTCGATAACCGATTTTTCTCATAATTGGTTAACAGAAGGTGCAAGAGTTCACACCACTAGTCTAAGGGAGCCTAACAATCGAGTAGTATGCTACCTGATTTATGGAATTGAAGAGGTTCGCACCTCACCTAATTTCAACTGAGAGGATGCAAATGTTGGAATTTCAAGGCCTACAACCAAGGTTCCGCAGTCAATGGCCCTGCCTCTGAATTGACAACTATCAAGAGATGGTCAACGTAATAGCAATAGTAGAGGCTGAACAGAGGGAAGTGATTGCTCAAATCAACTTTGAGAGGAACATGACTTCACTATATCTATAGAAGAAAGTCCAGAAAGGAAGAAGATTTTTTTCAGATCTGACAAGGGAAAATGCATCGTGATTGGGGGACAAATACCGATCACATGTTCGCTTTGTGGAGAATGCGATAAACACCATGGAGGCAAGTGTATAATCGCTTTGGGGACCTATTTTAGGTGTGGCCGATAGGGTCATATGATCAAAAACTGCCCTAGTATTGCTTTGAGGAAGGAAATGACTACAAACCAAAGCCGAGACACCAAGTGCCCGTTAGAGTGTATGTTATCACTTTGGGAGATGTAGATGTTGACACCCTAGGAACTAAAGGAGTTAGCGTCGTCATTGGTATTTTCTAAGACCTATGTATCGTTTAGCTTAGCTAATATTAGTTTGACTACGGTTAATAGTGGTATTGCTTTCTGATTAAGGTTAGGCAGTGCCAAGCCATTGAGGTTTGTAGCTTGTATGCTGTTTGATTGAAACTAGTCACTGTTTTTAGTTACTGTGGCATCGCATGAAAATTCTGTTTGCAAGCCGAATTGTTACCTAGGACGTAAGAGTAACAATATCATTAGGAGTATTACTGTCTATACCAATGTAGATATATAATACCTTTAAGTAGTATGAGGACGGATTTTGAAAGTCAATTAATTAGTATTTCGTGTATTGGAATTTGTTGTGATTCTGAGGATGAAATTAAGTTTTGGAAGAGTAAAGTGATTGGGAGAAACATTGGACTTAATAGGATTTGCTTATGATAGTAGTATTATCTAGCCACCATTAAATGGTCTCTGGCAAAGCATTGTATTTGTGGAAACATAGATCACCCTTATATTGGAGACAACTATAGGGAGAGTAAAGTCTTGATTCTGAGGTTTTGCATGATCAATATAAACATATCCTTTTGTTTAGAATCAAAATTATAAACAACTCTTGATGGATAGAAGAGTTATGCCAACCATAAGAAAGGAAGCCTTGAGTTTATATTAATGCCTGAACAACTATTGAGGTACCACCTATGTAGAGGAACAATTTGTTTTGGTTAACAAAATAGCTTGAATGAACCCCCATTCCACCCTGTCATAAGTCATACTAATATTTAATTTCAAGTCATAAAACCCTTCTGACTATGGAGTTTTGTATTCATGGTGTGGAGAGTTTCATAGGCAATAATAATGTTGTTAGTGATCTGCCTACTAATCACAAAAGCACACTGGTTTGGTGAAATGAGTAAAGGAATAATGGATTTCAATCTATTTGTGAGTAGCTTTGTAATGATCTTATAAATGACATTGCATAAGCTTATGGGTCTATTCTTATAAACATTCTTTGGATTTTTGGACTTGGGAATTAAAACCAGGTAAGTGTAATTAATGGCTATCAAACAATAATATTATCTTATTTTGTGATTTAAGTTCTAGAAAAAACATAGAGGAATGTGATTGGATGTTTGGGAAGAGGAAGAAAAATGTGAAGAGGTTTTAAGAAAAGAGAAAGAAAAATTTGAATAAAAATATTATAAAGTTAAAAAAAATGGATATAATTTATTATTATTATTTTTGTTTCAAAATTTGAAAAAGTTGTATTATTTTTTGTGTTTTGTTTAGAAGTTTAAAAAAGTTATAATAATTAGGTAATGATTAGATGAAAAAATTAAAAATTTGAAAATAAAAAGTATTTTGTATTTGAGTTATGTTTGTGAACGAAATATCTGAAAATATTGTGTTTCTAAACAAGGTCTTAGAAGAGGAAGAAATAGTGGAGAAAGTGGCATTTTGATACATTAGGTTACGTTTGAATGTTGAGATGCTCTAAATTGATATGTGAATAATAGTATTTTGTGAATCCCATTGAAATATGTTTGAATGTAAATAAGTTAAGATATGTGTAAATGTATGAAATAAATTAAGATGAATTTACTTTTTTTTTTTATAAAAAATTAAAATTAAACAAATCCTATCAATAATTAATTTGTAATCGATTGAGATACTCAACCAAATGCACTATAAAGGGATCACCTCGTTATCAAATTGTTAAAAAAACATACTCTAAATCCATTATTTTAGTTGAGAGCCAATATAATCCGGTTTTTAAAATAAAAAAATAAAAAATCTTCACAACCTCCTAACACTCTACATTTCACATTATTTTTAAAAATCTTCACAACCTCCTAACACTCCACACTCTACATTATTTTTAATTTTTATTATTTTTTTATTTTATTAAATATTTATTATATGAATAATGAATAAAAAATTTGAAATAATTTAAAAAGAATAAACTCAAAAAAAAATTTTAAAAAAATATTAAAAATATAAAAAATTAAAAAAAATGTGAAGTATAGAATGTGGTGGAGATTGTTTAGCAAAGCCCATGAAAAAATTAGTTACAAAACTTACACCGTATTAAAAAAAAGAGTTTTGCTGGGAGCAGCGGGAAGCCGCACCATCCCAGCAAAAATATATATATATATATATATATTTTTCATCCTTAACATGGTACATTAACATGGTGTAGCATGTTAAGGATGTAAGATGTTTTTTATATTTTCTGTAAAAAAAAATAAAATTTCGCTATTTTGGAAGAGAAATACAAATGACAGCTAAGAAAAAATGAGAAAAAAAAAGCAAACGACTCGAAAACTAGTATTGAGACTAGCGACTAGCAATCGAGGAAGAATCAAGAAAGTAATTAACGGACGGAGTTCTGATGTCTTGCAATTCCGGCTACTCCTACCCCTCCTCGACAGCTCTGCTTCCTTACAGATAATCATTTGGAATCCCGATTTTATTCTCGGATCTAACATCTTGGCCCTTGAATTTTGCTGCTGATCCAATCCCATACTCCTTTTAAACCGAAGAACGAGTGCCTGAGAGAGAGCGATAATCGTATAATTATTATGGCTACGGCAAAGTCTTCTCGGCCCAGAGGCTCGGCGGCGGCGAAAGAGAACGGCCCGAAACTTGAGGAGAGTCTCGTTCTCTTCAAATCTGATAACTTCAACGCCGATGCCTTCGTCCAGTCCCGCTGTTCTCTGAACGAGAAGGTTCGTTTCCTTGGCTCCTTTGTTTCAGCTGTTAGTTCCTGAGAAGACGTTTCTGGAATAACCATCATTCTTTTGGTCTTTTATTATTTTGGCTTGGTTTTTTAAGGACTTATTAGCTACATCATTCTTTTGGTTCTTTAGTTCGTTTCTTTTAGTAGATGATGTGAACGGCATTACTTTCATGAATTTATCTTTGGAGAAGAAAGCTTATTTGTTTCTTATATTTTGAAATATTTTGAGAACAATATGTTTGGGATGAAATTAGTGTGTTTGGATATTATAACAAGACTAATTTAGTTGTAACAGATTAAAGCGGTGTCATTTAACACTCGTTGGCAAGGAGGGTTACATCATATTTGTTTCTTTCTAGGTTTAATTATTACCTATTTCAAAGGAAAGGATTGATATAATCCACCATATTGGATTAAGCTTATTATTTTAAGGTATTGTATGAGCCCGTATTAAGTTCTAAAGGTGGTAGGATTACATTGATTTTAAAGCACTTTGTCGAACTTGCTTACATATTTCATGTCTCTCTTTTCACTCACTGCTAGTGCAGCCAATCACATCGAAAAGTTATAGAGGGACTTCCATTGTGGGGTTTTTAGGGCAAGAGGCAAAGCATCACTTTGTGAGTTGGACAAGATATGTTCTCCGATTTCTAAGGGTGGCTTTGGATTTCGGAATATGCTAAGGTTTAACCATGCATTATTGAGGTAGTGTCTTTGGTGTTAATAGAATGAGAGAGACAGAAGGGAACGGGAGATGTTTTGAAGACAAAGAACGATCATTGGATGAAATTAGGGAGTTTTTCTTTAAAAATCTATGTTTTTGGGCTAAGGCTAATGTAATGAATGGTGATGATGTGTTGGAGTTTATCTAGTTTTTTCTATCTTTTTAGTCGCTATATGTAGGTATTTCCTCTTGTATACTTTTTGTGTACTTGGGGTATGCCTATTTATGATAATAAAACTCTTATTAATTATCAAAAAAAAAAAAAAAAAAAGAATGAGAGACACGACCTGTGGAGAATAGTAGTGGATTCTAGATATGGATGCTTGTGGGTGGGTGGTGTTCCATTGGCATCCAAGGGCCCCACAAGGTGGGATCGTAGAAGTTTTTCCCAACGTTTATAGGTTTGCTCATACTAAAGATGCTTTGCTAGCGGAAAATTTGAAGATTTATAGTGATTCTCTTCAATGGAATATAAGCTTCATCAAAGAGGTGCAAGATTGGGGTTGATGTTTTAGTTCTATTCCATTAGATTGAGAAGAGAAGGTGAAGACAAGATACTCTGGGTCCCACCGAAAAGTGGGATATTCAGCATTTGTTCTTTCTATTTTGCCCTTAATCCTCATGATAGTAACCCATTTCCGTGAAAGAATGTTTGGCGGAAAAAGGTTTCCTTGAGAGCTGCGTTTTGTGTGCAGATGACCTCTTTAGAGAAGATTCACACTATGGAAAATTTATGGAAGAGACACATCATGGTGGACCATTGTTGTTGTATGTGTAAGAGGAGTAGGGAGTTTGTTGATCATCTTCTACTTCATTGTGAGACTACAAGTGCAATGTAGAGTGACTTCCTCAGTCGGATGGGATTGGATTGGGTCATGCCCAAAAGAGTTGTAGATCTATTTTATTCGTATAGAGGGTTAGGTGGCAGCTTGCAAATTGCAGATGTGTGGAAGATGGTTCCTACTTGCCTCATTTGGTGCATTTGGAAGGAAAAGAATGACAAAATCTTTGAGGATCATGAAAGGAAGTTGGAGGAGCTGAAAACCTTTTTTCAATCAATACTCTTTTATCGTGGACTATTTCCATAACATTTAGGCCCGTTTGGATGTTGAGCTGAGTTGAGATGAGTTGAGTTCTTTATAAATAGTATTGAGTTGAGATGGTGGAGTGAGTTTTGTGGGACTCACCTAAGATGAGTTTAGATGAGTTTGGATGTTAAGATGAGTTTATATGTATTTGTGGGAAGTTGAAAAAGGTTGTGGATCTCACGTGTAAAGAAGTGTTGAGCTGAAAAAGGTTGTGGGTCCCACGTGTAAAGAGGTTTTGAGTTGAGATGAGTTTAGTGATTTGAGAGTTGAGAGTTTGGATGTTAGACTCAGTTTAAAATTAGATTGAACTGAGTTGAACTCAGTTCAATTTAAATTCCAAACGGGGCCTTAACGTGCTAAATCTACATGACTTTCTTGTATCTTTATCTTCTTCCAGATAGGCGTCTCTTCTACCACCAAGGGTGGTGGCTCAATGGTCGTTGGGTTACTCCCAAGTGGTTTGACATGTACTAGGTATTTGGTTTGAATCTGAATATGGATTCACTTTAGACTATTGGTATAACCGCTTAAGGATTTATTGAATTCTCTAGTGAGGCTAGAGGTTTAAGGTATGGTTCGAACTCGACTTGAGAGAGCGTCTGTGGCTTTCATCGTCTAGGCCCTTCGTGTCCAAGTCCTAGTGGCTAGGGTGCTACTATGGTCACGCCCAGGTAGGGAAGCCACCTTTGGTTTCTTCCTCCCACCCTTTTCATTCAAGAAAAGAAGATAGGCGTCTCTTTTGTAGATTTCCTATGTACTTAGGTTGTGCCTTTTGCGCTTTTTAATAAAGAATTATCACTTATTAATAAATGCTTTAATTCATGCTTTTAAGTAGAATAATGTATTTATCTAAGTGTGGTTGACCAACCTTGATTAAAAACATTGTCTCCAACTTACCCACTTATTTATGTCTCTTTTTCCCCCACCGGTTTGTTTTTCCAATCGATTAGAGAAGTTATAGAGAGATTTCTGTTGGAATGGTTTGGGGAAGAATCAAAGTTTCATTTGGTTCATTGGTTCAAGGTCTATTCACCTTTGTCTGCAGGAGGTTTGGGGTTCTGAAAATTACTTTTATTTAGCCATACTTATTGGCTAAAAGTTTACGAGGCTGTGCAAATGAGAGAGAAAGCTTGTGACTGGTGGTAGTGGATACTAAATACAGTACTTCATGGGATGGGTGGTGGTTGAATGAGGTGAATGGTCCGTACGGTCTTAATGCTCAGGATTTTCTTGTATCTATTTCTTCTCCACCTAGCTAGGCACTCACTCTTGTATACATCAGTCTTGTGTACTTGGGTTTCGCCTATTCTTTTATTCATATTAATAAATTTCCTAATTATCAAAAAATAAACATGGTAGATTGTTCTAGTATTCTCTTTTGGCATGATTTGTGGAGTGTTAATTGATCTCAAAGAAGCTTTTCCATAATTATTTAACATTTTTTGTTCTAAGATAATAGTGGTGGCAGATAATTCACGTCTTTGATGGTTCTCAACAAATGGTGTCTCCTTTATTAGGTGTTCAAAGGATGCTTGGGGAATGAGATGAGATGAGAAATCTGTGAATAGTAGTGAAATGGTTTGAGAATAGTAATGAAATGGTTTGAGTTAAGATGTTTTATTGGGTTTTGGAAAATGAGAGAAAAATAGTTGAATAAAAATATTATAAAATTAAAATATTATAAAATTAAAATATTATTAGAATATAATTTTTTTAATATTATTTTGTATTGGGATTTGAAAAAGTTGAACTGTTTTTTGTGTTTTGTTTGGAAGTTTGAGACAATTGTAATGATTAGGTAATGATTAAATGAAAAAGTTGAAAATTTGAAATTGAAAAGTGTTTGTGTTTGAGATATGTTTGAGAAAGAAATTATGAAAATATTTGAGATGAGATGAGATGAGATGGGAAGTGTTTCCCAAACAACCCCAACATATTTTATCTTTTTATTTCCTTCCCATATCAATTATATTTTTTATACAGATGAGAGGCAGAGAAGACAATCTCTATCTCTCTCTCTATGTGTCTATATATATATATATAGAGAGAGAGAGAGAGAGATTAGATCGGCTAGAACCCTTCTAAACATGGAGTCATTGAGGTTAAATCCTTTTATGATGCATTGTATCCTCATGCTAGACCTTCCTTTTCTTGTTGGTGTATTCGTAGGACTAAAGCTCTACAAAGGATGATTTTTTTTGGACAGCTACCCTAGAAAAGATTTTCGCTTTGGATAATTTAAGAACAAATTTTTATTGCTAATTGAGTAGTGTTGTATGTGCAATAGATGTGGGCAATCTTTTGACCATTTTTTGCTTCATTGTGAATTTGAAAAATGCTTTGTGCTATCATACTTTTCATCTATTTGGGGTGGCTTTGGTTTATTCCTATAAATTTGGTGGATCTACTTGCATATTGTAAAGGATAGTTTGATCTCCACCATTGTGAAACTTTTTGGAAATTGACTCCGTCCTGCCTAATGTGGCGTATATTGAGAGAACAAAATGATTGGTGTTCTGAAGACTGTGAGAAATCAACGGACGGTTTCAAAGTCCCCGCCCCCTCCCTTAAAACCTTTTTGCATGAGTGACCTTCTTTAAAACCCTTTTCCAACCCTCCTGCCTAAAGGTGAACCTTGGGAAGTCCGAGATGGTCCCGATGGGTGTTGTGCACAATATTCGAGGTTTGGCAAGTACTTTGGGTTTGAAGGTGGGTTCTTTGCTGATGAAATACTTGGGTCTTCCTTTGGGGCTGCTTTTTTTTTTTTCTTTTGATAAGTAACATATTATATTAATAAGAATAGGCATAGCCCAAGTACACTGGGGATATACAAGAGTTTACACCTGTTAAGAGGAAGAGATAGAAACAAGAAACTCATGAAAATCTAGGCCATTACAATATACAACATTCGCCCATTGGAACAAAGTTTTAACAAAGAACAATCTAATCTCCTCCAATGTTCGCTCCTTATTTTCAAAAGTTCGATCATTTCGCTCCTTCCGTAGGCACCAAACAATACATATTGGTTTGTGGAATTCTGCCCAAATTCGTCCAACTGGCCAGAATCTCAGCAACCATAGCAGGCATAACCTAGGCTAACTCCAATCTTCTAAAAACATTATCCCAAAGTGATCTAGCGACCTCACAATGCAGTAGAAGATGATCCACAGTCTCACCATTCTTTCTGCACATACAGCACCAATCCACAACAATCACCCGACATTTCCGTAAGTTATCCATAATCAAATTCTTGCTCAGAGAAGCTGTCAAAGCAAAAAAGTTTGCCTTAAGAGGCACCTTATTTCTGTAAATACTTTTCCATGGAAGATATGCTGCGGATTGATGAGGGTCTTATAAAAGAAGCTGACAGAAAAAGCGCCTTTTCTAGCGGCTATCCACCAGAACTTATTTATCAATTCCCTGAGTGCTCAATCTCATGGCATACAAGGTTCTGAAAAAATCAGCAAAGCTTTCAACTTCCCAATCATGGGCCGCTCTCATAAAGTTCACATTCCATTGGATTGAGCCACCAGACATCTCCATGAGATCCATCACGGATGTTTCCTGGTCACAAGCAATCCTGAAAACTATAGGGAATGTGTCCTTAAATGCTCGATCTCCATACTATAAGTCATACCAGAATTTTATTCTAGATTCGTCACCCATCACGATCCTAGTGTGTCGAGCATACACCCCCCCCCCCCCCCCCCCAAACCTCTTCGAATGTGTTTCCAAACTCGCACTCCATACATCCCTTGTATCTCCCTAGTACTCCACCCCCTCCAACATACACCCATACTTAAAAATCAATCATCAACTTCCATAAAGCTTCCCTCCCCATGTTATACCGCCAAAACCATTTTCTAAGAAGAGCCCGATTGAATACCCTCAAGTCTCTAATTCCTAACCCACCAGTATAAATTGGAGAGCAAACCTTATCCCACTTGACTAGGTGGAACTTAAACTCGTCCCCCAACCCACTCCAAAGAAAATTACATTGGAGTTTCTCTATTCGGATTGCCACACTAGCCGGAATTGGGAACAAAGATAAGAAAAAATGAGTTGGTAAATCGGATAGCGTGCTCTTGACTAAGGTGGTCCTACCACCTATTGACAAATACAATCTCTTACAGCCAGCAAATCTATATTCAATCTTCTCTATTATTTCATCCCATATAAATCTAGCCCTGAAAGAGGCCCCTAAAGGAAGGCCGAGGTATTTCATGGGAAATGAAGAGATGTTGCATCCAAGAATGTTGTCCAGCTACTAGTGATTATGAACGTTTCCAACTGGAACCAACTCCGACTTGGATAGATTCACTTTCAATCCGGACACAGCTTCGAAGCAAAGTAGGAGTGCCCTTAAAGAACGCATATGATTTTGGTCTACCTTATAAAATATCGAAGTGTTATCTGCAAATAACAAATAAGAAATGTTAAGAGTGTCCCAATTGGTGTCACCAATCGAAACTCCAGCCATAAAGCCATTGTCAACCATAGCGGATATCATTCTACTAAGTGCCTCCATAACAACGACAAAGAGAAGCGGGGACAATGGATCACCCTGTCTTAGATCGCGTGAACTGGTAAAGAAACCAGCTAGACTGCCATTCACCAAAACCAAAAACCTCGTAGTCGAGATGCAATATCTAATCCATGAGCACCATCTCTCCCTAAATCCACACCTTCCAAGCAAATATAGTAGCAAGTTCCAGTTAACATGATCGTAAGCCTTCTCTATATCCAGCTTGCATAAACACCCATTTCTCCATATTTTAGTCTGCTATCTAAAGATTCATTGGCATTTAGTACTGGATCCAATATTTGTCTTTACTTTAGAAAGGCGTTTTGGGGTCTCAAAATAATCCTCCCCAAGACCTCCCCCAAGCGGTTTGCTAAGACCTTGGAGATAATCATATACACCCCATTCACAAGACTAATAGGCAGGCTGAAAATCTTTAACATTCAAAGCCCCAACCTTCTTGGGAATAAGCACAATAAAAGTGGCATTGAGACTTTTCTCGAACTTACCAAATTAGAAAAATTCCTGGAAAACCTTCATCAAATCATCCTTCACCACCTCTCATCGAAAGGCCTCTCTAGCTAGGCAACACTTTGCTGCTCACTATTCTCAAATGCTAGTCCATCGAGTTTTGGCCACCACACTACCTACTCGGTTAGTAATTGTTCAAAAAAACCAGCAACATGCTCCTGAATCACTGGAAGCTCCGTTGACATAGCACCATCAACGTTTAACATCAACATCTCAATGTTGAGGACTATGTGAATTGGCCACTATATGGAAACACTCCATGCTTCGATCTCCTAAAAATACCTTATTGGAGGAGATATCATGGTGCCAAAAATCTATAGATAGTGCCTGACCCTCCTCTACCTCCTGTAATTCCTCCAATAAAGACTTCTTCCAATCGCCTACGTCTCCAAAAACTTGTGGATTCTATATCTTGAGATCTCTTTTCAAAGCTTTCAGCTTACCTGCAAAAACAAAACATGGGGTGCCATGGATTAGATAGGAGGACCACCATTGCCTGAACCTTTCGACAAAGCCTTTAGTTTTCAGCTACATGGTCTCGAATTTGAAATACCTATGCCCTCCACGAATACCTCCACAATCCAACAAGATAGGAAAATGATCCGAGCATAGGCGAGTTAGTCTTTTTTGACATAACTGCAAATAATGGGTTTCCCTATTCGAGGAGACAAAAAACCTGTCCAATCTAGACCATGCTTGATTGTTTGACCACGTGTACGCTCCACCCATGAGAGGGATGTCCACCATACCCAAGTCAAATATAAAATCCAAGATAGTCAATATGAATACTAATCTCATTTCGTTTGATTTCGTCGGTTGGATTGCCTCTCTCGGGAAAATATTGAAAATGGACAACTTAAGGAAGCATGGACTTTTTTTTTCTTTTAGGAAGCATGGACTTATTGTTATGGATTGATGCTATATGTGTAGGAAAAGTGAAGAATTTGTGGATCATATATTACTTCATTGTGAGGTGTCAAGGGTGTTATTGGATGAGATCTTTAGTAGGACTAGATTTGGATGGCTGATGCCTAGGAGGGTGGTGGATCTCTTTGCTTGTTGGGAATGGCTTCAAATCAATCCCCAAATTTCTGTGGTTAGGAAAATGATTCATTGATGTCTAATGTGGTGTATTTGGCTTGAAAGGAATGGCCAGAGCTTTGAAGATAGGGCATTTATGGATAAGCTTAGGTGTTTACTTTTATACATTATTTCTTTGGGCTTCTGTTATTGTATTCAATGGAGCTGGCTTTCATGACTTTCTTGTATCATTTTCTAGCCCCTAGCTTGTACTAGGTGTTCTCTTTTGTATACTTCCTATGTACTTAGGCTACACCTATTTATTTGATTCATTAAAACTTTACCTTACCAATAAAAAAAGTTGTGCTACATGTATTCCATATAGTATTTTCTTCTTCCTTTTTCTTCTTGAATGATTTTTGCAAGTTCCAAGCTGGTGAAACATCTTAGTTGGCCAATTTTTTGTGTTTTTTATTTTTGCGGATTTCTTTTGCCTCCTGAAGTCTGCATTATTTAGTTAATGACTCATACTAATTTGTTTATGCCGTTTAGTCTTATACAATAGTTATTCTCGGCATACAAACTATTTAAGATGCACTAAAGTTTCGTTCTACTGCTTTTAAGAGTAATTTTGTCAACCTAATTCCTCATATCAAGAAACAACATTTCTTTTGTTTAAAATAACATCGGAAACCTCTTGTGATAATATCTGCTGCTATTTGTAGGATATAAAGCAATTATGTTCGCACCTTTTAGATCTCAAAAGAGCTTCTGCTGAAGAAATGCGAAGAAGTGTCTATGCTAATTATGCCGCCTTCATACGGTGAGTTATTGTTTAGCTGTTTATTAAAAATGGTCAAGATCACATTGAGTAAATTGTTTAATGCACCTTCTGAGCCTTTTTGCTTTGTTGTAAAACAATGGCAACCTTGTCTTCATGTATTGATGTGCTACTTTAATTGCTTTATAGCTCTATGGGCATTTTGTTTTGTTCTGTGTAATATTGTTCAATATGTTGTGTCCAGTTCTTCTTCTTCTTCTTATCAAATTACTGCTACTTTGATGACTATGTTGACTCGTGGTTTTTCCTCATTTAACTTCTAAAATTTAATACTACTTGCTGATACAGCCTACTTCCAATGTTCTTTTCACTAATAACACTTTGGTTTGCTTTATTTTAAGAAGTATATGAAACTAACTGAGATTATGTGGAAAATAAGTGGTGAGAATTTTGTCAATATTGCTCTGCCCAGTTGAATACCTTTCTTGTGGTATATGTCTCACATACTTTTGTAGCACCCTTAGTGTAAAAAGCACTCTGTTATTAACTTTAATTTGGTGGTGGCCATTGTAACATCTTTGACCTTGCATACTTCCAATGCAAATGATTAAATGGATGAAGAATAGGAGTAAAAGGCTAAAATATCTTAGAACGAACTAGTGCATCCATAGGAAATGTGGATGCCTTGAAAGAAGTTGCTTTTGGGGAATAGTTGGGAACTTTGTTTTATTTTCCGTAGTTTTTTTTCAGATATTTTTTAATCAAATAATTGATAGAAGTTAGCATTCTGCTGGTGTAAATTTTCCTTTTATATTTTTCTGGGGTTACCTCAATATCATTGCTTGTCTTATCATTAGTTATGATCTGAGTTAGCCAAAATCAATAGCAGTACTTAATATGTTGATTCAGTATATATTTGTAGTGGAAGTAATGTGTACTTCTTACAGCACATCCAAAGAGATCTCAGATTTAGAGGGGGAACTTTCTTCGATCAGAAACCTGCTATCTACTCAGGCTGCTTTAATTCATGGTTTATCTGAGGGAGTCCACATTGATTCCTTATCTGTCCCCGTTGCAAAAGGTTCTGCAGTTAACAATTTATATATTTATGAAGGCAGCGAACCTTCAGAACTGGAGAAATGGTTGATAGAATTCCCTGATCTATTGGATGTTCTGTTAGCTGAGAGGAGAGTGGATGAAGCTTTGGCTGCCCTCAGTGAAGGAGAGCGTGTAGCTTCTGAAGCAAAACAAATGAAAACACTAACCCCAGCTGTACTAATATCTCTGCAGACCTCTATTATTGAGCGTAGACAAAAGTTAGCTGACCAGCTTGCTGAAGCTGCTTGTCAGCCTTCCACGCGTGGTGATGAACTTCGTGAAGCTATATCAGCTCTTAAACAGCTTGGAGATGGCCCTCGTGCTCACAGTTTGCTACTTAATGCGCATTTACAAAGATATCAGTATAATACGCAAAGCCTTCGCCCATCAAGCACCTCATATGGAGGAGCATATACTGCTGCTCTCTCACAGCTGGTGTTCTCTGCTATTGCTCAAGCAGCAAGTGATTCGTTGGCTATTTTTGGTCAGGAACCCGCTTATACTTCTGAGCTTGTCATGTGGGCTACAAAGCAAACAGAGGCTTTTTCACTTCTCGTTAAAAGATATGCATTAGCTTCATCAGCAGCAGCTGGAGGTTTAAGAGCTGCTGCAGAGTGTGTTCAGATAGCAATGGGCCATTGTTCATTGTTGGAAGCTCGTGGCTTGGCTCTTTGTCCTGTGCTCTTGAGGCTCTTTAGGCCCAGTGTTGAACAAGCACTGGATGCTAATTTAAAAAGAATTGAAGAGAGCACTGCTGCTCTGGCTGCTGCTGATGATTGGATACTCACATGCCCTCCAGCTACACGTCAATCTGGCAGGCCTTCAAGCACATCCCTTGGCAGTGCAACGGCGTTTCAACATAAACTTACAAGTAGTGCCCATCGGTTCAATTTGATGGTCCAGGTGAACTATATACGTTTCCAGCCAAAGTTTCAAATAACTGATTTGTTATCTCTCTCTCTCTCTCTCTCTCTCTCTCTCTCTCATGTACCTATGTGTGTGTTTGTGTGCATTCCATTCCATTATGCACGCATTTGTGTAGTCAATGACATTTCCCCTTCTGTGTTGAGGACAAGATTGATGGTATTGATATACATACAAGATTATGTTGCTTCCTCGCCCTTTGGTCTTGAATAAGTTTTTGCAAAATTAATACTTATAAAAAAAAAAGTTTTTGGAAAATTAATCTCTTTGCAAAGTACAAACTTAGGGCTCTTTTGTTTTCGGAGATGAGATGAGATGAGTTGAGATTAAAGTTAAAAAATTGAATAAAGTATTGTTAGAATATATTTTTTAATATTATTTTTGTTTTGGGATTTGAAAAAGTTGAATTGTTTATTTTATTTTGTATTGGAAGTTGGGAAAGTTGTAATGATTAGATGAGATGGGATGTTTTCTGAAAACAAATAAGGCCTTAGTTTTTACTCTCTTTTCACTAAACATTCTTCAAGCTATTAACGTGCTCCAACTATCGGTGCTTCACACTTTGCATCCCAAACTACAAAATTTGACACATTGTATCTTAAACTACCAAAAAGTTGTTATGTGCACTCCCATTACAATCCAACCATCAAAATTGTCACCCACTATTTTTCAATTTTTAATAGTTGGAGGATGCAACATTTCAGTTTTAGTAGTTTGGGATGTAGTGTAAAATGCTTAGTAGTTTAGCGTGCTAGGTCTATATTCCTTTTTTTTTTTTATTATTTTACTTATCATCCTGCAATAAGAGTGCCTTGTCATTTAATCTAGCTTTCCTTTTGTTGCAATATAAATGTCAATACCATATGCATCTTTTATGCTCTTTTTGGTCTTAGCACTATGCATTTACTTGTTAGACTATTCTTGTGGTATTGTTTGGTTTTAAGAGACATGTTGATGTACATTTGTCAATATTGTGTTACGTATATGTATGTCATACAATCTTGATGATCTCATCTTAAATGAGAGAGCAGATTACAGCATTTTGGTAGCTTGAGGGGGCAACATGTCAATTTTGGTAGTTATGATACAAAGTGTAAATCGCCTTGTACTTATATGAAGTGTGTTTTTCCCTTTTCATTATTATACATATCATCCTGCAAGAAGAGAGCCTTGTCGTTTAATCTAGTTTGTTGCAAGATAAATATCAATATGGTATGCATCTTCTATGGTCTTACACTATGCATTTACTTGTTTGACCATTCCTATGCTATTTGTGATTTTGTTTGGTTTTAAGCCTTGTTTTTCTCTTTCTGAGACACAATAAAATAACAGTCTCAGTGGCCTGGGCAGAGAAAAGTATAAATATGTGTGCAATTAATGTATCATTCAAGTGTAGCTTCTCTTCCAATAAGATATCTTCTTCACAATCCGTTGTATAATTTGTTACTACTAGTTCGTGTTCAGTAATGTTCTATATATTTACTGTCCATTGTTCTCGAGTCTTGCCTATTGGGGAGTTCTGATTGACCTTATGCTTGTTGCCTCTTCTTTCCTTTTTGGGGAGGTCTGGGGGTTCCATTATGGTGCTTTATTCCCACAATTAGCTGTTTTGGCTGTATCTTTCACTTTCTCGTACAGGATTTCTTCGAGGACGTGGGACCACTGCTAAGCATGCAGTTAGGAGGTCAAACACTGGAAGGCTTGTTTCAAGTATTCAATTCATATGTGAGCATGCTCATAAAGGCATTACCAGGTTCAATGGAGGAAGAAGCAAACTTTGAGAGTTCTGGGAATAAAATTGTCCGAATGGCTGAGACTGAAGCTCAGCAGATGGCATTGCTAGCAAATGCATCATTATTAGCAGATGAACTGCTCCCACGTGCAGCCATGAAACTATCTCCTCCCAATCAGGTTACTTACAGGGTTGATACTCGTAGAAGACCTCTGGATAGGCAGAACCGTCATCCTGAGCAAAGAGAATGGAAAAAGCGACTTGTGAATTCAGTTGACCGATTAAAGGATACTTTTTGTCAACAGCATGCTTTAGATCTCATTTTTACAGAAGAAGGTGATAGCAATCTTACGGCAGACATGTACCTAAATATGGATATCAATGTGGATGAATTTGAGTGGTTTCCGTCACCAATATTCCAGGTACTTTTTTTTATTTTGTTTATACTTATGTAAGTGATGAGTTTATGCTTTCTCATTCTGTAACATCCTAATGTTTCTGGTCTACTGAAAAAGTACACAGTTTCGATCATTTCTGTTAGTAGACACATGCACAGGTGGTCCCGTGCACAGATCTATAAATTCTATTGTCATTCAAGCATCTAGAAAGTAAAGAGCTCACAATTTGCATAAATTAGTTGTTCCGCCTGTTAGATTTCAGGTGACCAAACTATGACTTGTGACAACAGAACCACAAAACGAGCTTTTTGTTATGGGTCGTTCCCTGGATCAGATTGGGCATTACACTTATTGATTTTTGTTACTTCTTATTGCCCTTCCCAATTATAATCAAATTCCATAATTGGCCTTTACTCAACTTGTTACTGGATAAAAAGAAATTGATGGGCCTCGAGCTCCTTTGGTGGTCATGGGATCCTCCCATGTCCACCATTTCTTATAAATTTGATTGAACGACAATTATGTCCTTTAGTTACAATCATTTATTTACTCAACAGTCAAACATGCAATCATTCCTTTCATTTCTTTTCTTTCCATTTAGCCTTTCCTTCCTTATCTTTCATTCATTTAAAATATATAGTCATACTATATACATATCAGGCAACCAACAGTCATACATGTCACATATCATAAGCATCACATTAATAATAAGGGTTCATGTAGGGCTAGCAAAAATAGTCTATACATATGTACTTGTGAACATGTATATACAGTTACGAAATGAAATTTTTCAGTTACATAAAATGATGCAAAAATGCATGATCGTGGTCACTTAACTCGAGTCTTATGCAAAATAAACTTAAATGCACGTGTCACAAGGCACCTGATGGAACATATCATAATTCAGACAATCGAATAAGCACTTTCTCATGTGTAATAAAATACAAATGTAAAACATGCAGCTACGCCTAAAGGCTTCCTGTGACTTCTAAAATTCCTCTTAACTCAGCCCTAATTACTGGTATGACTTTAAAAACCTTACGACTTGCACTCTTCCTTATATAGCAGTTGGATCTTCGTGGTTTATGGTGAACCAGGTTGTGGGTCTGGGGTGTTTTCAGGTCATGCATATGGTTAGGTCCATTACAAGGGTCTTGGGTTGGATTGGGCCATGGGCTTAATCTTTTGTCTTTGTTTTAAGACATGGCTTGGGTTGCTACCTAATGCTAACTGATCTCAAACTTACTTCTAAATGTCAGTTTTGGTTGAATACCTCTTTGAAGTGCTTCTTTCTTGTTATATAAAAAATAGTTCTAGAAATAATTACAAAGATAAGATTGAGAATTCAATTTGAATCTCAACAAACTACATCTTTATCTTATCTAAACTAACCTGACTTTATCCTATCTAAATATGTAGAAGTTTAATTTAAATACAAGATAAGATTAGTAAATAAATTCTAATCTATTTGAAATTCAGTTCTGTTGTATCCCAGTAAAATAGGAGATTAGTTTCCATGTAACCCTAGCCACAACCCAGTAAAATAGGAGATTAGCTGCCCAGCTGCCGTATCTTAAAGAAAACCCTAGTTTTCCTTTGATACCCTCCCTCAAATTGATGCTAGTGAGTCGACTAGTAGCAATTTGCTAACTAGGTATTGTTGCCGTTGTCGAGTCAAAGCTTTGGTGAAGATATCAGCTACTTGGTGTTCAGTGGACACATGAGGGAGAATGATAGCATTAGACTCGTAGGCATCTCGGATATAGTGACAATCAACCTCGATGTGCTTCGTACGTTCATGAAAAACTGGGTTGGCTACAATTTGAATGGCACTTGTATTATCACCATGAAGAGGCGTGGGATGTGCCTGTGCAAAGCTGAGTTCTGAAAGAATACCACGCAACCACATAATTTCTGAACATGCAGCAGACATTGCCCGATATTCAGCCTCTATAGATGACTTAGATACACAATTTTGCTTCTTACACTTCCAAGAGATAAGAGAATCCCCAAGGAAGACACACCATCCAGTAGTAGAACGAGAGTCCAGACATCCAGCTCAATTTGCATCATTGTAGGCAACTAATTGAAGAGAAGAACCCTTAGGAAAAAACAGTCCACGATTAGGAGTCCCAAGTAGATAGCGAATAATCCGACGAACAACTACAAAATGAAGATGTCGAGGAGAATCCATGAACTTACTAACAGTGTGGACAGCAGAGGAAATATTAGGGCGCGTGATGGTGAGATAAATCAAGCTGCCGACCAACTTATGGTATAAGGTAGGATTCGAGAGAAGTTTGCCTTTGTCTTTATACTTAACTTTCACCTCATGAGGAGTATCAACTGGAGTAGTATCTTCCAATCTCCCTAACTGAATTAGGTCTTGAATATACTTGTGTTGATTGAGAAATAAACCATGTGGCTGAGACCTAACTTCAAACCCTAGAAAGTAGGTAAGATCCCCAAGATCCTTCATGTGAAACACATTATGCAGATGTTACTGAAGTTTTTGAATCAAAAGTCCATCTGAACCAGAGATGATAATATCATCTACATATACCAATAAAAATACTACTCCAGCATTGCCCTTGTGCAAAAATAAGGAAGCATCGTACTTACTTTGCTTAAAAAAAAACCCTAGCAAAGTATTGTGAAATTTCTCAAACCAAGTTCGAGGAGCTTGTTTAAGACCATATAAAGACCTCTTCAATTTACAAACAGCCATAGGGGAGGAAATAGGCAATACCAGATGGAAGTTTTATGTAGATATCTTCCTTTAGATCGCCATGCAAGAAAGCATTCTTGACATCCATCTGACGTAATTGCCAAGATTTAGAAGCAGCAAGAGCAAGTAACAAGCGAACAGTAATCATCTTGGCAATCGGAGCAAAAGTCTCATCATAATCTATGCCATACTCTTGGCGATTCCCCAAAGCAACCAATCTAGCTTTGTATCGTTCCAGTGAGCCATCAGAATGAAGCTTTACGGAATATACCCATTTACTACCAATTGGTTTGATAGAAGGAGGACATTGTACCACATCCTAGGTTTGATTAGTCGCAAGTGCATCAAGTTCAGTCTGCATTACTTGCTGCCAACACGCATGTTCCATTGTCTGTTTGTAACAAGAAGGGATAGCAATGGAAGATAATGTAGCAATCATAGAAGTGGGGGAAGAAAAACCATACCGATCTGGTGGGTGAGAGACACGGGTAGATTTTTGAGGAATAGAAGTAGCAGGAACTATGGTGGATGTTGGATCAGGTGCCGGAGTAGGAGAATCTTGAGAAGCCATAGGAGACTCTGCTAAAGGGGTGGTGCTATGACGTCGAGTGTAGTCAATACCAGGTTTAAACCGAGCCACTGGAGCAGAAGAGGTATCAGGAATGGGCATAGGGAAGGGCTCGGGCTCATCATGAAGAATTGAAAAACTAGGTGAGATAGGATCGATATGAGAGAGAAAAATTGCTGATTTTCAAAAAATAAAATATTCCTGGAAATTCGAATTCTTCGTGCATTAGGATCATAACAAAGAAATCTTTTTTGAGTGGAACTATATTCTAGAAAAGCACACTTAACAGATTGAGTAGTCAATTTATGTCTTTCATGTGGTGGAAGATGAACGAAACACACACAACCAAAGATATGCAAAACAGAATAATTAGGAGTGTGACCAAACAGTTTGGAATAGGGAGAAACATCATGTAAAACTGGTGTGGGCAATCTATTAATTAAATGGACAGCAGTAGCTAATGCGTCACACCAAAAACGAGATGGAACGGATGAGTCAATAAGAAGAGCCCGAACCATATCAAGTATATGACGATTCTTACGCTCAGCTACTCCATTTTGTTGTGGTGTAGATGCGCAAGAATGTTGAGAAAGAATACCTTTTTCTTGAAGAAAATTCTGAAATTCATGAGACATATATTCACCCCCAGAATCAGATCGTAAGTCCTTGATAGAGGAAGCAAATTGTGTTTGAATGAGTACAAGAAAGGCCTTGAAAACAGAAAATACTTCACTTTTAGTACGGAGAAAATAGATCCAAGTGAATCTACTGCAATCGTCAATAAAAGTAACAAAATAGTTGTAGTGAGCATGTGATATAATAAGGAGATATACCCCAAACATCGCTATGAATTATATCAAACACCTGAGAAGCATGAGAACCAGATTGTGGGAATGGTAGCACTTTGCTTTTGGCAAGTTTGCAAGAGGTACAATCAAAAGAAATTGTTTCCATTGAAACAAAATTTTATTGTCAATAGCACCAGATTTAAACAAAGTTTGGAGTACATTAGGATTGGGATGTCCTAAACGTCGATGCCAATCCTTAGTACTTTTTTTTACAGCATTACAAGAAATAAAGGAACTAGACGCAATAGAAGTTGAACTAGGATTTATTGGAAATAGCCGACCCTCCTTAGGACCCCTCCCAATCATCCTCTCAGACACTCGATCCTGTACAACACAACCAGAAGATGAAAAAGAGACATTACAATTATTTTCAACAAGCTGTCCAACGGAAAGTAAACTTGTGGAGAGAGTAGGAGAAACCAAAACATTTCGAATGACAGGGGACATATGACCCACGGCAGAAATTGGTAGTGAACTACCATTTGCCGTGTGGATTTTGAGAGGACCATCATAGGATTGAAGATTGTGTAACAATGTGGAATTATTAGTCATATGATTTGAGGCACCAAAATCTATTAGCCAAGAATTAGGGGAGGACTTTGGTTTACCTGAGATGCCTAAAGCAGAAAATGCAGAAATTATCATTTGTTGTACCATATCGGGAGTAAGAGTAGTAGAACTGGAACCGGCATGTGCTAAAGCATGAGTGGTAGCAGCAGGAGCTGACAAAGAGGATGCACTCGAGATATCAACAGAGGTGGATTAGGCACTCTCTTGCTTCCGAGGAGGTCGGATTGGGCAGTCCTGAATAATATGTGCAGATTTTTACAATAGTTACAAAATTTCTTTGGACAGTAGGTGGCAATGTGACCAAATCCCTTGCAACTATAGCATTGTGTAGTGCTATAGTCTCGGCTCTTGGATTTTCCTTGTGCTGTAAATGCCACTTGAGCAGGAGATGCAAGCTATTGTTGTACTCCGAGTAAGTAACCTTTGCTCCTCCCGAAGCAAATCTCCCAAACAATCATCAAGAGAAGGAACTGGATCTCTATTCATTAATTGAGAACGAACAAATTCAAAATCTGAACGTAGTTTCATAAGAAACTGATCCCTCCTACTAGTTTCATGCACACTTTGCACATGAGGGAGACCATCGGCAAGGATAGAAGAATGCACAATGTCAGTGTATTCAGCCCACATACTTGAACAACCAGAATAGAAGTCCTCCACTGATAAGCCACCTTGAGAAAAATTAGCCATCTCAAATTCCAACTGAAATCTTTGAGCAGAATTATTCTTTGTGTAGATTCTCTTCAAATACTCTCACGTAGCCTTGGAGGTCTTGTAGGGTCGTGGATTAAGGATGATGTGAGGCTCAATAGAACCTAGGATCCAAGACATGATCTTGGCATCCTTACTCTCCCATGTTGACAATTCCTTTGCACTATCTGGGGCTAGAATAGTCCCATCAACATGACCCCAGAGTTCTTTACCCTTGACAAGAAGCTGAAAGTGAAATGCCCAAGCAGAATAATTTTTTCCATTGAACTGAATGCATAAGTAATCATATTTTTCAGATGCCATGAAAACAGACCGAGAGCAAGAAAAGAGAGATGTTGCCGTGAAATAGAGGACCCCAGGAATATCAAGAAACTAGAAGAAGCCTCTGGAAAAAAACAGAAAACAGAAACCCTAAAGATTTTAGGGTTGGCCGAGGAAGTGCAAAAAAATAGGAAATCAAAGTAGTTCTGATACCATGTCAGATTTGGTCGAATACCTCTTTGAGGTGCTTCCTTCTCATTATATAAAAAATAGTTCCAGAAATAATTACAAAGATAAGATTGAGAATTCAATTTGAATCTCAACAAACTACATCTTTATCTTATCTAAACTAACCTGACTTTATTCTATCTAAATATGTACAAGTTTAATTTAAATACAAGATAAAATTAGTAAATAAATTCTAATCTATTTGAAATTGAGTTCTGTTGTATCCCAGTAGAATAGGAGATTAGCTGCCGTATCTTAAAGAAAACCCTAGTTTTCCTTTGATACTAAACCCACTAACTTGAGCCCTAAAATCGGGGTCCACTTCTATCCTTTTCTATTTAACTTCAACAAAATAAGTTAGTGCCTAATAAAATATCCAATCCCGAGCTAGGTTTTTCCTAAAATAAATCCTTAATAAAAAAATGGCTAATAGCTAAATAAATAATTAGCATAAATTAATAACCTAACATAAAATAATAATATCAGTAATTCTTTAGAATATATTGGGGTGTGGTGCTATCGAAGAAGCAGCACCTTGAGGAACATTTCCCACGCATTGCGCGGGGGTGTATGGCTAATTTCCACAATAATGCAACTTAATTGTTTTTCCTAAGTTGTATATACATCATATATTCCTGCTCTTGTTGTACTTAATATGTAACAACACGGAAAGCGCTAGCCACATCTGCTCTATCATCCCAAATAGTAGTTAATTTGAAGTTTCCCTATAACCCCTTATAAAGCCTAGTTTCACCTAGTAAGAAGCCAATGTGGAACTTAGTACCCATGACTATCCTTAAAACCTATGACCTACCCACCCCAATACCCAATGTGGAACTGTGTTGTTAGCTTTGATTGCATATGTAACGACCCAAGGAAAACATAGCCACATCTGCACCATAGCTCAAAAAGACTAGTCAATTTGAATATTCCCTACAATCACTTATAAAGCTCAGTTTGAATAGTAAGTAGCCAATGAGAGACTTAACACCTATAACTGTGGGTTATTAACTTATTCATATTCCTAATGTTAAACTGTGGTGTTACACGATAAGTCTATATTTTGCATGTACATTATATATCATCTGGAACATGTTACTAATGTAATAAATATGTGATACTGATGGAGATGTTATTATCATAGCTGTTCTTGTTTCCATTCTTTGATCATCATTATCAGTTATTTTCATTTGTACCCTTTTGTTTGTCCAAACACATGGAGATTTGGGTTGCCGTGATAGTATTTGATTTCGGATCCATTTGCTTAACAGCAGAACTTTATATATATATATATATTATATATAATCAGAACTGTTTTACTCTACTACTTTCTGTAGTGATAAATGTTTGCCTTCTTTTTATTTGTTTTGAGATCCTTTAAGAAACTATTTTTTTCTTCATGTTGAATAGTTAAAAAAAGCTTTTAACTATGACTGGATTAGACAATTGAAAATGCTATACTATTTAAGTTCATGCATTGAGATGGATTCAGCATATGATGCCATTGAGATGGCTCTGTTATACTTCACTGCTAGACAAATATTTATTCTGCCTTCACCATGTTCTTATAAAAACGGCCTCTGACTACTACCTACGCTAAAGGAGGATCAACATGATCCGATAGACCTAACTTTAATTTTATGCTTTGAAAGTCTATGCAAATTAAGAAGCGTCCTAGTCTCTACTATGGTTTTTGGATGTGGATTTCTGAGTCTGAAGTGCTGTTACCTCGTTATGACCAGGAACTATTCACGAAACTGAATAGAATGGCTAGTATAGCTGCAGATATGTTTGTTGGCAGAGAAAGATTTGCTACATTGCTATTAATGAGACTTACAGAAACTGTCATCTTGTGGCTTTCAAAAGACCAGAGCTTTTGGGATGATATTGAGGAAGGCCCCAAGCCTTTAGGATCTCATGGTCTACAACAGGTATGTAAATCTCATTTCCATCCACTCATTTGCAGTGTTAAAATTACTTTCTCCATTTGTGTTGGGGGCAATGCACTCCACCTCAACTTGCATCTCCTTCTCTGTAAGAGTAAGATTGAGGGTGAGAGTAAGATTGAGGGTGAGATCGAGTATATAGAGTACTCCTAAAAACTTACACGTCATGAGAATTGAGAAATGCATAATATGTGAAGGTTTCTGTCTTCATTCCCGTTACTGTTCTTGCAGTGATACAAGAATTACAAGCACTATTTTGAGGCAGATAAAGAATGTATAAATGACACTCCCTTGCAGCTAATAATCTTTTCCTGACTCCTAATCTGAGCTCTGACTGTACCACTATGCATGGAACTAACTGTTTTATGATGTGTTCTTTTGTTATATTGAATCCATTGAGTTTGTTTCAATTATGTTTGGCTTGATCTCGATTCGATTCTTTGCAGGAGTATCAAATTAGGCTAATGTGTTGACATCAACATCAATATTATTATAGAACTTAACATCAATATCAATATAGAAAAGGCCATGTCTTATTGTCTCATTTTGGACAGTTTCTCTGTAGAACATTAAAAGCTAAAGTCGAGCTCTGACTGTACCACTATGGATGGAACTAAGAATTTTACTATTTGTCTTTTTGTTAGAATCCACTAAGTTTGTTTCAATTATTTTTGGCTTGATCTTGATTAGATTCTTTGCAAAACTATCAGCTTAGACTCTCATGTTGACACAAGAACTGAACCTCTATATTATTGCAGAAGATAAATTCTACTCATCATCCTTACACCACGCACCTACTTTGATTTTTCTTCTTTTTAATTTGTTTCGTTAGCAAGTATGTGGTGTAGCGATGATGAGTAGAAGAACTCAATTAATTTAGGAGGAAAAAAAATAAAAATAAAATAAATAAAACATGTGTGGTGTAGGCGGCTGTGTAGTACAACCCTATTGCAGAATTTATGTTATACAGAAGGTGTAAATACTGATAATGATAGAACTTAGAGAAGTTATAAAAGAGCCATGGGCTGTTGTCTCAATTTAGAACAGTTGTTCTGTAGAACATTAAAAGCTAAAGTCCAGGTTTACCAAAAAAATAGCCTTATATTTACTTTGTTGTATCATGTGCAGTTCTATTTGGACATGAAGTTTGTCATATGCTTTGCTTCCCAAGGTCGCTACTTATCTAGGAATTTGCCTAGAGTTGTCAATGAGATAATATCCAAAGCAATGTCAGCATTTGCTGCAACAGGGAAGGATCCGTATAGGTAAGATTTCTTTCCCATTATCCTCCAAGTTATCAATCAGCTTTGCAATTTACTCTCGCTTTAATAATAATCAATTTATAGGCATACGCAGGAATGCACAGACCTACAAAAACACAGAAATGTGTATGATATACATAAATAAACTCCTGGATGCTTACAATCATGTGTATTATTGATATAACTCATAAATTAAACTATTTACAGAAGTAGACTTAGCTACGGTCTCAAAATTTTGAACTTGGCTAATTTTTTTTTTTGTTTTAGAAATCTGTATCAAATTATAAGAATGATTATGGACCTTGATTAGGGAATATAGATTGTATAGAAGTATTCTTCTCCTTGTGATTGGTTCTTTTTTTATGAGTAAATAGGATTAACAAAAATTGAAAGTACCTAACAAACACCCCAATACAGATGGTACAGTTTCTAAAATAAGAAAATAAATGAGAAATGGAAGCTAATGGTTTCAGTCCCATAATATCTCGGCTCGAGGTGAGAAAAGGCCGTCTTGAAGGCAGTTTCTTCAAATGAAAGAAAGTCCAAAAGTTCAAGAATATTTACTAAAGCTATCAAAATTGAGGTGTTCGATGGGAATTTCCTCTCCCATTTCCTTGGATGAGAGACCATTCGTCTCGTCCATAACTCCCTGCAAAGAAATTTCAGGAGGAGCCTGGGGCAGCTCTTGGATAAAGAAAATGGCAGAGGTTCTACAGTGGCAGATTGCAGTGGCGCGTGGCAGCCACATGCCTATCAAAAGGAGAGGGAAGTTGGTTTGGTGGTAGAGTCTGACCTGAAGAAGCTCTGGTGGGGATCACGTGTGGTGGACATTGGGTTGGTGCAGATTTGAGTTCGAAAAACCCTGAAAAGAAAAGGACTTGAAAAAAGAGAAAAAGAGAAAAACTAGTGAAAATGAATAGAGAAGGGTAAGGAAAGAAGAAATGGGAGAGGAGAAGAGAAGGGATGACCTACAGTTTATGAGGGAAGGAACGGAGCTTCTCCCTTCTTGTCCCAACATGTTACTATGATACCCCATATGATAATGATAAGGGTAGGTGGTGAATGAGATCTCACATTGCTTGGAAAAGAAAAGTTCTTGCTTTTTATAAGGTTCTAGTGAAACTCCAATTGTATCGTTGACTTGTCTTTTTGGAGTATAGGCCATGTGATTTGTTCCTTCTATTGGGGCGTTACAAATAGTATCAGAGCCTATCCCAACTAGAAATATGGGACTTGAGTCGTGCCACCAACAACGGATAGGCCCGACAAGGACGTCGGGAATTTAAGGTGGAGGGAGAGATTGTAATGTCCCATATGATAAGAATAAGGGTAGATGGTGAATGGAATCTCACATTGTTTGGGAAAGAAAAGTTCTTGCTCTTTATAAGGTTCCAATGGGGCTCCAATTGTATAATTGACTAGTCCTTTTGGAGTATAGGCCATGTGGTTTGGGCCTTCTATTGGGGCGTTACAGTTACTGTGAGGGAGAGGTTTTTGTTTTTTTTTTTTAAAGTTGTTCTAATGTGGTGCAGGACTCTGCTTCCTCTTTCTGATTAGTTTTAGGGTTTAACCAATGTCATCTTGGAAGAACTAGATGATATTATTCATTTGTGATCTCAGCACCCCCTCCCCATAGAGTTAGGGATGCCATTCATTAACTTAGCTCCAGGTAATAAGAGATCCAAAATAAAAACTTCAGCAAATTTTGCTTCTTAATAATTAGCAAAATGAGATAAAGTTCGAACAACCGATGGCAATGATGGCGATAGGATGTTGTGGAAGCCCAAGGGGAGTAAAAAGTTTACGGTTCATTCGTATATAAGCTGTTGATTGTTCAGCATAGTCCTCCTTTTCCTTTGTCAACGTATTTGGAGGTCTCATGTGCCTTCCAAAGTTTCTTTTTTTATATGGACTGCCTCTCTTGGGAAAATTTTGACAACGGATAATTTGAAGAAGCGCGGTCTTATCTTTATGCATTGGTGTTTCTTGTGTAAGAATCATGGAGAATCTGTGGATCATTTACTTTTGCATTGTGAGGTGACAAGGGCTTTGTGGGATGTAGTTTTTTGTGGAACCAGGTTGGCTTGGGTGATGCCTTTGAGAGTGGTTGATCTTCTTGCATGTTGGAACGGGCTATATATGGTTCCTCTCAAGTGGATGCGGCTTGGAAGATGATTCATTTGTGTCTTATATGGTGTACTTGGGTGGAAAGGAATAAACGGTGTTTCAAAGATAAGGAGCGCACTTGGAGGAACTTCAGAATTTTTGTGTGCACTCTTTATTGCTTTGGTTTTCTGTTTTAGTAATTAACGGAGCTTCTGCTCATGATTTTTTGTTGTCACTTTCTGCTTCTTAGAATGTATTTAGGTGCTTTCTTTTGTATACTTCTTGTGTACATGGGCATCGCCTATTTCATTTGTTTTAATAAAATTTTCTTATAAAAAAAGTTTGAATAATCGAAAATAATGTTCTAATAACACCCCATTGTGACGAATCCAAACTAGCTCGATGTGTACACTTTTTAGGGAGTGACTGGACAAGGTCTCATCAAACTACATCTGACCCACCTGCTTATCCCCGTCCTTGTCACCCAAGAAATTTGATAAATGCAAAAACAACAAAATTGAGTACAATACTGAGTAAATAGTACATTATACCGTAAAACATTTTAACGTTGGATTTACCTTTGAAAATACTTCTAATCACTTCAAGCATTCATTACATGCAAATCAACACACACACATAGAACATACACTTATCATATTTCTCTTTTACACATTAACCATTGTGTATAAGGTTTTTCACTGATCCCATATATCATGGCCACAGAGGGCACTGCTATTCTGCTGGCAGATCTAATTATTCTACAACACTTAGGCTGCGTTTAGTTGAAGACTCAGTTGAGTTTAGTCTAATTTTAAGCTGAGCCTAATATCCAAACACCCAACTCTCAAATTACTAAACTCATTTCAACTCAAAACCTCCTTACACGTGGGACCCACAACCTTTTTCAACTTAACACATCTTTATAGATGGGACCCACAACCTTTTTCAACTTCTCATAAAAAGACTAAATTCATCTTAACATCCAAATACACTTTAAACTCAGTTTAGAGGGGCCCCACATAACTCCATCTACTACTCAACTCACTATTATTCATAAATAACTGAGCTCAGCTCAGAGCTGAGCTCAACATCCAAACGCAGCCTTAATTTCTCATCCTGGGTCTTCTAAAATGCATGAAATGTCAAGATAAGATGCATGGAATGTCAAGGAATGCTTATGCATGGGTTATCCTACTGGCTAAGCATGCAATCAGCTTGAAAGAATGCGACCTAACTTGAAAACATTTTAAGAATGCAATAATGAATGCCACACTTCAAAACATGCTTTAAGCACTTATGCATCATAATATTGAGCAAGCATGGCATAATCATACTTCTTTATGGAGAAATCAGACCATATTTTATAGCTGGAAATTCATTTAGGAATACCAAATAGCAGTCATTAAGTATGTATTTGCCTACTTGACAGTCTGATCACTTAGCTTTGCATTAACTCTACTTGATATGTCACCTTGTTTAAAATAAATGTGGAACTTCACCCTCAAGTCTGTACAACGTCTTCACCATGCAATCTGAGGTAGCAAAGCATCTGTAATACATGTGTATCTATCATGATGTAGTGAGCATGTGATGCTTTTCTCTTTTGTTCATCTGGTCTATAATTTTAGTTAGAAAACGTACATTGGCACCAAGTCTCTATTGAGGTTTAATAGCATGTGTATTTTCTACTTGCCCAGAAAAATCATATTTCCTGCTTGATTGACATGAATGACTCAAATAAAGTGATTGAACTGTAGACTAGCATATCCTGGCCCCTTTCGAATTAGTTGATAATATGCTAGTTTTTTATGTTAATTATTATTATTGTTGTTGTTGTTGTTGTTGTTGTTTGTGATAGTGTTTGTCACTTTCTTTGTTAGGGTTAGGAAACACAAAATAAACAAGAGCTCAAAGAACAATCAAACATAAATAGGTTCCTTTAAATTGCAATATTAGAGATTTCATTTAGTAGTACTATTCACAGCAGAGACGGGCATTTTGGCACAAGGCCGAAACGCCGGGATGCTCGCTACACGGGCAACACCCGTTACGTTCCGTGAACAGTGCGTCAGTATGCCTGACATGCACCAGAAAAAAATCACAGCGGAAATAATAGTAAAAAACAGGCCCTGACTAGAAATATGAGTACTAGAGAATTAATCTTTAACTCGCCAAACCATAATATTATCCATAAGTCACAGCCACACCATTTTCAGAAATATAACATACCACAACTAGTTCATCACCCAAATCAAATAACTACAAATATTACATAATCTCAACATCTTAACGGGGACAGACCCCTGTAAACTACTCCTCAAGTTACACTAGCTCATCCTCCCCGTATCCCGCCTCATTTCCTATATCTGCATCAAAGCTTATGCGAAATCGTAGTGGGACTACCACAGTGAGATTTTGAGTAAAATCCCATGACATAAACTATAAGTGCAAGATATGGCAATGAATATGAAATGATAAATCTTCAAGTAAAATGAATAAATCATACGTACCAAGGCACTAGCCTCTAAACAATAAAATAAAATAAACACAGTTCAACGTAACCATTATTACCGAGCACCCAATGCTCAAAGCATCACACAAACTCCAGGTCCAAACTCCAGGTCCAAACTCAGCCATGAAAACCATCTTATCAACCATTTCCATTTATTATCATGTGTGCTACGGTCTCCACTTTCTCATGGTCGTACACACACCCTCCCTAGCTTTCCTAGCAACACCTAGCTTCCCGCCCCGTACTTGACCACGGCGTCCCCTAGCCTCCACCAACCAACCATCTCACCCGAGCCCGTTGTCGTCTGACAACAATCCAAGAGACGTCACTCAATTATTAGATGCTCCCGAGTAACCAAAGAAGCTCTACCGAGATAATGCTCCATCTCGGCTTTTGGTTGTGATCCACTCACACACTCGTATACCCCTTTTAAAACAGGAAAGTAAATACCTTCAAATATTAACATCAATCTTTCAAACAAGATAGCCAGTAAATTATAATAGTGTTATGCATGCGAATAGTGTTAAAGAATGGAGACAAAGATATAGGAGAATGTAACCCAGCGTACTTGTAGTCATTATCTGACATTTTTAGCATTGTCGTACGAAGAACCTACCTCTACAATGAACTTTCACTGAAATGCGTATTGATGATCTGGTCTCCCTTGGTTCGTTGTAGATTCTGACGTCTGAAACGTTAGAGTACAATTCCAACCTTTGCCTTCCCTCGGGGATTAGAGAGAGAGAGAGAGAGAGAGAGAGAGAGAGAGTTTCTCTAAGGGTTTGTTTGGAAAAAGTTTTTGTCCCAAAATTCTCATCTCCATCTCCTTCCCAAACAAAATTCAAATACAAACATTTTCAAACTAATCATTACAACTTTTTTAAACTAATAATTACAACTTTCTCAAACTTTCAAACAAAAAATAAAAACAATTCAACTTTTTCAAATCCAAAAAAAATATATTATAAAACTATATTCTAACAATATTTTAATTTTATAATATTTTTTATTCAACTTTTTTTTTTCTCCTTTGTCAAAACCCCATAGCCAGCACTCTCTAATCCCTTATTTTACTTATCAAAAAAAAAAAAAAATCCAAAAAATACTCAACTCAAACTATCTCACTACTATTCACGAAGTATCTTACTATTATTCACAAAATTCTCATCTCATCTCATCTCACTCTCCAAGCATCTCAATAGTACAAACGGAAAAGACATGCTCTACGCGTCTCAAAATTTCGGCCAAGGAGAGGGGTGCTCAGTTTGTTGGTTGTGAATGTCACCTACGTGGTCAAAAGCTTCTGTGCACGGTCAAGCGCACGTATTGTCTGCCTGAGACCTTTGCTCACCTTGACCATCCGACAGGGCTTTCCTTTGCATCCGAAATTATAATCCTATGCTTAGTCATGTTTTGTCCGTTCGCGGAGGGTTCCTACCTTAGAAAAGAGCGCAGTTCTAACATAAAGTAGAAGAATACCTTGCGGTTATACTTCTTATGTATTTGTGTTTGTGTGCGTTCATCAGAATATTTGCCTTCTCTGAGGCTGTTATTATTTTTTCTGTCAGCTTACTACCAGAAGATGACTGGTTTAACGACATCTGTCAAGAAGCAATTGAAAGGTTGAGTGGAAAACCAAAAGCCACCAGTGGAGATCGGGAACTCAACAGCCCAACTGCATCTGTTTCAGCACAGTCAATTTCATCTGTCAGATCTCATGGGAGTTCCTAAATCCCAGTTTCATCATGTAAACTAAACAGCAGCCGAATTTGTGTGGATGTGATGACGGGTTCCTTGTATTTCTAAGCTTTTTTCATCTACTTTTTTCCCCTAATTTTTGTTCATCTTATATTTTTCAAAATTTTCTGTAGGGGTTGGAGTTTGCAAAATCGCGTGTATAGGAATTCCTTTCGTTGTCTAATTGAGCAAGCATTTGAGTTTGTAGTTGTTCCTTAATCATTTTCCTAAATCCAAATCTTTACTATTCTTTTACAAAGTATGGGTGGATTTTTGTTCATCCAAACGTTCAAGCTTGATGTACTTAATATGTTGCATCTGCCTTGAAACCTATCCGATTCTACTCTACATCTGTTTATCATTAGAAAAAATATATGCATCTGCCCCACTCCGGGGCACACTCAACATACTGAGTGTAAAAAAAAAAAAAAAGTGAAGTGAAGTGTGTGCTGGTGTGGGGCAGATGTATAGCATTTCCCTTATCATTAATGTCGGGTGGCTTTGCTTGTATATGAGCTTCCAAACGCGTCAACTATGCTTGCATATGACTAGGGTGTAAACGAGCCGAATTTGAGCAAGTAGTGGCTGGTCAAGCCTTGTTTATTTAACTTTTATTTGAATAAAAACTGAGCTTGATCTTCTCACAAAGATATATTTTATGTTCACAAAAAACTTATTTTTTATTCAAGTGAGTTCGAGTTTGTTCGCAATCTATGTCATTTTGACAAAATCATGTAAAGTTATTTGTCAAAATGTCAAATGTATAATCGAATTGATATATTTTCAATCTAGTACATTCTATCATCTACTTCTGTATATATAAAGTTGAATTACATTGTGGATTAGTAACTTTTCGTATCTACTTTTCATCTCGTTGTAGGAAAGGTCAATTACCAGCTCTTTTAAATATTAATAAATAAACCCTTCTCCTTCCTGTGCTTTCCTTTCTTTTCTTTTCTTTATTCTTTCTGGGTGGCTGTTGAATTGGATAATTTTATGTTTCTTATTCGTTTTTCTGATCCGAATGGCCAAGTACCACCATTTTACTCTCAAAAGCATGCAGTAGGCAATGACACAGACAATTTCATGGCCATCGTAAACATTTCGCTCTTGTAGTTTCAGAATCAGATATTTAGGCCTCGATTGTTTTCGCAGATAAGATGAGATGAATTGAGATTAAAATTAAAAATTGAAAAAAATATTATTATAATATATTTTTTTAATATTATTTTTGTTTTGGAATTTGAAAAAGTTAAATTATTTATTTTATTTTGTGTAGAAATTTAAAAAATTTATAATAATTAGATGAGAGAGGAGTTGTAAAAACAAACGAGTCCGTCAAATACCCAACTGACTCCTTTCTCTATTTTTATCCACTACCTTTCTTCTCTCACGCCATCTTCCATTTATGATATGACAGCCCAGAGCAAAAGGATCTTGACTTGTGATCCATTACCGGATACCTAATGTAGCACGATACATAGATGTCAAATATGCAACTTAAGAGTCGCTTGTCCCTTCGTAATAAAGTAATTAGTGTGTATCTGGCATGTTTCTAGGTTATAGGTGCAATTACAACATAAAGATAGCCATTCTACCATAATCGTAACAGAGAAATCTAAGACATAGTTTGATTCTCTTACTAACCATAAAATACAGTACCATTATCCAACAATTTGATCATGTCCAATACCAAAATAGCAGATCAACCAACATTGTCTTTATAATGGTTAAAACCATAGTATGCTAAACATAACTATCATAGCATGACCCGACCTTCAGGCACTATCTCGATCGTTTAAATAACTCGATTGTTCCTTGTGATATTTTCTCACTACTAGGGAACGTTCAATCAAATTTGTGGTTTTGATATTTCAGCACCATAGTGAGATTACCATGGTGAGATTGGGGATCTCAGCAAGAATGTCCTAATTTGGAACACGAATGCTTACGAAATAAATATTAATAACAAGAACGTGATAACGCGACTAAAAATTGGAATAAATAATCATTCATAAATTAATATACATACAACCATCTATGTTTTCTTTCATTTTTCCTTTCCTTATTAGCCATACGCTGCAGTCTCTTTGTAAATCTGTATATATGCCCCTATTCTCTTCATCACAACTCTTTGTAATGACTGTCAGTGTGACTTCATCTTGAGAAATCTAAAGCTTTGCGTAACCTCCCTTCACCTTAAGTTTCTCTAGCCTCCCGCAGCGAGAAGGCAAGTTCTGCAACCCTAGACTGTTACATCCTGTTCGAGGTCCTTGATAGTCCAACGTCAACCCGAGGGGCACTACTCTATTTTTACTCAATCGAAAGTGGCTAGAGGAATCCCACTGAGATAATTCACCACTCCGGCATTGGTGTCATGACCATTCAATTCAATACTTTATTATTATCGGGTTGTAACATCCCGCCAAATAGTGACAAGAGACCATAAAAATTGTGAAACCTTGACCATGTTAAGGAATTTAGTATATGAGGCACCTAGAGCCATGAGATGGGTTAAGTAACTTCAACCTCATTTAACTAAGAATTTTTAGAAAGTATTCCTTTTAATCCTTAGGAAAATGTGAAGAAAAGAACTTACCATCTTGGTGGGCTCAAGGATAAAACCCATGACATTGTGAGGAACTTAGCTAAAAAGGGAGTGGGCTTAAACATAAAAGTTAAAAGATCCAACCCTTGAGGAGGAAATCTAGAATGTGCCCAAGTTACCAAACTTCAACCGACCCACGTCCCAATAAGAAGCCCGACATTAGGCCCAAATTTGAGGCCCACTAAAAAGCCCAATATTTAGGCTCCAAGTCCGAATGGACCAATGCCCAAGATAAAAACCAACTCTAGGCCCAACCAAATAAACTAAGGCCCAAGTTGAAAAGTCCAACATAAAGTCTAGCCCAAATTATCAAACTTAAGGCCAAAGTTTGCCCAACTTGGAGACCAAGTTTAGGAAACTTGCCTATCATCATTTACCTTAGGAACTCAACTCCTTGCGCATTATAACTCCTCTAAGTGGCGCCTAAAGGAATACTTGGCTGCCAAGTTCTACATTTCAAAAATTGAAAAGACAATTTTTGAATTTGTATGACCGAAATCAAGACAAGGATTAAGTCAACTAACATAGATGACAACCGGCCACTAGACTCTTTAAGGAGAATTTTCTGAAAATATACTTTGAACCTCTTTTAATTACATTAAACATTAGTTAACCCAAGATAAGACCCCAAGTGTTAGTACATGTCATAGGAGACATGCCCAAGTCGTGTACTTCACAACAAACCACCAACAAATACAAACCGAAAACCTCCTGAATAAATACATGCCACCAAGTAAATTGTCTAATTTGAATGAAATTTCGTGCAATAAGCTTAGCCCCACCACCTGAATAGATGTGGAAACCTGAACTACGAAAAAAGGACAATGGATGACACGCTGTTACATCTTCACATGAGGTACAAGTCACTAGAGTTCAAACCAGGCCCAACACCTCTTACACATTCCAAATAAACAAGGGCATCACCTCTTTAGGCCTTTAGCTTTGTCTCCAAGCAAAAACAACAATAGATCCCAAGTAATCAAATCTCCCTTTGACCCCACAAAGTTTATTTGGTCAAAAGTTGAAAGAAAAAAGTAGAGGAAGCCAAGATACACCTTCTCGGCCGAAAGAGACACCTTGGACGTTAAACTTGATTTTCTTCTTCCCATCTAATCGCCAAGCCTCCACCTTCTCAAATTAGACTCCATACACGTTATCTTAAGCAAGGAAGAAGTGCCACCTCATGTCAAGACCCCTAGCAACATGTCAAACTCTTGCACCCCACTCTATATATCAATTCAAGGCAACCGGGTATCCTTTGAGTAAGGCTATTGGTTTAAGTCAAGGTTTGCAGGAAAACTTCTGAAAATAAACAGCTCTAATTGAGGACATTGAAGAGGAAAAATAAGACCTGCATGAAGACCTAGACGACATAAAAAATGGAACTATAGCACCTAACTTCTAGCCGAGCACCATGATGAGCATTCTTACAAACCACCTCCTATTCCCACACCATCTTCTTGATTCCTAAGTAAGGTTGAAGAAACCATGGCATTTAGTCATCACTTCACACCTAAATCTTTGATTGACTCTAAGAATTGAAGAAAAAAAATTGAATGAAGATTGGAAGAAACCAAATGGCTCTTCTCGGCTATCAACAACACCCTCACCTCTCTTTCATCTCTTCCACCATGAGACATGCATCCCTTACTCTCATCTCTTCCTTACATAAGGAAGGAATCATTTCCGCACCTACTAGGGCCTTAGAATTGAACTAGCTAAAGGAAACTAGTGGTTTAGGCAATGGTTTTAAAGAAGAGAAAGGATCCGATCATGATCAAATTAAGTTCATGGAACTTGTTCAAAAACTCATAAGTTCTTGCACCCCATGCCCCACAAACTCAAAAATGACTTCACCCTAGGGTAGACATAAGATTCCATGGCTGCACGCAAAAGAACAAAAAGGGAAAATCATCATAACCCTTAGCCGAATTCACTATGGTAACCTATGGTTTGTGTTGCTTCTTGAATGATCTTCTTCATCAAATGGAGCCTTAAATAGTATCCCTCATGCCTTGTTTCACTCTACACTACATGCAAGAGAACTTGAGTGACATAGAGAGATGTTTCAAAAAGAGTGAAAGAGAGAGAGCTATAGCCGTGTAGTTGGAAGGAAAGCTTCAAGTTGGTAAGTAGTCTATCTTGATATTTTGATGGGTTCATGAGCAAGAATGTTAAGTACGTATTCTTATTAACATGACGGTTTATGCTGAAAAATTTATGAAGAAGATAGGAGATGCATGCTTGGTTTAGGTCTTGATAAGTTTGTATTGTAGTTACTAAATGATCATGATATGCTATGATAAGAAGTGAAAGTCTTAAAAGATCTAGTAAAGATTGATTATGATATGCCATGCTAGATATTTAATCAACATCTTGGGTTGATTATCAAATATACTTTGGGTTACTAGTGATTTAAAGAATAAATTGTTAAATTGCTTATGAATATATATTAGGCATCATGTTAAGGTATAGTTTAAGTATCACATGAGGAATTTGGTTAATGATTTAATGTTAGATTGATGATAGGGATCATAAGGATGATAGCTTGATCAATTGGTATCAATTTCGTAGATATTTAGCATGAGTATAAGCCACAACTTAAACAAGGAGCATCATGATAAGCACTTAATTCAAAGCACTTGAGAACCGTTAGAAGTTAAAAATATAGAAGTGATAGAATCACTTGGATTGGTGAGGTTTAGCAAAACAAAGTATCAATGGGTTGAGTGTACAGTATTTAATGACTATTAAGACTCTAACTTGTAACTTATCTTTTGTTTTAACCACCACCTTCATATTTCGAGATGTTTATAAGTTGGCTTTTAACTTACTCTTGGATAATGTTTATATGACTATGTAAATGCCAAATTCATGTTACAAATGCTATTTGATCATGAAATGTGTTTTATTACTAGCATTCGGTCACTACATAATATGTGTTGGTTACTATGAATTTTTGCATAAACAAGTACTCTTTAGCATAATGCATAAAAATATGACATTTTACATGAAGTTGATACTTTTTACAAAAAAAACAACATATGTCACAAAATATGTTTTTCAGCATAGCATGAAAAACATTTTCATCATGATCCAATCTAGGATGAGGGATTATCCTAGTGGAACTCTTCTGTCAACTCTTGAGTGGTTAAAAATAGAGTGGTACCCCTAGGTTGACGAACAACACTCAACAAATTTTGACTAGCTCATCTTTAAAGGATTCCAAGACGTTGTCATATTACGTCACCTAACGATGGTAGGTGGCCATGTCATGGAAAGCATTGATCAATGCATTGGAACTTATCTACACAACTATGATGATGTTATCTCAAATAAAAGTTGAGTAATGAAAATCAACAGGTACTCACGGTGCTGGAAAAAGGGGAGCCGTGAGATTACCATATGTTAAGAAAAATCATAAATAAAGAAATAAAAGAACTGAACTAAAAAGGAGTGAAAACATATGAAATTTTCTCTATAAGAAACTGTGTCTTTTCTGAAAGATGCTAAGGAATTTGGATGGAAACAAATATGACTTTTTCTGCATTTCATGCATCCATTGCATGTTTATTGTCTGTCATGTTTAAAAAATCTCTGTGTATGATGGATGTTAACTTACTGAGATTTCAAAGAATCTCACTCTAGTAGTTTCAACTACCATTCCATTCAAGATGGTAGGAGTTGTAGCAAGACTCAGAAATGGTGATGAATGCAAACCCCCTGTCTAAGGATGATTGAGGAGTTGTTAGACTCAGATCGCCAGTTGGAGTTGATTGTGATGTTTCTAGAGATGGTCTTGCAAGCCATTCAGTGCATTCGGGCGAGGCTCTAAATATGTTTCGTTTTAAGATCCCTTTAACCACAACTTGAATAAGGAGATGTATTCTCTATGTTTTTTATGTGTGTTATGTACACACATCATATTACAAACAATTATATGATGCATGAATGAGTCATTTTTATGAAGTTATGGTTTTAAGTTATTCCGGTAGAAAAAGTTTTACAAGTCACATTTCCACTGCAATTATTACATTCTATTAGATGAATCATAGATGCATAGCATATTATTTGTCATGAATGAGGATATGTGACCATATGTTACATGTTCCGATGCTCCAAGTCTCCGTTATAACACAAGCGTAGACTAAGGGTATCACACGGGTACTTTCAACATTTATGATTATGTTTTTCTGGGAAATACATTTTATGCATGAGATATATATATATATACACTTATTTATATACTATGTAATTTACTTTATATACATATGCACATGCTCAAAACAAGCGTAATCGTTAGAGGAATAACTTACAAACTTTCTGTACTTGCAATCAAAGACTCATTCGCTTCAAGGATTGGAGTAGATCCGATTGGACGAGAGTGATGATTTTCATTAGCAGCTCATTGTTTTGTTCATCCACTAATAAATAGGATATTAATTATGAATACTTTGTGAACTTTTGCTCTCAATATTGCTATTGCACGAGCACATTCGAGACAAGAAATGTAGTGTATGTTTTTTCCAATATAATCTCGTCAATGACTTTTTCTCCACATAGTTTCAACTGTGAACTCACTTTAAATAGTGCAAAGTTATATTCACTAACAGTCTTGAAATCTTGCAACTTAGGTGCATCCATTGATAATGAGCTTTTGGGAGGATTACGGTCTTCTGGTGCTCATATCTCTCCTTTAAACTATCTCATAGAGTCGGGGGGTCTTTTATTGTTAGGTGCTCAATTTTTAGTACTTTATATAAATGGTGGAAAAAGAAAATCATTGCTTTAGCGCAATCCTATAGAAATGCTTCATTTCATTCCTTAATAGTATTTTCAAAATCCATTGCATCAAGATGAATCTCAACATCAAGGATCCATGATAAATAGTTTTTGTCAAAACAATCAAGGGCAACAAATTCAAGTTTGATAAGATTTGATCTTATCTATAACAAATATATTAAGTATTGAATGAGAATAAAGATTTAAAATCAAACTAAGATATAGAAGAAAAGAATATTCATCGCATTGATGTGCTAATATTATACACTTTACAATATCTCGTGGATCATATCAAAATGTTTAGATACCAATAGACACATTGTAACACCCTATTCCTCTAAGGTTTTAAAGTTAGAGAAACTGAATACTGCTAACCTTAAAAAATTTACACTTAAACATCAGGTATAAAGGATTTCATTACATTTACGAAGATTTAGAATACTTTATTAAAATTAAACCTCTCCAAAAAATAAAAGTTGTCCGTAGCACTCATTAAAGGACAAAACAAAATAGTCATTTGCTACAAAATCACTAAAACTATAAAATAAAACCAGAGTTTTTCCTCGGTGCCTCAAGCCTCAAAGCCATCCCCATGAATAGCATCATGTCCTATAGCATCCTCATAATCTTCTCAACTGAGGTGGGAAGAACATAAAAATATTAAAATGGGTCGAATACTCAGTAAGAACCACATAATGCAATAAACATAATAGTAGTCTAGAGACATTACCCTCATGGCATACATAAGCGTTAAAAAATCAAAGTAATAAAGAAATGTCCAATTCCTTAACCTTAACGCTTAAAATGGAACATTCTTTTTGTTAACATCATATTCTTAATAACCGTTATATACTATTTCCCTCATGTGTTAGGGTTAGTGGCCCTTGCTGTCAATAGTTCTTTCCGCGGCTAGCGGATAAGAACCTAACCTACTCTGAAATGGGTCATCACTGGGTGCACCGCCAATGGTGGATTCTAGAGTTTCAATCCGCCCCAACCTCATGGTACCGTCTTCACTTACATGACTAGTACATTAACCTCATCAAGCACATGTAGTCATATCTTTTCATTTTCTTTTCTTTCCTTTAACCTTACCTTACCATATCTTACCTTCCAGTCTTTAAAATATATAGTCATACTATATGATATTCAATCATATCATCATTCCTGTAGTTATAGAATCACATGTAATTTCCTTTATCATAGATAGAGTTTATGAAGATGGGCTATCAATGAAAGCTTATATGTATATAACTTTGTAAAGCTTTACTTAACATATATACAATTTCAAGAGAGCTTTCAGTTTACATATAAATGATTTATTGAAGAATATGATTGGCTTTACTACACTTTCCAGCACATCCATTATGGTTCCTTAACTACCTTTTTCCTCACCCAACATCTGTCCTCGCTCAACTCTTTCCTTGCCTAACTCTTACACGGTTTCAAAAACATGCACTCACTCAAATGCAATGTTAGTCTTGGTCTCATACCCGTGTACCTTCACTCTTATGCACAACATTCACACTATCTTTCTCTGCAACACTCCTCTCTCTCAAGCCTTTAATCCAGGATATTAAAGTCTGCCTAGTGGTCAACATGCGAGGAAAAGGAATAACATGAATCCGTGAGGATAGGGGAAAACCTACTACAGGTGATACGTGTGGACATGGGGGTGAAGGTGTGGCAGCTTTTCTTCCTCCGTTCTTTCCTATTCTGGCAGCTTAGTACGGTTGGCATGCATTACGTTAGCCTCGGTCTTCCTCTGCTTCCAGTTAACAAAAACATAGCATACACGACATGATCTATGTGGGTTATGCATGGATAACGCATGGTGCTATGACATGATGGGCTTACTGGTGGTCCTTGGGTAATGTACAGATGAGATCTAGTGATACTTGAAAACACAACGAGTCTCAATAAAGGATACAAGGTTTATACAATAGAAACTCCTGGTAAATCTAGCAATGTTGCTCTTCTTGCGATGATTGATCCGACCTATAAGTCACATTCGATGCAGTAGTTTCCAAAGATGAACGTAACGAGAAAAAGAAGACAATGAGAGGGAAAATGATGGGAAGCTACTAGAAGCAATGTATGTATATACATAGTGTTGTCGATTGACTGGACGTGTGGGAGTTACGCCTTCTGTGCATTACGTTTGGCATAATTTATCTAGCAACTGGGTTGGATTGTCCCACATTTGAGTAACGGTCTAGGTCACAGTTTGGGCCATTGAATAGGGTCACAATTTGGGTTTTCAAAAGGGTCTCAGGTCTTAGTCTTGGATCCTAAGTTATACCATACCCCATTGTCATCTCTAAGCCCACTCTAAACTCAAGCAATTTACACATTGAAATGACCCAAGAGTTCAAATTCCAACCCTCTTCTAACTAATCTCAATAGTTACATATAATATAATATCATCAACCATAACAAACAATTGTACAATATAATAATATAATAGTTTATTTATAATAATTACCAGAGATTACGTGCTAGAATAATAATCAGATTGAAAAATTATAAAACTTATAGAGAATATTTTAGTAGTCTAGAAATGTTATGCAAGTATCTTGTTGAAGATTAAAAGGAAAAAATAGTTGGTTAGAGTCTTGTACTGATAGCGAATTGTAAGATTAAAGAGAAATAGAAAAGTAATTGAAAGATTGCAATATAGAAAACTATCTCTTTAGGCGCTCAATATCATTCACCTCGATTTTCGTGTCACAAATGATTTTCAAGACTTTCTTTTATAGGAATGGGAGAAAAGAAATATGAAAAAATGAGACATAAATTAATAAGTTACATTGATAAATTTAGGAATTCTAAAAGTTGATACATGAATAGGCTAGAATTCTAAGAGGTGGAATCTAAATGATCATCCACAAAGTTCATGTATGCATGTTGTGGCACCCCCGACCCCTAGTTGTGGTTTGGTGAGGAACCGCAATGCCCAAGATGTATGTCACATTGGCAATACCCCTTACGCAATGTGGAAATCTGGTGTGCTCATATGCTAGGCACATATGTGTACAATAGTCACAATGAAAAAAGTATAAGATACTAGTCAGAAACTAGAAATATAATTACCAAATATTTAAACTTAATTCACCCAACAACAATAATATCCACAAGTCACATCCACACCAATGTTATAATATTACAAGCCATATTTTGTTCATTGTCCAAATCAAATATCAAAAGAATATTACAAATATCAAGTCTTGTCGGGGATAGGCCCCCATTCTATTCTCCTTCCTTGAAATACTCATTTTGCCTTCCATCTACATCAACATATACGGTTCTGATGAGCGAAACCATAGTATTACCATGGTGAGATTTCTAGGAGATCTCAATAAATTAAAGCCCAAGACAACGACTATTAATACAAGAAATGACGACAGATATCAATGAAATAACTGGGAAATCACATATGTATACAGAGGTCCCAACCTCCATGCAAATAAAGTAATCATGATTCACCATAACATCACCCAGTGCCCAGTGCCCAAAATCATCATTCAACATATCCTCAGAGCCCAAGTCCATTCAACACGTGAAAACGATTCACCAACCATATCCATTTATTAATGTGTGCATTACGGTCTCCTCTTATACTAGCCGTACACAGACTATGGCTCCCTTTGCCACACTATAAGTAATGATTGTGCGTATGACTTCGTAACAAGTGACACCCAATTTCGCCCCCGGCGTGTTTTTTGGTCAAGTGTCCTCTAGCGTCCGCCAGTAGAGGGGCAACAGAGTCAACCCAAGAATATTACCATATCGCCCTAGAGAAGCTCCAATTCTTATGCACTCTCAAGTAACTAGAGAAGCTCCACCTAGTGAATGCTCCATCTCGATTTGAGGTTGTGATCCACTCACACACCCATAACTTCTCTTAAAAGAAATCAAAAAGTAAATATTTTTAAAGCACAACACCCTTCCTTCATCAAAACAACCAATAATTTGTAATAGAAAAAAATATATACACATGGGAAAAGTATAAAAGAAAGAGATGTATAAGATGAACACTCCAAATATACTCATAGACATTACCCAATATTACTAGCATTGTCGTAGGAAATAATTATAAAAACTTATTAAACAATAATTATAAAGGCCAACAGAAAAAACTAAGATCAAGAAAAACTAAAAGCTTATAAAAAACAAAAAAGAGAACACAAAGAAATGTTAATTTAAATAAACAAAAAAAGAGGCACGGGTGGCCCCTACATGGAAGAAAGAATCTCCCCTCTCGCCACTTGGGCAAGCCGTGGTGACCCAGATTAGGCCTCCACAACTTGGCTACTTAAGATGGCTGACTAGCCTCCAGTGTTTGGATGGTCTATTTCGATGGCCTATCTTTTTGTTCACGAGCTATTTATTCGGAAAATTTAGATTATTTCTATTGTATTATATATAACTTTATTTAAAAACTTTGATATGCAAATTTTGTCTTTTTGCTAATATGTTTATAATCAACAATTAAACTCATAAGAATTCAAGTAACATGTTTGGTATTAAGTGCTAGAATAATTTCAAATATGGGCTTCATTTGATTTTTGATTGCATGTTTTATAAAATGGGTTAGATATATATATATTTATATATAGCTCACAATGGTACTTTGGTTTAACCCATTAAGTTGAGTGATCATTTTGGTGTTTATTGCACCTTAGTAATATAAGATTATATCCTATTTAAATTGTGGTAAATTACGTATGTAGGCCTGAAAGATTAAGGGTCTTATTCTGAAATTTTTCTAGACCCATTGGAATTTGAGTCCTTAATAGGAGGACTCTATAAGTTTTCAATTTATACGAGGCTAGGTCTCCTCTCTTCTCCATACGTCTATTGGCTTGCCCCATTGAAAGCTGATATTTTGTGAGGAGCAAGAGGGGAAGACCAGTCTACATTCTTCAACCATGTCTTCAAGCGTAGGTACATTCTCAACGTTTCGTATTCTGTATTTGTTCTTAAAGATTTTTCTTCCTAGCATGTTTTATTGTTTTTACATTTGGTATAAGAGCCACCATGTTAGGATTAGAATCTTTCGTAAGAATAAAAGGATGTTCTATTTTCGATTTTTCTCTATACAAACCGATCACTCAAAATCAAATTTGTTGTATTTTATTTATTGTAAATCTTCAAATCGTCAGGGCTTTTATTTCCTCTTCATCTCCTTGCTCTAGTCTTACTGTTATGGATTCGTTTAATTTTTTTTTTTCGGAACCTTTTTTGGGCAAGAAAATCTTATTACATAAACGACTGATCAAATTCATATCAAAATCGTTTTCTGGAATGTTGTTTACTTGTTTTAGATGTCTTTAATTCATTGCTTTGTTTCAGTTTTGAGTTTTTACAAAACTAGGGTTCATACCCATTTCAAAGTTTGATTAATCTAAATTAAATATGGATACCCATTATTTTTAAAACATAATATGTATATATATTTTTCGGGTACTCAATAATGTTTCCCCTATATTAATTTTTTTTTTTTTACTCAAGAATTGCAAGAAATTGAGAAAAAACCATTTGAAAGCCCGTTGACCCGAACTGCAGACCCGTGACCCACTTTCAGACCCGGTTGGAGGTTGAAGATGAATTCTCCTCCAGCCAGAACGTTGCCCACGCGCATTTGGTGGCGCATGTAGCCATAGGAACAATGTTTTTGTTATTTTCTTTTTCCAGTATTTATTTACTCGCCCTATTAATTCTTTATATATATTTTGAAAAATTTTAGTACCATCATAAGACACTGTTTTATAATTTTGAATATTATTTACACCTTTTTCTAAGGGCTACAGTGTACTAAATATTGTGATAACTTTTCTGGTGAATAGTCAGTATCTTATATGATCTGTGCATATATTTTCTCTCTCTCTTAACATGTTTTGGATGCATATTAATTTTGAAACTTGTTATAAGCATTTTTGTATATATATGATTTTCAAGTTCATATTTAATTTTAGGTATATTTGTTGTCTTATATACTTGATCTATTCACACTGTTTTTGTCTCACAATCACATTTGAACTCTGACTTTGATTGTGTCAAGTTGATGATTATTATTATTATTTTGTGATTGTAATTCATGGGCATTCAGATTATCCTTGTTTTTCCATTTAGTGAAATTTTTAAAATATTAGTGGGTGGTACCTGCCAAAGTGGCACACTCATTGATATTTATTTATTAAAAAAAAAAGGAAAATGATATATTTGTTTTCTAATTTATTGCACATAATATCTTGCCCAAAGGTGTTATTGTGTGTGCTATTTTAGAAAATGGTGAGAAGTAGTTAATGAGATTGCATTAGTCTAGAAATTTCCTTCTGCCTAAAGGTGATGGTATTTCGAAACTGATGTGATTTTATTAATTAGCTTTATGATATGTTTTAAGAGTACCTTATAGCATGTTGTTTAGTCAGCCCAAAGGTGACTTTACAATTATGGCACCAAGGCTCTTACCGTAATGAAGCTCATATAGTTCCGAGCTTAATTATGGACTGTATAATTAATAGCTCATATTAATTAGAAAGATTTGTTATTATCCATTGACTGCATGCATTATGATTGGATGATAATTAAATAAAATGTACTATTTCATGTTTCCACAGTTTTGAGTGCCTCCTCTATTTCAAGTCAATTATCTGCTATTGAAACCTTGACTGGGAATAATTATGTGAGATGAAAACGAGACGTAGAAATTGCTCTTGGTCTTTTGGGATTGGATTTTGCCCTGGAGGAGCAGCCTTCAAAACCTACTGATAAGAGCACTGCTGAATATGTGGCTGAATATCAAGAGTGCGATAGGGCAAACAGGCTTTGTTTAAAGATCATCAAACGTTTTATATCAGATTCAATTATGGGAGCTATTCTGGACAATGACAATACTAAAAAAAATTTGGATGTCATAGACCAAAGGTTTGTTGAATCCAATAAAGCTGAAACTGGAGACCGGATGGATAGACTGATGAGTATGAAATATGATGGTTCTAGTGGAGTTAGGGAGTACACTATGAAAATGATATATATATCCTCTAAGCTAGAAGCCCTCAAAATTCTCATTACCGAGCCTTTTTTGGTTTATCATGTTCTTAACAGTCTTCCTAGCCAGTTTAATCTACTAAAGGTTGCTTATAATACTCAACGGGATAAATGAGATTTAAATGGTTTAATAGTAGTATATGCCTAAGAGGAGTATAGAATGTGTCATGAGACTGTTGAAATTGTGCAATTGGCTTTTAAGCCACAACAGAACAAAGGGTCTTTTCATAATCATAAGTCTAAGTTCCATAAGGGCAATAAGTCACACCGAAATCAGCACACTAAAAGGTTTGAAGGTCAGACTTCTGGTGGTCCTAAAGAAACTATAAAGAAAAATGATCATGTAAGTTTTGTAAAAGGAAGGGTCATTGGCAAAATGATTGTTTTAAGTTTAAAGCTTGGTTGGAGAAGAAGAAGAAGAACTCGGCAGGTACCTCCTTGGCCTTAGTTTATTTTGAGTCTTCTTTAGTATATGTGCCTTTAAATTCTTAGTGGATAGACTTAGGTGCAAGTATTCATATTGTGAATTCCTTGCAGGGGTTCATAAGCAAACGGAGGCCAAGTGAGAATGAAGTGAGCTTGTGAGTTGGGAATGGAATTCAAGTGAAGGTCGAGTTTATAGGAGTAGTAAAGTTAACTTTGGAGTCTGGTTTTTCTCTTGTTTTGGAGAACACAATTTTTGTACTGACAATGAGACGGAATTTTATTTCTATATCAAAATTTGATGATTCTGGTTTTTCTTTTAAGTTTGGTAATGGAAAAGTTGAATTGTTTTATAATTCTCGTTTGGTTGGAAATGGTTTTTTATGTGATGATTTATATAGAATGTCTTTGGTTTCTTTTGGTGAAGTCTCTTGTGTTACCAATGTAGCGAAGAAAAGGTCTTTAATCCGTGAATCATCTTCTATGTTGTGGCACAAGAGGTTAGGACACATTTCAAAGGAAAGAATGGAGAGATTGGTAAACATTGAGATACTTCCCTCTCTAGATTTTTCAGATTTTAACACATGTGTGGACTGTATAAGAGGAAAGCTGACTAAATCCACAAGAAAGGGTTCTACTAGGAGCGACGTTATTTTGGACTTAATACATACCGACATTAGTAGACATTTACCTTCTACCATATGTGGAAATAAGTACTTCATAACTTTTATTGATGATTTCTCACGATATTGATATGTTTACCTGATTAATGATAAATCCCTCTCTTGAGAAATTTAAGATATTCAAAATGGAAGTAAAAAATCAATGTGAGAAAAGTATTAAAGTTGTAAGATTTGACCGTGGTGGTGAGTATTATGGGAAGTATGATGAGTCTAGTCAAAACATGGGCGATTTTGTAATTTTTACAAGAGTGTGGAATAGTGCCTCAATACACCATGTTAGGGACACCTGAGCATAATGGTGTTTCTGAAAGAAGAAATTAGACTTTAAAGGATATGGTTATGTGTATGATGAGCATAACAAATTTGCCAGAATATCTATAGGGTGAAGTTTTGAAAACTGCTATGTACATTTTAAACAGGGTTCCCAGTAAAGCTGTTTTAAAAACTCCTTTTGAATTGTGGACAGACCGTAAGCCAAGTTTGGCGCATTTCAGAGTTTGGAGATGTCCAGCTAAGGTTAGGATTTATAATCCTCTTGAAAAGAAACTAGATCAAAAATCTACTCCTGGTTATTTTATTGGGTACCCAGATAGATCAAAAGGATATAAGTTCTATTGTCCTAATCGTGGCACCAGAATTGTTGAATCCATTATTGCAAAATTTTTGGAGAATGATGTTGGTATCAGTGGGAGTTCTATATTGAAGCAATTTTTTGTTGAACCTAATCCAGTTGTTGTTCTAGTTCCTGTTGTACAGGAAAGAGTATTTACTCTGCCAATTGAAATTGTTAGTGAAGAACCTGGACAACAAGAAGAAATTCCAACAGTGATTGAGTCAGTTTCTGAGCCACAAGTCAGAAGATCTCAAAGGGAAAAGAAAACTTGGTATGTAAGTTAAATAAATCCTTATATGGCCTGAAACAAGCGTCTCGACAGTGGTATTTGAAGTTTTATGAGGTTGTAACTTCACTTGGTTTTGTTGAAAATGCAGTTGACTTGTGTATATGTCGCAAGACCAGTGGGAGAAACTTTATTTTTCTTATTTTGTATGTACATGACACTTTGCTTGCCAGCAGTGACTTAGGATTACTTCATGAAACAAAGAAAATGTTATCTGCTAATTTTGAAATGAAAGATCTAGGAGAAACTTCTTTTGTGCTTGACATTGAAATATGTTGTGATAGAGCTCGTGGTTTGCTGGGACTTTCTCAGAAAGCTTATATATGGCGTGTACTACAAACGTTTGAAATGCAAAACTGTGCACATAGTGATGTACCCATCATAAAAGGAGATAAGTTTAACAAAACTCAATGTCCTAGGAATCAGCTCGAAAGGGAATCTATAAAGAACATACCATATGCTAGTGTTGTGTGGAGTTTGATATATGCTCAAGTTTGCACTAGACCATATATTGACTATGCAGTTAGTGTTCTTAGTAGGTTTCAATCGAATCCAGGGCAAGAGCATTGGAAACCAGCTAAGAAAGATATGAGATACTTGAAGAAAACTGAAGGTTACATGTTCACTTTCCAGCGATCAAATCACCTTAAGGTGGTAGGCTACTCAGATTCTGATTTTGCTGGATGTCAAGATGATTTGAAATTGACCTCAAGTTATATTTTTATGCTAGCTGGGCGTGCTATTTCTTGGAAGAGTGTCAAGCAAACTTTGGTGGCTTTTTACTATGCAAGCTGAATTTGTGGCATGTTATGGAGCTACTATGCAAGCTGTTTGGTTAAGGAACTTTATTTCTAAACTGAAAGTTGTTGATTCCATCTCGAGGCCATTTACTATTTATTGTGATAATAGTGCAGCAGTGTTCTTTTCAAAGAATAATAAAAGTTCTAGTGGATCCAAGCACATTGACATCAAGTATTTGGTGGTCAGAGATAGAGTTAAAGAAGGGCAGACAAAGATAGATCATATAAATATAGAGGCGATGATTGCAGATCCTTTGACTAAGGGACTCACTCCTAAAGTTTTTAAAACACATATTGCTAATATGGGTGTTGTGGAAACTTTTGATATTTTTGGTTAGTGGGAGTTTCTTATGTAAAAAGAACTACGTTTTGGCTTAATCCCTTACAGGGTACGTAGGCAACCCATTTGTTTTAGGGTGCAATCCCTTTCCAATAAAAATAAATCTCCCCTATTCATTAACTATGTTTTTGAGCATGCATTTGGCTTATGTGTTTTATTATGATATCATTATGATCTCGAGATATATGGATAAAAGACATAAGATGAGTCTCTTTTAGAGACATGTGGCTTCATTTTGAAACATTATGAGGACTGATATGAATTAACATAGCTTTTGATCACTTTGGTGCTAAGTTCATACTACATACTACCACATTGGTCGGAGGATGGGGATCCATGTCGATAAGGATATTAGCATTTGTAGCTGTGGAGTGGTCTTACATCGTTTAAGTGGTGTAACGACTTCCATGTTCGATGTTGATATTCTTTTTGGATTGGATCGTGTTTTCTAAGGTGCTATCATTTGAGCTATATATTTGTGTGGCCACCTATGTAGTCTAACCCGAGAGTCATTTTCAAAACAAGTTTTTATTTTATAGCAATCAATGTTTGCCCAAGTAGGAGAATGTTAGAATAATTTCAAATATGGGCTTCATTTGATTTTTGATTGCATGTTTTATAAAACGGGTTATATATATATATATATATATATATATATATATATATATATATATAGCTCACAATGGTACTTTGGTTTAACCCATTAAGTTGAGTGATCATTTTGGAGTTTATTGCACCTTAGTAATATAGGATTATATCCTATTTAAATTATGGTAACTTACGTATGTAGGCCTGGAAGTGTAAGGGTCTTATTCTGGAATTTTTCTAGACCAATTGGAATTTGAGTCCTTAATGGAAGGACTCCATAAGTTTTCAATTTATAGGAAGCTAGGTCCACTCTCTTATCCATACGTCCATTGGCTTGCCCCATTTAAAACTGATATTTTGTGAGGAGCAAGGAGGGGATGACCAATCTGCATTCTTCAACCATGTCTTCCGCAGGTACATTCTCAACGTTTCGTATTCTATGTTTGTTCTTAAAGATTTTTCTTCCTAGCATTTTTCTTGTTTTTACATTAAGAACATGATCTATCTGAATATTTTAAATATTCTCATTACAAATTGAGAGATAATACTAAAAAAAAAAAAAATACAAAGTTATTTGAGTTTATAATCATGAGTCGAGTTTTATACGAGTTGTATCGTTTAATAATTAATCATAAGGAAAATTTTATATACCATACCATGGTCGACCACCATCCCACTCGGCTGATGTGGCATGCACAATAACACATACCATGTCAGTAAAAAAAATTGAACTTTCCTGTTATGTAGAGTAACCCAATGCATAGTACAGCCCCTTTCAAATTTCATTTCGTTGCCCTAAGCCACTCTATGCCCCTCCAAACGCTGCTAACCTAGGCCTCCATCCCATCAAAACTCTGTTCCATCCAAGCCATCATTTTCACCAACGACAATAGAGATACTGAAGCCAAGGGATGACGCCCACTCTCCTTCATTGTCTTCAACATATAGGCAACCCTTCATGACATTTGTTATCATCGTAGATCCACTCTGGCATCAAGACCCTTCATCATTGGCTTGTTTCAACACTAGTGCATGCCTATAGCGTATATTTACTTTGACCTCATTACTCATTTGTGATTTTGTTGCTATGGCTAACATTCACCCCTTCATTGGCACTAGAAAAAGAAAGAAATATGATGTATTTATCCAACATATATGTGAAGATGGAGATTAATAGTGTTACTTTTTTGAGCTCAAAGTCTTTTGTTTCTCTAGAGTTTAGTGAAGAAAATATCTTACTAGAAGAAAATGCCCATGAGTTTAATTTGCTAAATCAATAGAGCATAAATCCAACCATTAGATTAATTAAGCATTAGACCTTTATTGACACAACAGTTTAAAAAAATTAAATTGTGGTTCTCCTCTAAGTTTGCAACATTGCCCAAGCATTAGACTCCTTTATTAACACAATAGTTTGGCACTATACTTCTTCAGTAGGGTAGGCTTGAACTAAAATCCAATCAATGGATCCAATATATTGTTTGCCTCTCAATTAATGGAATCTAAACTCATAGCCATTTGCTTTTTATGTAGTCTTTGCAAATTGTTTGTCACATAACCAAAAAAAGAACAAACTAAATAAATATGATTACAATCTCTATGTTTGTGTGGTTACGATATTCATTTAGTTTGATCTCTGCTACCATATATTATCTAATTATTTTCTCTACGCACGAGTTCTCTTGAACAGTTATAGAACACCAATTTCTGAATTCGATGCTTCTAATAAGATTTACTTTAATTTGCTTCTAAAAATTTCATAGGACCATGCACCTAAGAAGTTTTATGTGAACTGAGGAGATTAATGCTGAAGAGATAATACAACAACTAGTTTTAGATCAAGCTAATAAAAGAGTGATATCACGATCAAAGAGTGATGGCATGATCAAAGAGAGATTAATTTACTTATGGCCCATTGTTTCAGTTGCATTGTTATGGGAATTGTATCTATATATCTTAGTAGTTGCTATTATAATGGTATAATATATAGTAATAAGATGCTGTAAAGATGATATGGAACATTTGATATTTTTATTTTTTGTTGATCGTAGTTGTTAGCTAAGTGTTGGACAGAGAGCAAATGATATGGCTTGAGTTGGTGTTCTAAGATTAAAGATGATGTTTTATGTTATGGAGTTGTTGAACAAATGGATCCATGTACCTTCCTTTCATGATATGCTGAAGTTTGATGTAATTTGTATTGGATGTAATGATGGTTGGTTTTCACTGGGTCAATTTTGGGTGGGATAGACATATCTCTAATGATTCCCAATCCGCAGCTACAAGCATAATCAGAATCTTCAAGATTCGTTAACCGTAACTCACGTGGATCATTAGTGGGTATCGGCCAATAAGAAAAAACAAAAGACAATTAAGGCAATTTATGCACAGTTTAGGTTCATCTTCATGTTATTTACATGTATAACTATGAGTATCCATATTTTCCAAGAAACTCTATACTTATATTATGTTAACTGTATGATGTGTTACTTGTTGAGCATTCGACTCATTTTTATATATTTTAACCACTCAATGTGATGATCTTTATGATGAAAAAGCTATAGGACGAGACTTAGCCTAGAGAGGCGAGACAACTCCCTAGATCACATACATAGCTTTTAAGTTATGATTTTTATAGTATAAGATTTGAGAAATTTTTAATTAGTGTTTCAACAGACTCTCTTTTATATTTTCAGTATTTTAAAAAATAATTACTTTCTTTATTTTATGAAATTTTTTGTACTTCGTGCTTCATTAAGAAGAAAATATTTTTTCAAGACAAAGTTAGTAGCATATCGATTTTGCTAAATTTTTAAAAAATTTAACCATAGATGACTGAGTGTTACAACCAAATGACATCAGTTTCTACAGAGGCCGATGTTTGTAGCATCAGGTAAGTATTTTCCACCAACTTATGTCTTGGAAAAAAAACTTGTGGAAAATGGACAAATTTGTTGTAGTGAAATTAAATGCGAAGGAGTAGGAGCTAGCTAGGATCAGGTGTATAGTTTGTTCGTAACTTTTATGTTTTGATGGTTCTCTAAAAGGTGTTGATTACCGATTAGATTGAAGCATGAGGCAAAGCTGAAAGGAAGATATTATGTTAATCTTGAAGCTAGCGAAGTTGTTGATTGTTCGTATCCGTGGGTGTGTTCACATATTTAATTAAATTTGCCGGATCTTATATTTGTTAAATTTGGGATTTAGGAGCATCAAATGTCAATGCCATGTACGCAAAGACGAAAGATTTTGCAGCTCTTGACGCTAAGACTGCAGCTCTTGAGGCTGAGACTGGTAGCACTTCAAACTCATCCCTTCAAAATCAAAGACTAAACCTACTCTTTTTTATTTGTAGTAAGTACTTTTTTATTTGGAACTTTTAGGCCTTGTTTGGATTTTGTGTAGGAAAATTTTCGAGGATGCGGTGCACGGGACCAGGATTTACTCTGTAAGGGTGGGCCCTACCTTGGAGAGGTTCCCCGACATAAAAAAAAAGAGCTAATTTCATCTTATCTTATCTCATCATTACAGTTTCCTCAAATTTCCACACAAAATATAATAAACAATTCAACTTTTTCAAATTCCAAAACAATAATAATATTAAAAAATAATATTCTAACAATATTATATTCAACTCATCTAAAATCATCTCATCTCATCTCACTATCTAAACTAGTCCTTAAATTTTCAAATGAACATTTATGAGCAGTATGCCGGTTAGGATCCTTTTTTTCAAAAATTTAAGAGGCCCTTTTTTTTAAATAATGTAAGGCTTCAATAATTAATCTCAATTTAAGGTCTCGTTTGGATATTTAGAATATCGTATATATGTAAATAGTAATGAAATAATTTGAATTAAAATGTTTTTATTGAGTTTTGGGAAAGAAGAGAGAAAAAGTTGAATAAAAATATTATAAAGTTAAAAATTGTTTAAATATAATTTTTTAGTATTATTCTTGTTTTGAAATTTAAAAAAGTTGTATTGTTTTATGTATTTTGTTTAGGATTTTGAAAAGTTGTAATAAATAGATAATGATTAGATGAAAAAATTAAAAATTAAAAATTAGAAAGTGTTTCATATTTGAGTGATTTTTAGGAATGAAATATCTTAGAATATTTTAGAATAGTTGTATTGCCAAACAGTCTCTAAGGTCTTGTTTGTGTACACAAGTATTATCAGATATTCTCATATATTTTCTTTCTAAATATCACTCAAATACAAAACATTTTTTAATTTCAAATTTTCATCTAATCATTACCTAATCATTATAACTTTCCCAAACTTCTAAATAAAACACAAAAGATAATACTAAATTTTCAAGTTTCAAAATAAAAATAATATGTGATATTATATTCAAAGAATATTTTAGTGTTATAACGTTTTTATTTAACTTTTCTCTCTCATTTCCCAAAATCTAACAAAATATTTTAATTCAAACAATTTTACTACTATTTACTGTAAGACAATGCAAACAAATAAGGACAAAATGTTTAAAGGCCAACTTACCTTTTATGATTTTATTCTTTCTATATATAATGTCCAAAACATTTGTCGGTTACAACTTTTCAAAAGGATGGAAATAAATTTATAGCAATAAATGCAAAATTGTATACAAGGGAATTTAAAGAAACAGAGCAAGACTAACTTATCCTTGATTTTCTGGAATCTCCAATAGTAACGGCTGCTTTGAAGAGCTCATCATTGCATGCTTGATTTCAGGGATTAGCTTGACTTACGGAATCTGTTTGCTGAGAATCTATTTGTTGAGTTGGTCTAACACCCCGCCTCAAATTAATGGGAATCAGTATTACCATTAATTTGTCCCGAAGAAATGCAAATCTTGGAGTCGTGTGTCCTTTTGTAAATATGTCACCAATCTGATCAAATGTTGAGATATGCTTGACTTGGATGTCTTTGTTAATGACTTTTTCACGGATGAAGTGGTAATCGACTTCAATATGTTTGGTTCTTGCATGAAACACCGGATTGGAAGCCAAAGCAATGGCTCCAATGTTATCACACCAAATTGTTGGTGTAGATGAAAGTTGAACTCTAAGTTCGTTCATTAGCATTCTTATCCAATATAAGTCAGTCGTTGCAATTGCAATGCTGCGGTACTCTGCTTCGGTGCTACTTTTGGACACTATGGGTTGTTTCTTTGTTGTCCAAGTGATGAGATTAGGGCCAAGAAAAATGCCATAACCAGTTGTGCTTCGTCGATCATCCGGATTTCCCGCCCAATCAGAAGCACAATAAGCATGTAGGTTAATATTACCGGGTGAAAAATAAAGCCCATAATCAGTTGTACCTTTGAGATATCGAAGCACACGTTTTGCAGCAACCCAATGTGGTTCGCGGGGACTGTGCATGAATTGACACAGTTGATTTACTGCATAGGCAATATCAGGCCGTGTTATTGTGTAGTACTGAAGGGCTCCAACTACACGACGATACTCAGTCGGGTCCATCAGGAGAACACCTTCTTCAGATGACAATTTTGGTCCTGATGTTGTTGGACAATTTAGAGGTTTAGCACCAGCCATTTAGTGCTGTCCAGCAGGTCAGTGACGTATCTTGTTTGACGTAAGTGTAGGCCGTGTTTGTCACGTGTTGCTTGGACACCTAGGAAGAAACTTAGTTCACCCAAATCTTTAACAAGAAATGATTCTTTGAGTGTCACGTGTCCTTCTATTTGACGAATATTCCAATTGAAGGACACGGCTAAAGCAATAATCATACGCACTGTGGTGTGTTTCACCACTGGAGAAAAGGTTTCTCCATAATCAATCCCATGTTGTTGATTAAATCCTTTTGCAACCAAACGCGCTTTATAGCGCTCAATACTGCCATCAGAGAGGCGTTTAATTTTAAAGACCCATTTATTTTGAACAATATTCTTACCAGATGGGCGAGGACAGAGTGACCAAGTCCTATTCACCATTAAAGCATCAAACTCACGACCCATCGCAGCACCCCATTCGGGAGAAGTCACTGCTTGTGCGTAAGTTGTTGGTTCAGGTTCGGTGATCATCATTGAGAGTACCTGCAGAGGATATCGTGTGCAATAGACAATGAAGTTGGGAAAGGTTTTGGGTTTGGAGTTTCCGGTCATTGATCGGTGGTTACTCGATTGGGTTCAGGGATTGCATTTTCGATGTGAGTGGATTCAAGGAGATTTTGTGATGCTGCGTGAATTGGATGTAATTGGGTTTCGAGAATTTGATTTTCGGGGTTTTGCAAGAGAGAAACTTGGGTATCTGTTGGAAGATTTTGTGAGGCTACATTAATAGGATTTCAGTGGATTTCAGTGTTTTGATTTTCTGGGTAGAGAGAAATCTGGAAATTTGAGTGGGTTTGATTTGATGAGTTGTGCGGGAGAGAAACCTGGATTTCTGGGTTGAGAGAAATCTGGAAATTTGAGTGGGTTTCGGTATTGTGATTTGCTGGATTGTGCGGGAGAGAAATCGGGGATTCTGGTTGATGAGATATCACGGACTGGTTTGGTTGGGTTTCGGGATTTTGGATTTCATGAGTTTCCGAAAGAGGAGGCTGGTGTTGATTCAAATTGATGAGAGAAGGGTTTGCGATATTTTCGGCATTTTGAGTGCTAAAAAGAAATGGAGTTGTAATTGAAAATTCTGGAAGAGGCATACATGGGGTTTCTTCCCTCGTGGAGGCACGCTGTGAAAGGACTCCACTTTTTCCTGGAAAATGTGTTTCGCTGAAGATCACATTTCGTGAAATGTACACATGACCCGTCTTAAAGTCAAGACACCTATACCCTCTTTGTTGACTAGCATAGCCAATAAAAATGCATTCTTTATTGTGAAAAGAGAGTTTGTGTTTTTCATAGGGTCTTAATAAGGGAAAACATGCAGACCCAAAAATTTTCAAATGTGAATATTTTGGGATTTGTTTATGAAGTATGTAAAAAGGGGTTAAATTGTTTAGCACTTTTGTTGGGAGTCGATTAATGAGATAAACAGACGTAAGAAAAGCATCTGCCCAATATATGTTGGGTATGTGAGAGCGAGCTAGAAGAGTTAGCCCAGTCTCAACTATATGTCGATGCTTTCGCTCAGCGATCCTATTTTGTTGAGACGTGTGAAGACATGTTAAGCGATGGAAAATGCTATTTTCTTGTAAAAATGTTTTAAAAGAGATGGAAAGAAACTCGCCACTATTGTCCGTTTGAAGTTGTTGAATTTTACAAGAGAATACATTTTCCACAAGTGATTTAAATTTTGTAAAAATATCAAATACCTCATGTTTTGATTTAATGAGATATAACCAAGTAAATCTGGAAAAGTCATCAATAAACAGAACAAAATATTTTGCTCCACCAACCGAATACATAGGAGATGTCCATACATCTGAATAAATATGAGCCAAAGGTCGAGAGGATTGGCAAGTCGAGTCACTAAAGGGTAATTGTTTTGATTTCCCTAGAGGACACTACGAGCAAAATCCAGATTTATTTGAAATTGAAACGTCTAAATATTTTGAACGAGACAAATGATTTAAACTAGCTTGAGACGGATGGCTTAATCGATCATGCCACATGTCAAGAGTGGTGGACACGTCGAGATTAGCCACAAAACATGAAATTTTATTTGTAGAAGATGTGGTGTGTGGGATGGGATAGAGTCCATTCTCAACTTGCTCTTGGAGTAGAAGTCGCCCCGTGTTGTTCTCCTTCACAGAAAAATCACTTTCAGTGAGTATGAAATAACAATCATTATCTAAGCAAAAACGATTGATGGAAATTAAATTAGAGGACGCTTGGGCAATGAAGAACATTAGTTAGGTTAAAATTTGAATGTTTTGTTTTGAGAGACGATGTACCCATGTTTTTAATCACCAAACCTGAGCCATTTCCAACCGTTATAGTTTCTCCTCCGTCATAAGGCTGCAATGTTGTGAGATTTGATGTGCTACTGGTGATGTGAGCGTTGGCTCCACTGTCGGCATACCACACCTATTGAGCATAAGAATTATTTCCTTCAGTAGCCATAGCAGCGAGGTCTGATGGTGGGAGTCGTCCTTGGTAACTGAAATCGAATTTGTGATAACAGTCAAGTGCTTTGTGGCCCTTTTTTTCACAGATTTGACAAACGGGCCTATTATCACTGTCGTGTGTGATATTGGTTCGGTTTGTGGAGGAGCTTACGTTTTGTTGTGAATGACTTGGTGAGCGAGTCTGAGGAGAGAAGCGCGGCCCTTTTGATGTTTTTATGTTTCCCCCTTTTGAAAGTGATGCTGCAAATGCAAAGTTGGTCTCAACAGGTGCAGAGGAATTGGGCGACTCCATCAATGTTTCATAATTGAGCATTTCGGTCTGGAAATCATCAATGGGAAGGTCCTTGTCCCTTGTTGCGAACGTATAGGCAGTGACAAAGGGCATAAAATGTGGTTTGAGTCCACTCAAGAGGTATGTAATCAAATCCTATTCATCTACTGGTTTACCGGCAGCAGCGAGTTGATCAGAGATGAGTTTGGCTTCTTCAATATATGCAAGACAGGGTCGATTTCCTTGGGAAATTGTTTGAAGTTGTCGTTTTAGAAAAGCAATCATTGAACGCGAAGTTGAAGAGAACCGAGCTTGAAGGGAGTCCCAGACTTGTTTCGAGGTCTCCAAATTTAGAACAGTGGAAACTAGTTTTTCCACAATAGAGGCATATAGCCAATTGAGAACATTGTTATCTTGCTTAGACCAGCGCGTGTACTCCAGATTTGGGGAGTAATCTGGGAGAGTCTTACTTGGAGCAGGGCTAGATTCATCAACTAGACCAACCATGTCATGACTTTTCAAGAAAACAAGAAATTGGATCCTCCTGTTAGATAATTGGGGCCATCCAATTTTGGGAATTGAGGGGTGGTTTGGGAAGAGGCCATTGGAATTGTGCGGAAGCTATTTTGCAGGATGTTCGTGTTTGGCGTTAGCCTGAGAGGCTCGATACCATGTAAGACAATGCAAACAAATAAGGACAAAATGTTTAAAGGCCAACTTACCTTTTCTGATTTTATTCTTTCTATATATAATGTCCAAAACATCTGTCGGTTACAACTTTTCAAAAGGATGGAAATAAATTTACAGCAATAAATGCAAAATTGTATACAAGGGAATTTACAAAAACAGAGTAAGACTAATGTATCCTTGATTTTCTGGAATCTCCAATAGTAACGGCTGCTTTGAAGAGCTCATCATTGCATGCTTGATTTCAGGGATCAGCTTGACTTACGGAATCTGTTTGCTGAGGATCTGTTTGCTGAGTTGGTCTAACATTTACAAACTATTTTATAACTATTTACAGATATTCTAAGATATTCTAAATATCTAAACGAGCGATAGGTGTTGATCTTATTGTTCAAAAACTGGGAATAATATTTGTGCATTTTGTTGAAAATCAAGTTAATCAGGAATTAAACTTTATTCTTGTTGGTTGAAGACTGGGCATGATATATCATTGTGCATTATGTCGAGATTTTATTTCCAACCAACTAGATTGATTAAATGTATTGGTATGATATTGTATTTTTGCGCATTGAGTGAAGATATACCTAGTTGATTAAATGTATTATTTAAACTTAGACATTTTTGTTTTTGTTTTTATTTTTGGCCTCATCTTCATACTTTATTCATTCTTTTTCGAATTAACAGATCTTCAATGGTGTCTTTTTGAAAGTGAACAAGGGTACCCTCAATTGAAACTCTATACTGGGATGTATTAATTTGTTGAACAAATCCATCGATATCCCGATTTGAAGAGAGTGAGAGAACTGATATACAAGAGGGGATATGGAAAGTTGGACAAGCAGAGATCGAGTTGCTTTGACGGACAACTCCATAATTGAACAGGTTTGTGTTTTTGCGTTAGTGCTGTTTTGGGAAGAGATCATGTGTCTTTTGTTTTGATCCTTACATGCTACTATGATGTCTTTCTTTTTTTGATAAGTAAGAAACATGCTATGATGTTATCATAGGCTCTGGGCAACCATGGCATCATCTGCATGCAAGATCTCATTCATGAGATCATGACAGCTGGGAGGCAAACAACTTCCTTTGAGTGGTCTAGAGAAGAAGAGAACCACTATGTTGAGGGAGGAGATGCTGGAAATCGTGAGAATTACATAACTCGTTAGACTTTTTGGCACTATTTAAGTTAGTGGATCGAGGTTCTCTTAATTTGTTATTGCATCTAGATCGAGCTGATGTGGAACTCCAGTCTCTAGTTTTTTCTCTAAAGTTGAATACAATTTGAATTTCCCCCTCCTCTCTCTCTTGAAACTTTTTGGGTTTGTTGAAGTGAAGTCCTCACACTCTAGTGAGGTTTTCTCTCTAGAATAGAGTTTGTCTCATCCACGGGTTCTCACAAGGCTGAAGAGATGGCTATGGATGAAGAACTATCTAGACAATGGGAAAGGCTGAGTCTCACTGAGAAGGAGAAGGAGGGAGTGCTGCTACCATCTAACTCGAAGTCGAAAACGGGGACCCAAAGTCCTTTCTGTATTTTGCTAATGATAGTGGTAGGGAAACCTGTCAACAAGGAAGCTTTTAAGAGTACTATGGCCAAAGTTTGGAAGTGTGAGAGCTAGATTCAGTTCACTGAAATTGGTTTGAACAAATATCTCATTGAATTCAACACTGAGCAGGATAAGGCTCGAGTAATAAAGGGCAGACCATGGTCCTTTGATCGCTGGCTATTATGCATTCACCCCTATGAGGGATCCATGTCCATCAATGAGATTGACTTTACTAGAGAGGAGTTTTGGCTCCAGGCCTATAATCTACCACTTGATTACATGAACCAAGAAACTGGTTTCCAACTAGGTAGCAATGTGGGGAGGGTCATAAAGGTCCATGCAGATGAAAGAGGAATAAGTTGGGGCAGGTTCCTGAGAATAAGAGTGGAAGTTAACATCACTAAAGCACTACCAAGAGGCACATTTCTGTGAAAGTCATTGATAGTTGTTGTAGAGGACCAAGCTACCATACACCACCACACACCTCCACAACAGTATGCACCCACCCCTCCAACCCCCAGCTTCTTTTTCTTGAAATTTTCATAGCTCCCTCTTGGGTTATTCCTCTGGTTCGAGTATAAGTTTTTTCTCGCCGTACACTGGTCATCTACGGTCATTTCCCCACCACACAACAGCTACCAAGCCGCTACACCATGGGCACGACAACGCCTTTGGTCTCTGCTCACACCACCAACGTTGGTAAACCCTATCAATTCTTTGTCCATGTATTCTAGTGTATTTTTCTCTTTTAATTCATATCGATTCTTTGTGTATTTTCCTATCAAACCATCAGATTTTATTTCCCTTTCACAGTAGCACTCTCCCACTAAGTTTAAGCCATGATTAACTTAGACCACTAAAGTCAACTTACGCCTCTAAACACTTAGGTAATTTTCTTACTTCCGCTTGCTTAGTTTGAGTTATTGTGAGTTATTTCACTGCATGACATTTTTTAGTTACAAAACTTAAAATTAGTGTTGCTTGTTGGTTCATAAGGCAGTATTTATGCTATCGGACAACATCACTCTGCTCACTAACTTCGTTAGCCACCAACGACATTAGGTATGATAACTAGAGTATTAGAATAATTTTTTCACTATAACGTGTATGATAGGAATGATTGGTAATTATTGGAAAATCTTATGAAAATATATTGGAATGATAGAACATGTGGGCTGTGTGATTTTCTCTTGGCGTATGATTGGACGTGTTGGAAGTTGTGGCAGGTTATGTTGGACATGGAGTTGGATAGGATGGATGTTTGTTGGTTATGCGAGATAATATTTGAAATTTTCTTCTGCTTAGAGCTTAGTGCCTATTTATTATTTTTTGTAATATCCTCGTAGATTTTTTTCTTTTTAAGAGTAATGTTCTTTCTAAATTGAAGTAATTGGTTGATGCTCTTCCTATGGTTCTTGTGATATGTTTTTGAGTTTGAGAGTTTTTTGGTATCATGTGATGGTAGGAGATAGGTTTTATTTTTGGAACCTTACGATTATATTGGTTTCATCATATTGTTGTAATTTCTATTGGTGTAATTGTTGAAGTTGAAAGTTATCAAAATATTGCTGGGGTGTAATTGTTGGGGTTGAAAGTTCTCAAAATATTGCTGAGGTGTAATTGTTGGGGTTGAAAGTTTTCGAAATAATACTGGGGTGTAATTGCTGGGTTGATAGTTCTAAAAATATCACTGGAGGTGAAAGATTTTTGCAGTTCATATTGATAAAATGTATGAGGCACGTAGTAGCACTAACAATATCTCATGCTCACGAAACACTTATCTACTGTGGTCTTAAAGCTTGTCGACGAACTATTCATACGGATGATAATGAGCGGCGTTGATTTTTCAGTTACCAAAAATTTGAGGTATGTTATTTATTGATACTCTTGTTTGCTAAGAATAGATTAGTAGTCTTTGTTTGCTAATATGTGTTGGTCGATTTTGCAGGCTGAGCGTTATTGTGGCTTTTTTTTGTTGGTATGACCCATAAATACCACTATATGGCAAAATATAATCAAAACTCGAACTTCAAAAGATACAACTAGAAATGGATATCAAATGTAATCACATCTCCGAATTATTCATAAGTAACTCTACTTCGGATGTCTGCCCAAAACACATTCTTTAACCGCAACTCATGGTCCACGTCTATCTGATAGTAAAAGTCTAGATTTTGTTTTGCATATCTCGGAAATAGTCACTTAGAGTTTCAACACCTCTAACCTTGAGACGAAGCTAACGTGCTTTGTCAATGTAGTTTCGACACTCCTCCTCCCCAAATGGCACATTCTCGTAACTCGCTGCCTCAACAACCACAACCTTGATATTTTTTGACTTTCATATTCCTGTCTCGTTATTTATTTGAAGCCTCTTAGCCACACAAGCATTAACCTTCATAAAGTATCTGAAGTGTCTTGTATTTCCCGAACTACAAACGTGTGTGTGATCCAAGTTTATTTTAGACAAGGTATATCAGCCTTCATCATTCAATGTCGCATTAATCCTAGTCATACACCATATCTTCTCTATTTTTCTTGGCTTGAGACATTGGCAGCCTTACTCTTTGATGTGCTTTGTCACGCACATACCAACATAAACCATCTGACATTCTCATCGTCTCCCTATTTAGAATTTCTTTTACGCACCCCAAACCCATTTTGCTTACCATATTTCAAATAGTAAGACCAAACTTCTTCTACAAATGAAAATTTCATTCAACCTTAGGTTCTTCAATGGTTTCATCATACTCATTATCTGCATTTCCTACCTCATCACACTCATAATCTATATGTCCTACCTCATCATACTCATATATAACTGCATGACCTACCTCTTCATACTCATTTTCTGCATGTCCCATGTCAGAATCCATTGCAAGTCCAACCCTCAAATTATCTTCTTCTTCTTTTTTTTATCAAAATATGTAATCTTGGAACAAAATCTTCAAACCTATTAGAAATATTCTGCAAACCTTATAAGCTGCAACCAAATTCAAATAAAGATTCAAAAGAGTTCTGGGTTTGATATTGCAAATTCTGGGTTTTTGTTGTGTTATCCTAATGCACATTAGGGCTTGACCTTGGTGGTGGAAGCGAAAGTGCAATACAACCTCAATATATAACTAATATTCTGCAAGCATGTTCTTTTATGTTTTAGAATATTTTACAAGCATGTTTTTGCTTTTTCGTAAAAGCATGATGCATACCCTTGGGACAATTAGGATTGTAAATAAACCAGTTTGTTCGATAGCTTGTTCGATACTCGTTCGGTTAAATTCAAATTGAACTCGACTTGTGGAAAAAAAAAAAAAAAAGCTCGCCCTTGAAAGTAGATACATGCTCGATTAGTAAATGATACATACCCGACAAAACTCGACTCGACTAAGCTAAAGCTCGTTAAGGCCCGCTCGTTTGTGCTCGAGTTGACTCGTTAACTCAACTCGATTAAAACTCATTCATATATTGATAAATATATACATACACAAATACGCGCACACACACACAAAGATATATATATATATATATTAGCTAACAATATAAGCATATCACTTTTATAATTAAATATATAATATATAACCTAATTACTTATGTCTATATATTAAATATACTTCATAGCCATATTTTATAATTTGTACAATAATTAGTCGATAAGATTTAATAATTTCATATATTAGTATGTAGAAACCATATATAAAATAGATATATGCTCTCATATTATGTGTATGTATTAATAATTTCTATATACATATAATATATTGTTATTATGGATAAATGTCAACTAGTTAGATTTTAATTATTTTTAAATTTTTAAAATCTTACAATTTAATAGAGGTTCTACTTATTAGTTGTATAAATTCAATATTAGATTTTTTTTATTTTTTATCTATCTAATTTATAAATAATTAAATCTTATTCAACAAATAAATAAAAAATAAACAATTCAGGCTCGAACTCGTTTTTTGGATGAGCTCAAGCTCGAGTTGAGAATTTAGCTTACCGAGTTGAGCTTGAACAAAAAATAAACAAAAATCTTGAGCTTGGACTCGAACTCGAGGTCGAGTATTTTAAGTCAAGTCGAGCTCAGCAAGCCAAAGACTGGCTCGACTCTATTACAACCCTAGGGACAATCAAGTTCTTCATGGCCATTGCTATAGTTTTTTTTTCTTGATCTATTAAAAAAATTAAAAAAATATATAAATATAAATTGAGGACATAGGTTCATAGAGAATTTCTTGTATATGAAATAAGGGTGGCTCTACAGCCACCGCTCCCAGCTACCGCTGGGATGTATCGTTAGTTATATTCACATTTTTTACATGTATTTTTTAACACTTTTAAATATTTTTTAAAAACATGAAAAAATTATAATATTTAAAAAAAAAACATTTACTTAATCACTAAATAAAAAAATAAAAAATTCCGACGGGAGCCACCAGCTAGAAGAGTAGCTTTTTCCATGAAAGAAATCATATACAATCAAATGGGAAAAATTTTTAACACCATCACAAGTGAGGATTAGGCTGACAAAACCAACATTTTTTACAATGGTGTACGCATGCAACATAATCTATCTGGCAAGCCAAATGTAGGTTTGGATAGTGAGATGAGAATTTTTGGTTTTAGAAGAAAGTTTAAAATATTATTTTGTAATATTATTATTGTTTTGGAGTTTGAAAAATTTGAATTGAGATTTGAAAAGGTTGAGTTGTTTATTATATTTTGTGTGAGAATTTGAAAAAATTGTAATGATGAAATGAGATGATAATTTTTTGTCTCATCCCACTTGCTAAACATACCCAAACCTTGCCAGGTAAACAAGGTTTAAGCAAATTTCACACAATTCCAAAATAGTGTTGAGATCATATTAAATAAATTTTATCTTCGTGGATCAGGCCAGACTCAAGTCAATCTCATAAGGTTTAGAATGTCAACAATAAAACTAGAACCAAATTGATAAATACATATGAGAGTAGTCGAAATATTTAATGTATAGATAAGCATTATTAAACCATGCAATCCTGAAAAAATCAATTTAACTAAATTTCAAAATAATTGTATCTTTTTTTTGAGTAAACAGGTGTCAACCTTCATTAAGAGAGGACTTACAAAGTTGATTTGAAAAACAAATCAATTACAAACGTTAATAACTCCCCAGTACACTTTCGTGATTGACATGGTCTAGTCCAGATAGTAAATCTCTAAAGACCTAAATCTTCAGAGAAAATACCCTCTCTGTCCACGACAGAGATTACAAAGCCACATACCCTGACTAAGCAGGGTAGGGTATCCCAAACCCCAACAACTCCGTCAACGCGGAGGGGGGACTAATACTCCATTCGGACCAAAGTCCGAAGGTACTAATTTTTTTGGATTTTTATTTAACCTAGAGACTACATAACACAAAGAAAACTACATAGAAAAAACACTACAACAAAACAGAACACAGGGGCTGCTGTGGCGCGTGCAGTACACGCGCCACTCTGGGGAGGGAACCTCCAGTCGACCTTGGAGGTCCCGGACTCACAGACTCCAGAAACGCCGCACGTGGTGTTGGCAGAGGGCTCCCGGGTGGTGCGTGGAGGCCACGCGCAGAACGACGCCGAAGCTTCGAGCCGCGCGTGCGGGCTACTCGCCGCTCCGTTCGGTGCCGTATTCGGTGGTCTTTAAGATCGGCGGCAGGGCAACACCATGGCGGGGCGCGTGCTGGCTTGTGGCTGCGGGAAGACCCAGATCGGCGATTCACACTTATTTCCCCTGAAAACACACAAAAACACAAAACAAAAACTACATAAAAGAGAAGGGAAGGAGGAGGAGGAGGAGGAAGGGAGGGGAAGGGAGCCGAAGCTCCCACCCCTCAAGCCGGATCTATCGAGTTTCTTGGTTTCGGCAAAATGAGAGAGCGCAGATATCCAGTAATAATTGTATCTAGTAGTATATAATCCAGACTTTCCCGATTTAAATTTCAATGTAAATCTAATGTCAACTTCAACTTTTGCAAATCAGGCAACATTCAACTTCTGCCAGCACATACTCCCAAGCCTTCCATGATAATAATGGTGCATTAGCACCTTAGTGATATAGTAATAACCCAAATCGAAACTCAAATATAAGAACTTAAAGCATGTCAAATATAATAATACAATGCTAAAATTAAATTTTTTTTATAGCAATAAAACCATACAAGTTTAACTAAAATTGTTTTTTTTTTTTTTTGCATTTTCCCAATTAAATATATTTTTGAAGCATTCAAAGTAAACATAATCCACTAAAAATTCTAGGAAATAACTAACATTTAATGACAAATTCCACGCAGTTACAACAATAAGCTCTTCAAACTTGGAAAATGATACAAATTAATAGAGAGAGAACCTGGAGGAGAGTTGTGGCGTAGGAAATGTAGTTCCTCATCCTGGAGGTGATTCGAATCTCGTTCTCATTAAAAATATGGGTTATGTAACACGACCTGTTAACCAAACACGAACACGACACGATAATAACATGTTTGAGTTTAGTCTTAATGGATTTGGATCAAAACGGGTTGACCCGTTAAGACACGATTGCTTAACGGGTCGATAACGGGTCAACCTGTTTTGACCCGTTAAGAAAGTTAAAGTTACAATTATACCCTTATACCTAAAAGTAAAATTGTTGAGATTTTAATTTCCATATTTTTATTGTTTGAATTGTAAATTTGGACTTGTAGTTAATTGTATATTTTTTATAGATATTATAATTTTAACATTTATATAAAATTATGCTAAACATAATCAGGTCAAACGGGTTAATTTCGGGTTTGTTCAACCCATTTACATAAATGGGTTGAAATGAGTCAGGTCATGTCGTGTTTACCTATTTCATAGTATTCACTAATGGGTCAAAATGGGTCGTTTCGTGTCAACCCGTTATGTTAATGGGTTATGTTAAGGTTTGAAATTTTGATACGATAAGCTTAAGAGGTCGTGTTCGAGTTGACCCATATAGTATAATATACATGTATTGACATGACCCATTAATGCGATTTGACACCCATAATTAAAAATCAATCGTAGCTACCATATATACCTTAAAAACATTGGAATTAAAATTATAGATTTTTCAAACCAAAGGAGAAGCAAGAACCTGTTTCTTAACAAAAAAAGGTTTCGGTTCTACTAGACAAGCAAAAAACAATATAATCCATAGCTTACTCTTTTTTTTTCAGTTTTTTTCAATGGGCATTATGATTTCTTCTGTTTTTTTTTATTAATTTTTAATCGTTATATTGATGCCCTTTTTCAGGCAAACAAGTGAACAAACCAGTGTAGGATTTTTTTGTAAAGAGCAAATGAGAAGAGAGCCTCTGGATAGCTTGAGAAGAAGGGCGTGAAGTGGTGTCTGTGAGGGCTTTGGAGGTAGTACAGAGCCTGAACAAATGGGTTCCAAAAACCCTAACATTTGTAGATCAAACAAGAATTAAATAACGCAAAAAATCCTAATATTTTTAGATTGAACATATCAGAATAAAAAATTTCACAATTTGTAGATAAAAAATCCTAATATTCGAGTAAAATGGAAGTGTAGAAAATCTACTGCTCGGATTCGTGGTAGACGGAGCTGGAAAGGAGCTGCGGTCCTTATCATATGGAGATATTGGGCTTCTAGCATAGCCAAGAAAGTGTTGCCTATGTATTTAATTAAAAAAAGAGTAATTATACATACAACCGTGAAGTTCGTAAACGTCGTGTAATCGCTTTGAAAAAGAGTGGGGTCTACTATTAAAAAATTAATTTTTTTTTTCATGTGGATCTTATGTTTTATTTACTTTTTTCAAAATAATTATGCAGTAGTTATACAATTTACAGTCGCAAATATCTTTTCTCTTAAAAAAATCCAGCAAGAAACCCTTTTCTATCCTGCTTTTTTGGCTAAGAGCACAAAAATGCCACTTTTGTTTCGTTTGACGGTAGAACTCTTGCCTTTGTTGCAGCTAGTATTGGGTCCTTGAACTAGTAGATTTGAATAGTGAGATGAAAACTTTTGATTTTAAATGAAAGTTTAAAATATTATTTTTTAATATTATTATTGTTTTGAGATTTGAAAAAGTTGAATTATTTATTATATTTTGTGTAAAAATTTAAAAAAATTGTACTAATGAGATAAGATAAGATGAGAATTTTATATTACCAAACCTGCCAATGTTGTTTGTACCACATTGTAAGATGATGCATCCTTGTGATGGCTAAATGGGATCAAGCTTACAATAGAAGTGGGTAAATTAATTATTAATGTGCACAAGGAAGGCAACTGTAAAAGTAAGGCCTCGTTTTGATATGCAGTTTAGATGATACAAGATAAGATGTTTTGTTAAAAATTGAATAAAATATTATTATAATATTTTTTTTTTAGATTTGAAAAAGTTGAATTATTTAATATATTTTGTGTGAGAGTTTGAAAAAATTGTAATGATTATATGAAATGAGATGAGATAGTTTAATTTTGTGTAACTAAACAAATCCTAAGACTACTTTTTATTTTGGTTGTTTGGTATTAATTTTAGCTTACTAAAACTAAAAAGTTGGGCAAGTTATCATTGAGATGATGTGTTATAATTGATAACTTGGAAATCCGTATTGTTTATAGAAAAATTTTACTCATCATTCTTTTACCATACATTACACATGATTTTTTATTTTATTTTTATTTTTATTAACAAGTATATGGTGTAGTAATAACGAGTAGAATAACTAAATTAATTTAACAGAAATAAAAAAAAAAAATAGAATGCATAGTGTATGGGATGATAAGTAATGTAGCAAAACTCTTCTATCTTCCAATGAGGCGGGCAATTTCTTTTTCCTTGTGATGGTAAGTAATGTAATGATCCGGGCCGAATTAAGACCCAAGCCCACGTCCTCAAAAGCCCTACCCGAGCCCACGCCCTCAAAAAAAGAGTAATGTAAATTGTAATGAAATGGAAGTTTCCTTTAGCCCTTTAAACCCTTTAAACCCTCACTCTCGTCGATCAAATCCTTTAACCCAGTCCTCTCCCATGGCTCCGGCTTTCGTTTTCGAACCCCCAAGCGACGAAGAACTCGATCACTTCGATGCCGAAGAAGAAGAAGAAGAAACAGAAGAATTAGAACAAGTAGCAAAAGAAGAAGAAGACGACGAAGACGAAGAAAAACGACAGCGGCCTTCTAATCACAAATCTCAATCTCCATGGGACTTCGGTTCCTACTCCGAATCAGTGGCCGAAGAACACGCTCGTCGCAGCACAACCTCCATCGACTTTAAGATCTCCAGAGCACTTCAAAGCCGCTCCGTTCCAATCACCAACGACGACTCCGACAACGCCGAATCCGAGTCCGAACCTGACAAACAAGTAACTAAACTCCTTCTCTTTTTAATCCCTCAATTCAAAATTCAAGCTTTCTTTATCTATGAAAATTCGTAAACCTATTTTTTCCCCTATTATGTAGGAAGATTATAACCCCGAGGATGAAGATGATGGGGCCAGTAATGCCGGTGAGAGTAAACCTTTCTTTTCACCTTCTGAGGGAGCCTCTTTCCATGCCAATTCGTTCATGGAGCTAAATCTATCGCGTCCTCTTCTTCGGGCTTGCGAAGCCTTGGGGTACATTAAGCCCACGCCAATTCAGGTTTCTCTTACATCATCCTTTTAGTATTTTAATTTTTAATTTTTAAATATTTAAATATTGCAGTTCGTATGCTTTTATTTTATGCAGTTATGGTTTTCTGAGTTTTAGGGCTTTGATTGTAGGCGGCGGTCATACCATTAGCATTGACCGGGAGAGATATCTGTGGGAGTGCAATCACTGGTTCCGGGAAGGTAAATTGTCTAAAATGCTGTAATTTCCTTCTTTTGTTTTTGGAAATAAACTATTCTACCATTACTGACATGCATGCTGCAAATCTTATACAAAGTCAATAAATGAAGTTGAAGTTGGGAGGCCATGAATTTAAAGTTTTTGCGTTGTGTCAATTTAGTTGGAAGTAATGGTTTTTTGCAATTGTTCCATTTCACAGACTGCTGCCTTTACACTACCAACTTTGGAGAGGTTATTGTTCCGTCCTAAACGTGTGCCAGCGATAAGGGTTCTTATTCTTACTCCAACTCGGGAGTTGGCAGTTCAGTAAGTGCTATTACCCTGAACTTTTTTTTTTCATGCATACAGCACGCTCTTTTGTAGAAAAAGTTTTTGTATTGCTGCTTCCATTTAGGTAATGCATTGAAGTTTGAAACTTCCACTTGTGCTTCCATGCAGTGCACTACGTTTCATGCAGTACATTAATATTATTCCCGTTCAATTCTCCGTTATCTTCAATTTGTGTTGATGATTATGAAGAAGCTTTCAATTTTGAATTCTGAGACACTGCTTGACATCTCAAATCCAAGCTAGGCACAATATTATATATATATATATATATATATATATATTCTTTTGATCGGTTAACAAAATAGATATATACATATATAAGCCATACGAGCATTAAATACCATCTTCAATAAAGCGCTTTTGGGAAAATGGTTGTGAGGATACCATAAAGAAGGGCAGGGTTTATGGAGAGAAGTCATAGATGCCAAATATGGGAGTATGATGGGGGGATGGTGTTCTAAGGAAGTTAGAGGGACACATGGTGTGGGCTTGTGGAAAAGTATTAGAGTGGGATGGGGTAGATTCGCCAAATGTTTTAGATTTGCAATTGGAAGAGGTGATAGAGTTTACTTTTAGCATGATGCTTGGTGTGGTGATAGGGCCCTAAAGCAAGTGTTTCCCACGCTATACTAGATTTCCAGTGACAAAGAGGCTGCCGTGGCTGATCTAGTGGTAATTTTTAATGTTGATGTCCATTGTGATGTAAGATTCTCGAGAGATGCTTATGATTGGGAGTTGGATATGCTTGTTTTTTTTTTTTTTACTTGCTATATGCAATATTGATGGGCAGTGAGACGGAGGATAAAATGATCTGGATTTTGAATGGAAATAACAAATTTTCGGTGCGCTCTTTCTACAAGGCTCTCTTGGGAGTTTCTAATGACCATAATTTTCCTTGGAAGGCCCTTTGGCAATGTAAAGTACCACCTAAGATCACTTTCTTTGTATGGATTGCATCTCTTGGGTGGATCGTCATGTCGGATAATTTGAGAAAACGTGGTGTTACCATAGCAGATTGGTGCTTCTTGTGCAAGAGTGATGGGGAACCAGTGGATCATCTTTTGTTACATTGTGAGGTGGCAATGTGTTTGTGGAATGAGATCCTCAATAGGACAGGGGTGGCTTGGGCTATGCCTAGAAAAGTTAGAGATATTCTGGGGTGTTGGACAGGAATCAGGGAGAATCCACTTATAGCGGCTGTGTGCAGAATGATCCCTCATTGCATTATGTGGTGCTTGTGGCTAGAGAGGAACAAGAGGTGCTTTGAAGACATGGAGCATTCTTTGGAGGAGCTGAAACGATTCTTCTACAATATTTTATTTTCTTGGGCTTCGGCTATTATTTGTAATACAGACAATTTTCATGACCTGCTTGTATCTCTCACTAGTACCTAGATGTAATTAGGTTTCATGAACTGTTTGTATACTTCTGGTGTACTTTGTTACTATCGTTGTTTCAATAAAATTTACTTTTACCTATAAAAAAAAATATATATATATCATCTTCGAGAAAACTTATATGGAGAATTCGATCTTTCACTAAAGGATTTGTTCCTTTATCATAGCTCACTTATCAAAAAAATAGAAAAAGAAAGAAATTGTTGTTTTTGCCTACCTGTTTTGATCCTAATCTATCGATTGAATTTTGATTTCATTATGCAGGGTTCACAGTATGATAGAGAAACTTGCTCAATTTACTGACATCAGATGTTGCCTGGTTGTCGGTGGACTTTCAACGAAGGTTCGATCATTGATTTCATTAATAATTTCCACCCACCTGGTGTGATGTGTGACTACATTCTCCTTTTGATTGTGATGCTTTCAGTAAAACCCTTTTTTTTTTTTTCACTTTTGCTGTTGTTATTGTAAACTCATGAAATCAAATCTATTTGAACAATCCGAATTAGATTCCAAGTATTTTTGTGTGCACATTTTCATTAAATGTTTTAAAAAAAAAAAATGGAATCCTGGGTTTTATTATTATTGTTTTGTTTTTCGACTCCATTATATGGTGAAATGCAATAGCAAACTTTAAGGGTAAAAAAGAGTACCTATGTTTATTAGAAGTTGAACGGCTTATTAACTGATAGTAAAAATGTGTATTTTTGTATCACTAGAACATCACACCTAGGCTTTGCTCTTGTATATGTCCTATGTACTTGAACTCTCGCCTATCCTTATGATCAATAAAATCTTGTTTACTGATAAAAGAAAAAAAGAAAAATCCTATTTATAAGCCGGTGTGGATAACACATCTAGCAAAGTACTTACATGGCATGCTTTGATTTGGAAGACATTATAAAATTTGAATCTTACAAATCAAAATCTTGTCATTTAAATGATGTATATGGTGTGTTCTACACACTGGCTTGCAAGTAGAAAAACTCTAAAAATATGTGTTTTTTGCCCGTATAGCTTTTCAGGGATATTGCAGTAATAGTATTTCTATATTAGGTGCAAGAGGCAGCCTTGAGATCAATGCCCGATATTGTTGTGGCCACACCAGGACGCATGATAGATCATTTACGCAATTCTTTATCTGTGGATTTGGACGATCTTGCGGTTCTAATCCTTGATGAGGCTGACCGCCTTCTGGAGCTTGGATTTAATGCTGAAATCCAGGAGCTGGTATCTTGTTGTCTTTTATAATTCTAAAAATTCTGAGTATAGAGCTGAGTTATTTTTAGTGTTCTGATTTGTTTAATCATGAGCTCTACCCACTGATGGCTTATTAACAGGTCCGTCTATGTCCATCAAGAAGACAGACCATGCTGTTTTCAGCTACAATGACTGAAGAAGTTGACGAGCTTATCAAGCTTTCTCTGACCAAACCCTTGCGCCTCTCAGCTGACCCTTCCACGAAACGGCCTGCAACATTGACAGAGGAGTAATTCCTTGATTGAACTTTCATTTGACCTAACTTTAATTCTCTTTTTGCTTGCAATGCTATTTTCTACTTTTTTAGCTAAGATGGTTCTGGAGAGTGGTTGAACAGATAGTTATCATCTGAATCATCCTCTATAGTTTTTGTGGTAGCCTTATACTACATTTCCTTCTAAATCATCAAGGTATATGACTTCTGTTGTGTAGGGTGGTTAGGATACGTCGTATGCGCGAAGTAAATCAGGAAGCAGTTCTGCTTGCATTATGCTCAAAGACTTTTACTTCCAGAGCGATCATCTTCAGGTTCTAACTATTGCTACGTTTATTTAGGTTTATTGTCTTCATGTGTGAATGGTGAGTTTGATTGTTGCCTAAATTGTATCTAACTGTGAAATCTTCATGTTGGGATGAATGCATCTAAAGCTGCAAAAGTATATGGTAAAATATTGTTATAAATACATATTTTTTTCGTCTAGTGTAGATGTTTATATTATGACAGTGTGAGCCCAGTGAGATGGCATTGCTTTGCAGCTTCAATCAATCCTGTTTCCCCATTACATTCAGTCAAGTCTTGAGCTTTTAAACTTAACAGACTTACCTTGGCTCCTGAGCTTCAATCAATTTAGGCTTATACTCCCTTCCCTACTGATAATTTTTTTCATGATTGTTTGTCACTTCTATTGACAGCGGAACAAAACAAGCTGCACATCGGTTGAAGATTCTATTTGGATTAGCTGGTCTTAAAGCTGCTGAGCTTCACGGAAATCTTACACAAGTCCAGCGCCTTGATGTGAGTATCTTCTATGAAGTGCATTTTGTTTTTCTGGATTCGTTACATCACTCTTAAATAGAGATAATCATATTCTTATTGTACTAAAATCTTGAAGCTTGTTAGAAAATGCTTTATCTTTCATGCCTATCTTTTTGGTTTTATAAATCTATATTATGGCTGCTTTGTAGGCTTTGGAACTCTTCAGAAAGCAGGAAGTTGATTTCCTGATTGCAACTGATGTAGCTGCTCGTGTGAGAACATACTCTCAAACTTGTTTATCTTCTTCTCTCTAAGAGTTCTCATGATTTCACATTTTTGTTCGATAATCTCAACTCTTTAATCAATTATTCTAGCCTCTTTCTCTTCCCTCATATGGTGGGGTAGGGTGTTAAGTTAATGGATGAATTTATAAGCCTTTGTCTTTTCCCTTCCTTTTTTACCTTTCCATGCTTTTTGCAGGCGTAAGTAAAAGCCTAAAAGATCCCAGTGGTACTAATTTGGATAATAATAAACTTTATTGTTTTGGTGACACTATTTGTTGCTTGCCTTTCATAGGGACTTGATATCATAGGTGTTCAAACAGTTATAAATTATGCATGTCCTCGGGATGTTACCAGGTAGATACTTAACCCTTATCAATGTTGCGATGTGATGCATAATTGGGAGCTCACTTTCTGCATCCTGGTGAAAACCATTCAGCCTTTTGTTCCTTTGTGCAGCTATGTTCATCGTGTTGGTCGTACAGCAAGAGCTGGTAGGGAAGGATATGCTGTTACATTTCTAACAGATAATGACAGATCTCTTTTGAAAGACATTGTGAGCATCGTTCTCTTCCTCATATCATGCTGAGGATTTTATCATCTGGAAAATAAGTAGGATAATCTACTTTAGCATTTAGGAAATCTTTCTTTATTTTGTTTTTCAAAAGAAAAGAGGTGGACTCCTTGTTCCAGTTAATTAGTTGGGAAACTCTCTCTCTCTCTCTCTCTCTCTCTCTCATCTTCTTTTTTCTTCTCTCTTGATTTAAAACCTTGCTCCTTATAACTACTTCAGCTCCATATTTCTCGATTTTACAACTGGTTGTCACCTTTAATTAGTCAATCTTCTTTTTTCCCAACCATCTGAACTCCATATTAGAAGTTTTGCCCTTAATAGTTTCTTTTATATTAATTACATAATTATTCTTAAACAAATTTCCCTTATTGAGAATTTTCTTGAGGTTTTCTTCCATCCACTAGAGAGAGAGAGCAATAAAAAATTGATGCAGTCAAAAAACCCTAAATAAGATTTACCTGAATTCTGATTTTGATTTGGTAGGCTAAGAGAGCTGGTTCAAAGCTGAAGAGTCGAATTGTTGCTGAGCAATCAATAACTAAGTGGTCTGAGATAATTGAGCATATGGAAGATCAAGTGGCTGCAGTTCTTCAAGAAGAGAGGTCTTAGTATTTTGGTTTTAGAACTTTTTCATCTTATTTCTCATTGGAATGCAATAATAGATTTTGAATATATACAGTGAAGAGAGAGCCCTACGAAAAGCTGAAATGGAAGCAACAAAGGTTTGTAAATTTACATATGTGCTACTTTTCATTTGAAATCATTTGTATACGGTTGTACTTCCATGATAAATGAGTTGAATATTTGTATGTGATCTTTCTATTATTTTGACAAAGTCAATGTTTTGAAGCTCTGTATTCTCACTTCCAAAGTATCCCTTGTATTCTGATTTTTCTTTGGTTAATTGTAATTAGTTGATTGTTCAGATATCTTTTTGAGCTGACATAAGTTGGTGCACCTCTATGATGTGAACAGGCTGAAAATTTGATTGCATATAAGGATGAAATTTATTCACGGCCCAAAAAGACCTGGTTTGTTACAGAAAAAGAGAAGAAGCTTGTCTCAAAGGCTGCAAAGGTTATTTATAATCACCTTTTTTTATTATTTTTCAAAATTTTGAACAGAATGAAATTTTGCATCTTGACTAGTATGTGACTGGTTGGATAAATGGTTGGCTCATCTTTTTCCGGATTATTGACAATGGTCTTGACATGGTCAATTGAAAACCACATGCATACTTCTCAATTGTTTTTTTTCTATTGGCACTGAGTGTCCGAAAACAATGTCCCGACTAATCCTAGGGGTGCACAAGCCCTCAGCAAGGAGTTTCCCGCAAGTGCACCTAGGGTAATTCAAGGGGAAGCTCCCTCAGTTCGATGGCCCCTAGAAATTGTTTGCACCCAAGAGGGATTTGAACCTTAGACCTGGAGGGAGCAATTGTGCTTAATGTCTCTGCATGATAGGTGTTGCAGTTTCAATACCACTTGATTGTTTCTGTACTCTTATAAAAAATATCATTTCTACTTATAAAAAATATATATATATTCTATATATATATAAATATATATAATGACCCCAGAAAACCTTCTCCCTAGTAATGTCATTTTTTACTTCACTTCTCCAAAAGGGTGCTTATACAAATAGTGTTTTGTTCTCTGCTGGATATTCAAATTCCCATGCAACCCTTGTCGGTCAGACGGTTTTACTTTTTGTATCTTGTATATTCTCCTTTACTAGGGTTTGCCCTTTTCTTTTATCTTTTGTGAAATTTTGTTATTATATATAAAGCAAAAGGGTATACTATTTTCGAGGTTCTTCTACAGTGTGATCCAAGTGTTCGATCTCATGCTTTCAAAGAGAGCAAAATCTGAGCACTATTTTCATAAACTATAGCTAGCCATTTTTTATGGTGAACGTCTGTCTCCCTCTCTATTTGCTCCCTGCCCCCAGGCTTCTTCCCAAAACTTCCCCCTCTACTTTTTCTTTCCCCTTGTATCGTCTTATCTCCAGTGGAGTCCTCTATTTCCAAACACTTCCATTTGGGTTTTAGTTTAACTGACTGAGACATGGCATCTGCAACATTATCAACAGGCATCTTTGGAAAAAGAAAACAATCCTGGAAAAGACTTAATCAGTGTCCAACAGGCCGAAGACCTCAAAATGAAGGAAAAGAGGAAGCGAGAGCGTGAGGTGCTTATATCTTGTGTATCTGAGCTTGTTTATTTGATGATTTTTGTGAAAACTTTTGTTGATAGTACAATATAACTCATGCTCTTGAATGCTATATGTTGAATAGAAAAATTTGCCTCGGAAGAAGCGTCGAAAATTGGAAGCAGCTAGAGAAATGTTGGAGGATGAAAATCAAATTAGCAAATTAGAAGAAGTATGTTTCTCCTGACTCTGTGTTTGTGTGTGTGCGTGTATTTTTTGATTCCCATAAATATTGAATAGTTCTCATACTTTTATCTTATTAAAACGCAGCTTTTAGCAACACAAAAATTATCTGGACTAACAAAAAAAGAATCAGAAGCTTTCTGGGACAAGTGGATGACTAAACCTATTTGTATACTATGAAGAATGTGCATAATTGGATATTATAACCTAAAGAGTAACGAAAATTTTGCTAGATTTTTTTTTTAATTGCCATTGTCAAATTTTGGTGCAACCTTTCGATCTGCCTGTGTTTATTATGCATGCCGGCAATTCGAAATTTATGTCAATATGATTCTTACATTGTAACATTTATAAACATTATCTATGCTACATTGGCACATGCATCCACACTCGCTCAACTTTCTCTGTGATCTGTGGCCTATCTTCTGTTTCTTGGTCCTTATAACTCAATATCTGAGCTGATTTTTGTCCAAGGTTACTTCCACTTCTTTGTGTCAACACAATTGCCTTGCTTGCCCTTTCAAGTGATAGATATTATTATCAACTGCAGCTTTTTTGTTTCTCTTTTGTTACCTTACATTTAAGTGTTGCCTGTTTTATTAAGTTTGTCATAAGGTGGCGCACACTGTCTAATTTGTAAGAACTGCAGGGTAATGGGAAAATGAATAAAGAAAAGACTGGAAAGTCACTTGTCGATGTGGGTTACCGACGGGCGAAAGCAGTGAAGGCTAAAAAGAGGGCGCAAGATGCTGGCAAGATTGTGAAGAAGACCAGTAAGAAATCAAAACCTCTAACCCAAAAAACTCATTCAAGAACAGAAGAGATGCGGGAGCTATTCCAGAGTGACATGAGCGATAGAAAGCAGAACAGAAACGTCACTGCACCCAAGAAAAAACCCAAAAGTTCATTTAAGAGCAAGTCAAGGTATGATTTTAGCTTGCAATCCTTTTCACCTTTCTAGATCAGATTTGTGTTCGTACACATTTCTTCTTCTATATATATATATATATATATATATATATATATATATATATATATTTTAAGAACTATGTTATGTTCTAGCTCTAGTTTATATTTTAATTGAGGACTATGTTTAAATGCTTATGTGGTGGAGCCATTGCCAGGTACCTTCGCCCATTATTTGGCATCTTACGTATACTTACCGTACTTGTATTCTATGTATTGTGGGGGAATTTGCATTGATAAATGATAATGCCACCAATGCTTGCTGCATGGGAAAACTCACTGGTATTCAATTTCTTTCTCCAGGTACAAGCGCAAGTAGCAAAATATCAAGTCGGTGGCTAAGATTTCCCATGACATAACCTCTGTGCGAAGGAATGGACGGACTTTCTATGGAATTTTCATTTGAGCATTTATTATCATCAATTTTGTTTTTTTATAAATTATTAGGATGTAACGTCAAGTGTAACATTAGCAGTAAAGAAAAGGTTTAGGTTTCCAAATATTTATGAAACTGAAGATTTATTTTGTTCTCCCTCCAATATAAGTCTAGACTTATGCTAACACTTAAGATAGGATTGTACATCTGGGTTCTGGCCGGTAGATCTGGGGTTTTGAAACCGGGCCGGAATCCGGATTGAAATTGATTTTTAAAAACACAAGTTTTGGATTGTACATTTTTTTTTTCTTTTTTTAAAAAGAAAATTAAAATCATAATGTTATGAATATTTCTTCATAAAAAAAATGTTGATGCAGCATTTAAACTTTATTTATTTAAATTTTTAAAATAAAATTGTTTATAAAATAATATAATTTATATGAAAACCACATATTACATGTTTATATGCATTTTGAATTTTCAAGAATCTCAATTAGTAAGTAATTTTAACCCAGCTTAATTATGTTTCTTTCATGGTCCATAATTCTCAAGATCAAGTACAGGTACCTATGTCTCTTCGATCCATTACAATGCATGTAATGTTTAAAAGAAAATTAATAAGAAAATAGGTAATGGGTCAAAGAACATGTTCATGTTCATGTTCCTTGATCATTAATAAAAAATTATGTGGAGAAGAAGAAAAAAAATCATTAAAATAGATGATTCATTAAATATAATATACATTTTTCTTTTGAAACCCGTATCCGAATTAGATGTATCCGAGTTTTTCTATGCAGATATTAGCCTGGATTTATTCCGGCCGGATTTCGAACCAGGACGGAAAAAAAATTGGCCAAGATGAACAGTCCTAATCGTAGACCAGAAGAACTGTCAATTAGGTGCCGCAGATGAAATCGCGTTCCATGCGGTTTCCAGCGGATCCAAACGTGAAATTTCCAGGCCCCGTGTCCAGAAATTTCTAGCAATTAAGATCGGGACAGATAAACTATTGAGAAAAGCCATACGTGTAACGTGAACTCGATTTATTCTCTTGAAACTTGAACTAGAGAGAGAAATTACAGCTAAATCATGCGGGCTGGAGGCCGGTGCCGAACGGAGGGAGAGGTGTGCGTGCGTCAGTATGGGTTAGCTAGCGCCGGAATGGGTTTCACATTTCAGATCGATTTCCTTTCTTTTGTTTTGTTTTGTTTTTTTTAAAGGGTAGCTACAATGCCTTCAATTTGGCCCCTCGGTATGCTCCTAATTCAAATGTGTAATGTTAGATACAATTATAAATTATGCAAGTATCGTATACTCCTTTAAAAAAAAAAAAATGGAATCTATTATTAAAAAATTAATTTTTTCATGTGGGTCTCATCTTTATTTATTTTTTTTTAAAGGAGTACGCGGCGTTACGCATTCCATGACTGCAAATATCATTTCTCAATTCAAATTCTACTTTTCAATCTATTTTAAATTTGTATTTCAAATATTTTTTCAATATTTTTTGGACATGTTAAAATATTTTTTTAAAAAAATAATAATATACCAATAGTCACTTTTTTAATAATGAGTAAGCAAAACTTTTTTTAAAAAAAAATAAATATATGAACTGTCAAAATAAGATAACTAAATGAAGAGTATACGAATAATATTCTTTTTTGAGTCCCGCTAGCGTGCCGCCTAGCTTTGACCGCTAGACGTGCCTGCTAGTACAAAATCACTTTTTTATTCTTATCTTTTTCTTTTTTATATTTTTCTAATATATTTAATTTTTTTAAAAATATATATATACTAATACACTAAAAATTATTTTCTTAAACATTAAATAAAAAAAATAAAAAATAAATATTTGAGTGGTCAAAATAAGAAATAAACTTAGGTGGCATATTAATATTTTCTCCTTTTGTTTTTAATAAAATCGCGTGGCGTGGTAGCATACGGCAGTGGATGTAGAAGTTAGAACCATTACGGTGTAGTAAACAAACATTTCCTGACTTGCGGTACACGAGAGAGCTCCCCGAAAGCGAAATCGTGGATTCAACGTATTTCCATTGTCCGTGTTTGACGAGGTCATTGAGACCTGACTTGGTAGTAAGTTACGTTTGGACGTAGAAATTAATGAATTGAATTATGCTGTGAATATTAATATTTTATGAATAGATTGATTTAATTTTTAAAAAATGATAAAGTTACTAATAACTAATTACTTGTATACAACTATTTAATAAAACAAAATTATTTTAAATTTTATTTTGACTTTTACTTTTGATTTGATGGGTTTAAATATAGAACAATGTTATGGTGACTACCAAATGTGCATATTAGTACAAATAAGTTTTTTTAATTTTCTTTTATCATTTTTTAAACATCCTTAACCATTAAGAAAATACATATATATTCACTAATAGTCATTTTTTTAATCATTAAAAAAAATAAAAATATATGAATGGACACATTTGGTAGGTATATTTGGTAGTCATACTATCATTTTTCTTAAATATAATAAAAGATATTATTATTTTTAAAGTTGTCTATAAGTTGTGAATGAGTTGTTAGCTTATCACTACCCTAAACTTTTTAGGTTGAAATGTATGAAGTAGGTTGAGATGAGTTTAATTTTTTATGAAGAACTGAAAAGGTAGTGGGTTCCATCAATAATTAGTTTGAGATGAGTTGAGTAATTGGTTGAACGACCAAACATAACCTAAAGTCTTCTATCCTATATTATATAATCTCATCTCATATCATTTCAACATCCAAAAACTATAAATACAAACACTTTTCAATTTCAAATCTTTAACTTTTTCATCTAATTATTACATAATCATTTTACACATAGATTATATTCTACAAGATAAAATAGATAATTAGCAGCGTTCTTAAGCCAAGAAATAAAATTGGAACATATATATACTTCTAGAAAAAAAACCACTTCTCTAGTATTCTGATTGTGTGCAATGTTATACGTTATTTTAAATTTGTTAGTGTATTACAATGAATCTATTTGTAGTGAGACTGTTTATTGTATTCTATTAACTATACTGTTCGTTTATGAATAATAATAATAATAATGTATGAGTCACGTAATAGCAATAACTCAAGCTCAAAAAAGTCAAGACTTGAATGCCTAATATGTTATTGTGGTATTAAAGCATATCAAAGAACTGTCCATGCACCTATCAAAAAAAAAAAAACTGTCCATGCTGAGGAAAATGAAGGGCAGCGATTTTTTGGATGCTAAAACTATATGGTGAAAAATTATCTTCTTGCCCCTATTTCATTTGTGTTTATTGTCTTGTATGCTAATATGCATCGTGTCAATTTTATAGGCTGGGCATCAGGAATGGATATACAAATCACTCGACATCGACTAAAAACTGAAGTTGAAAGGCGCAAGAGAAAACTTGAGAAGACTAGACTAGTTACTAGTTACATACTTACAATTTCCTTTTTTTTTTTTTTTGGGATTACTTATATCCACTTGTTGGTTCAAAGGAAAATGTTAGTAATTTAATGCTATAATAAAATAAAATTAGGAAATTAGTCTTTGATGTGTAAAATATTTTAGTTCTGTATGGGCATTAGTTTGTAGTCAAGATTCGGGAGTAATTGATTCAATGAGATGTTTTTTTTTATCATCTATCCATTGATGCTATGATATTTTCATGTTCAAGTAGTTGGATTCTTTGTGGAGGAAAATTCCATGTTTCATTTCCTGTATGTTTTGCTATACCTTATTTAGTTTTTTTTTTTTGGAGCTTCACTCTCACAATACATAGCTCCTGTATTTGTATGTAAAGATGCTGCAGATTTGGGTGTTTTTCTTATTGCAGATTTGCAGGTATTAAAACCCCATGATTCTAACATTTACTGATTCTAAATATTACTCTCACTTGGAACTCATATAAGGTTAACATGAGAAACTCAGCCACAGGATTTTTGGTGAGAATTTGAAAGATTTCATCTTAATCGAGTGCAAAAGCACTAAAAAGCTGATTGGATAGTGAGATGAGATGTTTTTAAATGAAAATTAAAAATTAAATAAAATATTGTTAGAATATTATTTTTTAATATTATTATTGTTTTGAGAATTGAAAAAATTGAATTGAGATTTAAAAAAATTGAATTATTTATTATATTTTGTGAAAAAAATTTAAAAAAATTGTAATGATGAGATAAGATGAGGTGATTTCTTAATCCAAACGGCCCCTAAATCAATTGTGCTATATGACAGTAACCCTCCCAGTAGTTCAAGGTTCATACTGTTAAGTGATCCAAATGACCAAACCAGAGATTGAAACTTGAAAATATGACATACATTTGGAGAAAGTATATAACTGGTAGTATTCTTGTTGAACCATCAAAATAAACCTGTACAAGTATATTTTGCGTACGCAACCTAAAAATGACTCATTTAGAAAGGGAAAAAAAGCGTCATCCATTCTCCAGAAAAAGCGTCAGAAAAATGACTCATGCTAGTGTTATCATGTACAAACACCTTTAACTAAAATTATTTACAAAAGCATTCATTGTCTTTCCAACAACGCCTATCATCAATTTCAACTACTAAAACACAATCAGCACCAAAACTTTACCAAAATATTGCATTAATGGAACTAGCTGCTCCAAGCATGTTGTCCACATCAATCTCCACCAAAACATAGCAATCTTCGCCAAAACATAGTCATCTCTATCAATGGAACTCTAGCTTCAACTGCTCTAGCCGACTGATCAATTTCCCACAATTGCTCTCGGTCTTTGCAGCATTCGAACATAATTCATAGAAGCAATTTTGAATCCTATCATACCTTTGTCTCTCGGAGTTGCTAGTTGCCTCATAACTACTTTTGACAAAGGTGTATTTTCGCTTTATATCCTTCCTCCACCGATCCAAGATATATTTTGATGGTACTGTACTCTTGCCTAACTGAGTCAGGATACGAAGAGCATGTCTGCATAATATGCCCCTAAACTCAAACAACTTGCAACTGCAATTAACCTCCATAAGATCTTCATCTAGTTTGACAATGTAGTTTGCACGTTTTATTAATTCATCACTCACTTGAACCTCATCGGCAACTATGTACGTATATTTACCACCCTCGCATTCCAAAAGCGACGTAGTCAAATATAAAAATCCTCGCAATTCGTCTTGTACTTCTTTGAATTTGGCAATTGTGTATGCTTTTTGAAACTGCTTCTCAAGCGGATAGTGACTGATGCAAGGAATCTCGGTGTTAAATGAATTGAAGTCAGCAATAGCTTCATTCTCTACCTTTCTCCTAAGGGCTGAATCGTACTGATCAACAAATTGTTTCAGAGTGGTCTTGGAGTTAACGTAGTTATCAAAAAATGCATTAATGCCTTCACTCCGTTGTGCAATTGACATTCCAGCCCAAAATGTGTCTCTAACGTAGGCCGGCACCCAAAAATGCCTATCACTATAGAGTGATCCCAACCATGCATTCTCATGAAGATCATAGGTATTGAGCAAATCGCACCAACGTTCTTCGAACTCTTGCTCACTTAAGGAGTCATACACGCACTTCTGTAGAGTACTCTTGATCTCTTCATATCGAGAATGTGATCCAAGCTTTTTAGGAATCTTTTTCATTATGTGCCACAAGCAGAAACGATGCCTAGACGTTGGAAACACCCTCGAAATTGCAAGTTGCATTGCCTTGTCTTGGTCTGTAATTATTGCATTTGGTGGTTGGTCATTCATACAGTTTAACCATGACTCAAACAACCACTCAAAAGTATGTGTGTCCTCATCGGATATCAATCCACACCCAAATAAGATTGACTGGCCATGATGGTTCACACCCACAAACGGTGCAAAAGGCATATTGTAGGCATTAGTCAGGTATGTTGTGTCAAATGTAATCACATCCCTGAATGATTGATAAGCTGCTCTACTTCGGGCATCTGCCCAAAACACATTCTTTAACCTCAAGTCATCGTCCACGTCCATCTCATAGTAAAAATCTGGATTTTTTTTTTGCATTTGTCGAAAGTAGTTACATAGAGCTTCAGCACCTCCAATCCCAAGGCGAAGTTGTCGTTCTTTGTCAATATAGTTTCGACACTCCTCCATAAATGGCACATTCTTGCACCCCCCGGCTTCAACAACTAGAGACTTGAAGTTTTTTTTCATTCGTATTCCTACCTCATCATTTATTTTAAACCTCTTAGACACACGAGCATCAACCTTCTTAAAGCATCTGAAATGTCTTGCCTTTTCCGGACTACAAACATGTGTGTGATCCAAGTTTACTTTAGACAGGGTATATCCACCTTCATCATTCAGTGTCGCATTAATCCTAGCCATACACCCTATCTTCTCTGTTTGTCTTGGCTTGAGAACATTGGCAGCCTTACTCTTTGATGTGCCTTGTCGCGCACATACCAAGGTAAACCATCTGACATTCCCATCATCTCCCTGTTTAGAATTCCTTTTACATACCCCAAACCCCTTCTGCTTACCATACTTCATATAGTAAGACCAAACTTCTTCTGCAGATGAAAATGTCATTCCAACCTTCGGTTCTTCAATGGTTTCATTGTCATCTTGCTCATTATCAACCCCTACCTCATTATACTCATTATCCGAGAGATCCATCTCGGAATCTATTGCAAGTCTAGCCTTTGAACTGTGTAAGAAGATCCTATCACTCAAAACAAAGTCAAAATCACCAATAATTTCAACTTCAAAGCATTTATGTGTTGAAGAAATAAATGATCAAAAAGGCGCACGCACGCACACACACACATAGATATATATAAAATTGACCTATACAAAATTTTGGACGCCATCATTCCAAGTTGAGAAATTTTAGTTGTTTCGTCTCGAAATTTTAGCTGTGGTGAACTAAATCATGAGGGGTAGTTGGCAATTAGGGAAGCAGGGTTAATTACGTACGAGAAAAAAGCACATTGAATGCAGCTTGCTTACCTCTAGCAGCTTTTCTCTTCAAAAACTGATCTAAACTTGAATATTAATGGAGACCATGTTCAAAGTTGTTTACTGATATTGGGGCAACAAAATCCTTAAAATTCCAATTTTGTGGGCTCTTCTCTTTTCTTTCTGTTAATTAGCTAATAATTCACTTTGAACAAATCGAGCATGTTTATAATTGGGTTGATGTTGAAAGAACCTGAGTATGAGTATGACCAGCTGTGTGAATGAGTATTCTAGTGCATGAGTATGCAGACCTAAGTATTCTTTCGACTTTCTGTAAAGACCCATGTACAAGGTGGTCTTAAGTCCTCTAGTACAAAACATTAATCTTGTAGCTAGGTTATCCCTTCATACATACATACATATATATATATATATCAATCAAACTTTATCCTTCTTTCTCTTTGCTAATCAATTAAAATCTCACCAACAAGTTGACTGACACCCTATTGTGTTACAAAGTGTTGGCGTCTGATTTTCAAATCTCAACAGAGACAATAACTTCTGTCACTAAAATGACAACACTACCATTAGGTAAACAAAAAAAAAAAACTGTGGTCCAAAAACGTTTGGTATAGCTGCGAAGGGAGTAACAGAAGTGTCTCTGCACACAAAAATGTAACTCAAGGAATTCGTGTTCAAAGAATTTCTAAATCAATCAATTCGTGTTCAATTAATAGACTCAAAGCATCAACATTCCCAAGGAGATGAAAAAATGTAAACAAAAAAGGGTCCTGCTACAGGGACCTACAGGGACCGATAGCATTCATGTTCAATCAAGGAATTTGTAACTGCCCGAATTCGTGTTCAGCTTAGAATTTCTAAATAAAAAAATTCGTGTTCAACTTTGAATTTCTAAATAAAAAATGTAAACAAAAAATGGAGGAAAAGAAGATCTACCGCTCGGATTTGTGAGGGGAGCGAGGGAGGAAGCAGGGGAGCCGGCTGGGAACGAAGATCTTCGCGGGAAATGAAGTTCTGCCGCGCAGAGGAAGGATGGCTGGCGCCGGACTCACTGATAGTGACGGAGGGAGGGATGAGGGAGAGGGTTTAGGGTTAGGGTTACGTACAGATTGGGGGTGTCCGTGTATCGGGCACTGCCATCAGATCATACCATTTTCGTATTTTTCGTTTTGTTTCAGGGCTTGTTTGTAAAAGAATCTCATTTCAAAATCTTAGTATTTTTCGTTTCGTCTCATCTCATATTTTTGAAAGAATTTTGCTATATAAAAATAAGTTTATGTACCAATCTACGTACTAATGTTATTGTATTCGTATTATAAATTTAAATTAATATTATTTTCAATAAAATCTACTTTCTAACCAATCATATTGAATAAATGCGCACATTAGTGTACAGAATCACTTACAATTAAATTTTTTTTTTAAACATTAGTCAAACTTAAATATTTTCCAATTATTTATTAGAATTTTTTTAAAATTTTAAATAAAAATTAAAAATTTTTCTTATATTTAAATAAAAATAATATTAAAAAAATATATTTCAACAACATTTTAATTTTATAAAATTGGCATGCCAGGTCAGCGCCCCCATTCCTTTCCCTCCCGAAATCGATGTGGTCAGGTTAGCCATCCTCCACAGCAGACAGCGTGCCGTCCGATACTCATTACCCCAACGTTATTTCGGTCCCTTGAAATCGTCGGTCCCAAAACCATTACTCGTTCCTTCAACCTTTCGTCACCGGCCAGCACCGTAAACATCGAGCAAATCCATTCGGGTCCGAAGACGCTCTCCTTCCGAGTAAGCACAAATGACATCCCATGTGTATCTTGGACCTCTGTGATTGAAATGCTTAATTTACACTATTTCACAATTTGATTGCTGGTCTAAGGAATTGTGGGTGAATGCTCTACAGAATTGTGTTTTTTTAATTGATAAACCTAGAAATTTGAACTCCAGACAGTGAATTGTTGCTCTACTACTTGAAAGTTGAAATCTGATAGGCACGCACACCACATAATTGAAATTCCTACAACCGATATGAATAAAGAGCAGTTGCTAGTTGATGGAGTCTGATTTTTCTTCAGTTGTGCTATCTAGAAATCTCATTATTTTGCACACCGTGTACACCGAGTGACATGGCTATTAAAAAATAAAATATTCTAAATATAAGTCTCGTATTCTTGTACACCACTTAAAATACATAATTTTTTTTTTTACCCTCATACTTCATATTTTATATTTCATTCTCCCCTTGCACACAACTCAAAAGAGGGTGTACGAACATGAACATGAGGCGGAGAAGAGGTTCGAAATTTTCAAGAGGACTTTCGATCTTGAGACAATGTTCCTTCGTCCATGTATTGGAGGAACAAGGGGGTTGTAACCAATGTTTTGAATACCGTACCGGTGACCATTTCAGTCGAGGCATTGAAAGAGATATTTCGGTACTGATACCATTTTGAAATAGTCTATATAGGAATAAATTATATATATAAATTATATTCCAAAATAATAGTCTATATATGAATAAATTATATATAAATATAAATTATAAATACTCTGGTATGAATTGAGAGTAAAAAAATGAGCTTGTAGTTTAAAGAAATGAAAAAAAGAAGAAGAAAAAAATAAAGACCGAAATATCGGTTAGTACGGACTGAAACGGCTGAAATTCTGATTGGTACAAAACTATACCCTTCTCTATACTGATTATATCACAGAAACGAAATATTTCGACCGTACCGGCTAGTACGGTACAAAATTCAAAACATTAGTTGTAACCGGCATTAAGGACCAGGGGTAAGTTTTCATTCTGTACATTCTGGTTTAAGTTTAGGACCAGAACTCAAAGAGCAAGGGAGAATAAAATATCAAATATGAAGTATGAGGGTAAAAAAGTAAAATCATGTATTTTAAGTGGTGTGCAAGAGTGTGTATATATGTTTATAATTATAATTATATATATATATATATATATATATATATATATATATATATATGGTGACGTAAGTAAATAGGTCAAAGTAGTCGCATTAAATCCATAAATGTTATATCCACTTCTAGAGTCCAATTTGAAGAATGGTTGATGAAAGAGAGGCTCGTAGTCATGATTCAATTGCCCATTTGAGTTTTGTTTTTCATAGTTTTACAGCCTAAGTACGACTTCTCTGCACGTTATGGTATCAGCTTCGTTTTTAAATTAGACCTCTCCAAAGGTCAATAACGTTGCTGAGATACTAATTAAGAACGGGTAGTGCTACACTTACAACTTTATTACTATCTATCTACTACTCAAGTGTATTTTAAGTTTTTTTTATTTTTTTATCATTTTCTTTTAAGTATTTTTTTAACATCCTTAATCATTAAAAAAAATTAAAAAAATATATAACTTTATTAATAATCATTTCCTTAATCATTAAGTAAAATAAAAAATAATTTAAATATAAAAAAGTAATAGTAGAGTAGTAACCCTATCATTATTCAATTAAGAACTGCTCGACCATGGCCATACGAGATAAAGAGTTTGCTGACAAAGTAAGTAATTGGTTCAATGTTCATTGAAACCAAGTGAGAAGTTGCTTGTTCGGGGGAACTTTGATACTCCGTTTAGATTTAGAAATGAATTGAAATGATTTATGAATACTATTAAAATTTATGAGTTAAAATTTGTGAATAGTAATGAGATTTTGACTCATCTCTTAATCTAAACCGGCCTGATAGGTGGCTCATTGTTACTGGAGCAGAGAAGATGGCTCAACTGTTGTGGCCCTTGGATTGGATTCATCCTCTACATGCCAATGCCCCTAATATACTTGCTATATTACTTCTCAACGGCTCCACCATCCCAAAGCATGCAGCATGCTTACTTTCGACCATGCATTTCTTTTTGCCGACGAAGCTGATTTGGCTTTAATAATTAGGTTGATTAAAATGTTTTAACTAAGCACTCTCACAAGTTGATTTGAGTGACTTAATGAGAAGAACTTGTTGCAAGAGAATTTGGGTTTGATAATGCAAAACTACCTGATTCTACATTGATATTCCTGAATTATTTCAAAAAGGTAGATCAGTACAAATATGTCATGAAGCAACAAAATTTACTTGAATTAGGATTATATTGTGCATGTAATGATATTTTAGCCACAACTTACCGAATTCGGAAAGCACTTTTCAGCGCATATGTTTCGACCGCAAAATCGGCCATTTTCTCTTGAAAATATCAAAGTACTTTCCATTTTATCTTTTTAAGAAATATTTCATTTTAATTTTTGGACGTGGTTTTAATTCTGATTTTCGCCAAATTTATGGCGGGATTCTTGTTCAATTATGTATTTAATTTTTATAAAATAATAATAATTCTCTTTATAGGCAAAACTTTCATAATTTCAGGATTTCTCTGGCTATTTTGGATACTGGCTTGTGGGCTTAACTTTAGATTTTATCAATGAATGTATTTCCAAAGTTTTTCTCTGTCTTGGTGTCTCATTTCAATCTTTTAAGTTCTGTTGATTAACTAGTCGTCAAGATAATCTTAATTTTCTTGAAGTAGAACCCTATTGCTAAAAGCCAGCGAGTTGAATAAGGGGATGTTTGGAAACCATTCTCATCTCATTTCATTTTATCTCATTTTCTTTCTGAACATCACTCAAACATAAATACTTTTAAATTAATCATTACAATATTTACAAACTGATTATTACAACTTTTCTAAACTTCCAAATAAAAAATAAAAATCAATTCAACTTTTTACAAGTTTCAAAATAAAAATAATATTAAAAAAGTATATTCTAACAAAATTTTAATTTTATAATATTTTTTATTTAACTTTTTCTCTCTCATTTTTTAAAATCTAAAAAATACTTAACTTATTACTACTATTCACAAATTATCTTATTAGTATTCACAAAATTCTCATTTCATTTTATTTCTCAAGACTATTAGAGAGTCTGGTACATGTTGGGGAGGAGAGGATTCCATTCTAACTAAAGTCGTCACCATAACTTGTCCCAATGCCAGGTTCTCTTTCTAAGGGTTTTTTGTCTTTTTTCCTCTTTTTTCTTTCTCTCTAATTTCCAACAATAAATGACAAATGTTGTAGAGCATGTTTGTGTGTTTTCCTTAAGGTTGTAGTTGCCGTTGTTTTGAGAAGTTACTTTTTAGATTCCTTGTTCATCTAATATCCCTTCACTTGACTCGTGCATGACCTCCCTCCCTTAAGATTCTATTTAGTTTTCATATTCATTATATTTATAAGTTGACGTGAATGACAGCTCTTTAATTTACACGTGATTCACAACAATCGAAATGGGAAAACTTACCTGCCATAGCCCTATTTTAGCATGCTAGGCTTGCAACATAAGTTTTTTTTTTTTTTTTTTATATTATTATTATTTTTTTATTTATAGAAATAGACTTCATTTATTCATGAAAGTGAAATTACATATGTGACCTGATACATACAAGGAAAATTTCAAATTACAAGCTAACTACTCACGATTGGGATTTCACCAGTACACAAATTCATTTGTGACTGGTATAGTCTTAACTTCTATGACTCTCTACAGACAATCGTCTGAGAGACCACACTCTGCCTAAAATAGAGATTTCAAACCTCACCTCCAGAAAAGGAGAGGACTTTCACTCTATAAACAAAATGTCCAATAGACTATTTCTTTTTTATTTTTACCCAAACAAAAGGAAGTAACAATAAACATAAATATAGATGTGAAAATGACGGATTACAACTGTAGATCCGAATTTTCAACTTGAAGGAAAGCAAAATACAAGAACCAAAGAGACTATGGTGGCGCATGAGAGCCACGCACCACGCTAGGAGTGTGGCGGCCAATCGAGTCTGAAGAAACCGAGGTCCCTAGTCCAAGAAACGGCGCACGTGGCGGCATTAGAAGCTTTTAGTGTGGTGGCGCGTAGATCTCACACGCTGCTATTACCCGCGCGTGTAACTCACACATTGCTCCGTTCGACAAAAGCTTTCGACCGTCCGAAAGATCGACAGCTTAGAAATCCTGCGGAGGAGTGTGTAGTGGTCGTTGGGCTTCAGAATGTAGCAGATTGGCGTTTCGCCATACTTTATACAAAAAAATAAACAAAAATGAAAAAATAAAGGACTACACTATTTCTAGTGTAGCCAAATAAGAGGAGAGAGAGAGGAGTCGAAGCTCCACCCCCTAGGTTGGTTTCTGCTGGGGGCTCTCGGAGAGAAAAGGGAAAGAGAGCTTTCAAATAGGTCCACTGCAGCACGCCACGTCGGTATAACATAAGTTATTTTAGTGGCTTAAGAAGGGTAGGCTAGCAGCATTGCCAGAGGCTGCTGATTTCTTAATTTTGAATTTTTCGATATAACGTGTCAATGATATAAAGTGTATATCTTTCTTCATTTTACCACGTGAAATATGGGTACGCTGCGCGTCTTTGCATTAGCTGATCAACGACGTTCATGCAAGTAGAAAAACAACATCATGTTTATAAATCATTTACTAGAAATCCTGGAAAAGATATTATGAAAAATTTTATTTATTATTCTTACACCATATGTTTATATATATTACTAAATGTACACCACACAGGTGTACATGACAATGTTTATAATTTATAAATAATTAACTATAGTCTGTCCTTTATGGCATAACAGACTACAGAGATACAAAGAGCAGAGCGCTTTTTCTCATTGTTACATTACTTTCGTAACTTATGTTTAGAAGAAACCAAAAATGAAAAAGAAAGAAGAGAGATTAATGGGCAGGAACCAAGCGTCTTGAGCAAATCGTGCAGTAGAACTTCCTCTTTGATTTGTGGGAAATAGGTAAGCAACAAAAGACTAAATGGGCATCATAGTCCCAGGCCAGCACCGGTCCTCCACAATATGGGCAGGCTGCTCCTGCTCCTTGTCTTCCGGTCACCTTTTCCCGCGTATCAATTACCGACAAAAAACCCATTCTTTCGAGCTTTTCTCCTTTCTCGCTTCAAATGCCTCAATTCCCTCCCACTTCTTACAAATCCCTTCGAGATGGAGATTTATCATGAATTTATTGAGTGGATTGCAAGCAGATGCTAGCAGTTGCCAGGAAATTCATTTTTCTTGGTCCGTTCTAGGCCAGCTATTTACATCTTGTTTCTTGGAAGGACCCTCGAACACGGCAAGAAAAGAAACTATAAACAAAAAAAAACAAAAAAAGGCTGACTGGGACAAGAACAATGAGTGTCAATGACGTTCTCCTGCCGATTTGACTTTGAACAATCCCTTTGAAGATTTGACCATTCCGTGTTTTACCATGTCGTTCACGGCGGGAGTATTTAAACAAACTTTGCATCGTAATTTTATGACGAGTAATGGTAACTTCACTTATAAATATATCAAAGAAGGAAAATGATAGGCACGGAAACAAGTAAGTTCGTGTGAGCAGCGAATTCTTTTTTATTTATTTATTTATTATTTATTTTTTTTATTGCACGAGTACTTGAGAACAACGTCCGGACTAATCTCGGACATGCACAAGCCCTCCGCTAAAAAAATTTCCTATAAGAGCATCTTCATTGGCTTGGTCAAATCCATCTTCAAAATTTAGCCAATATCACACTTCTTTGCATTTGCTTATTCCATTTAAATTCAATCACAACATTAGATTATCCATTCACTCTATATATAATAATAAAATATTATTAATTTAATAAATTTTTTATTTAATTTATTTTTATCACATTTTGTAGTTCTACTAATTAAATGTTAATAATAATTATATTCTAAGTAAATTAATATTAAAAAATCATATTTTTAAAAGTCATTTAATGCTAATAACAAAAAATATTTGATTAAACTCATCCAAATTTCTATCTAAGTTTCTTAATTACAAACCAAATAGTATTTTTGTTTGGAGAGAGAAACTATTATTTTAATGTGTGATGAACCAACATTAGTCTTCTTGCTTGTAGCTTAAATCTAAATTATTTTAGATATGTCCAAGCCAATATAGGGTCTTTTTGGCACAAATTATCCAAATTTTGGCTATCCTTCTCACCTTCTCATTTGGCCAAGCCAATGAGGATGCTCTAAGTGTACGGGTAATTTAGAGAGAAAATCTACCAATCCGATGATCTCTAAAGATTGTTTGCACTCAAGAGGATTTAAACCTTAAACTTTGGAAGAACAATTCTGCTATATACGGTCGCCAGCTACAGTCGCCGTGCAGTCGGCTGATGTAGACTACTGACGTGGCAGCTGCTGTTAATTAAAAAAAAAACAGAGTACAGTGCATTTCGGATTCCATTCCCATTTCACTTCTCCACTTCTCATCTTCTTCCTCTGATTTTCTTCAGCGAATTGTGCTTCTCATCTTCAGCCAGGGAGTTCTAGCCGCGAAAAGATCGTCTGAAGGGAGATCCGCCAAGTAATCCAGCCGTGGAAAGATTGTCTCCACGCAGTACCGTGGAACAGAAAAACCCCCGCCACTATTCACATCTGATTGAGTCAGCGTCTTTGCAAAGAAGGTCGGTTTTTCTTGCGCTTCAGACCCATTAATCCCTCCAATCCTATCATCTTCAAAGTCCGGCTCATTGGCATTCACCGGAACCAGTCTCATCTTTGCGAAAACCTCATCGGTCTCGGGATCGGCCATGTATTTCACTGCACAAACTTTGCAGGGAATAAATGGCACAACCCTTGCGCAGCTCCGGAAATCGACATTTTCACAGGCATGCTCGGCGTGCCCCTGAGAGAAGTAATACCTTGGCGTTGACCGAGGGCATTTGCACCATTCCACCGGTGTAGGCATGCCATAATTGAGGATCTAAGCACTTTTCCACCTCCTTTAACCTCTCCTTCGAATCCATAAATATAATCATTTATTAGAAGAGAACCCAAACCTATTTCTTACAGAAACCACAAATCAGCCTTCCTCTAAAAAGCATTTCTTCCCCAAGAAAAACAAACCCATGTATTAGATTTCATCTGGCAATGAAGAAAAACACTGGATTTCATGATTAACAGATTTCTCCCAAACCCATTTCGACTATTTCTCCCAAACCCAGTTTTCAGATTTTGTCCGAGTAGCTCTTGTAAACCTTTTGGATCTCTTCCATTCGATCTTTGAACTCGAATTTTTCATCAATCTTCAGAGGCTTTAGACCTTCAACCTTGGTTGCATACTCTAACTCTTCTTCTTCTAAAATAGTATGAAGTCCCCCAGTTATTTGATTCCTCAGTTCCATCTTATGAGTGACAAATAAATACACCTTTATGAGTTATCTTTGTGACTGCTAATTAAGCATGAAGAACTATAGATATAAAGAAGTGAAAAAAATGGAGGAGAAGCTGAGCAGTGCACAGCCTGAGAGTCAATATGCAATAAAGTTTTGTGAGTTTAGATGGTTTTGAGGAGGCTCGTGCGTGGAAGGTGCGTAAACGGAAACGCAGAGAGCATGAGGGAATTGAGGAGGGAAACTGAGGAAAGCCTCAATACGGTGCGCTCTAGTTTTTTGAAATGGTGCTTTTGCATTTTTCCACATCAGCCGGCGTTTACGCATGGCTTACATGAGGCGCTTGTACTCAGCATTTTCTTGGAAGAAACATACCACCAAAACTAAGGTCTTTACCACTTGAGCCAATCCCTAAGGATTTGAGCAGTGAATTCACTATTTACTCAAGGGGTGATATTCTTGCACAGGCGTCTTGTGGTCATAAGTATTACATTATATATATATTTTTTTGAAAGCAAATTGTCATTGCTTTTATTAGGAAATCATCAATCATTACAATATTTCTGTTTTAAAACCATATTCATAATCTGCATGGGACACTCCTCCATTCATATGTGCTCCTCTGGTAGTGAAACAACTATTTTGGCTAAGTGATGTGCAGCCATATTTGCCTCCCTATAATTGAAGGAAACCTTTCCAACCCAATTTGTTCTTCAGCTTAGTCTTAATGTCATGAATCAGAGGACTTGCTTCTGTCCAGCTATCTTGTTGATTATTGTAGCCTTAACTATCTCCTGACAATCTCCTTCAAATATAACCTTTGAGAAGCCGAGATCAAAGCATAGATTCATAGCTTTTCTTAATGCCCTTGTCTCATCAATTACAAGTTGAAGAATGTCATTAATATTGCAGCACAATGAAGCTTGAACATCTCCTTCAAAATCTCAAATAATCACTCATAGACCTATAATCTGAGCCTTAGCATCCACTACAGCATCCCAATTAACCTTCATGTGTTGCTCATCTGGGTTGCTCCATTTCCTTAGTTCCTTCTTTGCACCAACAGTTTGATTGGGATGGTTTGTGTTACTAGGTTGTTGAGCAGATTGATAATCTTCCAAATTCTTGACAGCTTTCTTGATAACTAGCTCTGGCCAATCAAACTTGTAAAAAATGAAAGCATTCCTTCTATTCCAAAGATTTCTCATAATAATAACTACACATTCTATCTCTCCATGTTACAGCTTTTCAATCAATGTCTGCCACAATTCCCAAACATTAGTATCTGCATCCGACCATTTTTTAAGGGGGCTGGACTCCTCACCCCATACATCACTAGAAGCAGGGCAAGACCAAAGAGTATGGATAGCTAATTCCTCTTCCCTTTCACAAATAGGACACAAAAGCCCTTCAACCTCCTTTCTTATAAACAAGTTTTTTCTTGTGGGAAGTAAGTCATGACAGGCTTTCCAAAGAAAATATTTTACAGATCCTGGCACATTAGATTTCCACAAAGACTTCCATGTTGGCTACTCGAATGATCCTGCTGAGGTTTCACCTTGTGATTTCCTGATTTTGTCCATTTCCAGATGATAGGCAGTTTTCACTTTGAAGATTCCATCTTTTGAAGGCCTCCATACCATCTTATCCTCAACACCTAGCCTGCATAGAGGTATGCTACTGATTATATCAGATTCATTCTAGTTAAAAATCTGATAAACAAGACTTCTATTCCAATCCCCATTGTCTTCATCAACCAATGCTTTGACTGTAGACTCTTTGTCGAAAACAGTGGCAGGAGATTGAATCGTGTAAGATACTGGAGAGGGAACCCATTTATCCCCCTAGATTTTAACCTGTGATCCATTCCCTACCCTCCAAAACAATCCCTCTTTGATTAAGCCCAAATATGATCTAATGCTTCTCCAAATGAAAGATGGTCAAGGCCCGAGTTGTGCATCCAGTAACTTGCCATCTTTAAAATATTTAATCTTCATGATCCGTGAGACAAGAGAGTTAGGTTGTTGTACTAGTCTCCAAATCTGTTTTGCTAATAGAACCTTATTAAAAGACTTTATGTCTCTAAATCTTAATCCACCCTTTGATTTTGACTCTCCCAACTTAGACCATTTCCTCCACTAGATTTTCCTATCATTGTGCTTATGACTCCACCAAAACCTTGACATAAGAGAAGCCATTTCCTTGCAAAGTCTCCTAGGAAGCACGAAGACACTCATTGAGTAAGTTGGAATTGCCTATATGACTGCTTTCAGGAGAACTTCCTTTTCTGGTTAAGAAAGGAAATTGTTTTTCTAACTATTGATCTTCCCCGCTTCCAAAGGTTCTTAAATGGTCATTATCTGGGTGAAGGGATGGACTGGGGTAGGTAGGGATTGCTATTGCTTTCGTATCGCCAAATCTTGTCCTTGATAACTCGAAAGGAATTGTATTTAGATTTCCCCACAAAAGATGGTAAACCCAAATACCTCTCATAACTATTGCTAATAGAAGCTCCAACCACTCTTTGAATCTGGTTTCTAAGTTTTGTACTGGTATTTGAGCTAAACAGAATTGAAGTTTTTTGTTTATTCAAACACTGACCAGAGGCCTATTCATACTTACTCAAAAGAGCTTGGGCTTTCTGCCACTTTGTCAGCAGGGCTCTACAAAATAGAATTGCTATCATCAGCAAATAAGAGGTAATTCACTGACTAACATCCCCTTGCCACTTTCACACCTTTAATAGCTCCTGAATTTTCAGCTGCAGTCAACATTGAGCTTAGGCCCTCAGCATAGATGATGAATAGGTGAGGAGAGATTGTATCTCCCTGCCTAATTCCTCTTGTGAGCTTGAAGATTGTACTAGGTTGTCCATTGATTAACACTACATAAGTCACTGAGGAAACACAAGCCATGATCAGAGAAATCCATTTTTCACATAAGCCAAGTTGTCATATCATTCCTTCTAGAAATCTTTACTCTATTTGATCATATGCCTTGGACATATCGAGCTTCAAAGCCATACTTCCAGTTTCCCCTCTTTGTCTAGTCTTCATGGAATGTAATGCTTTATTGGCTACGATAACATTGTCAGTAATCAATCTCCCCGGGATAAAAACACTTTGACTATTTGAGATGATATGAGGAAGAATCGTTTTCAACCTATTAGCAAGAGCTTTAGACACTAATGTATAGAGCACATTACAGAGGCATATTGGTTTAAACTCTCTAGCACATGTAGGGCTTTTGATTTTTGGGATCAAAGCAATATCTGTAAAATTAATACATTTATCAAAATCCACCCCCCCAATTAAGAAATTTTAAAGCAGCAGAACATACCTCATCTCCCATAATGTGCTAATAGGACCGATAGAAGCAAACACTGAATCCATCAGGGCCTCCAGGCCTCGATGGTGCAATTTGTTGTAATGCCTCTTTAATCTCTTCAGTTGTGAAAGGTTGCTGCAACTCTTCATTCATCTCAAGTGTGACTCGAGATCTAAAATATTTAATGCAGTCCTCAACTGCAGCTGATGAAGGGTTGATTGAACTAAATAGCTCACTATAAAAATGCTTAAACACCACTTCAATCTCCCAAGGTTCTATGACCAAACTGCCTTGAGAATCCTTAATTGATTTGATCCAAATTTTCTGCCTTTGTTGCGTAGCACATCTATGAAATTTTTTTTGTTCTTGTCACCTAAATGGTTCCAATTCCTTTTGGCTCATTCTTTCCATTTCATATCTTCTTGCTCAAGCATCAAACCCAACTCCTCAAACAAATTCTTGATGGCTACTGCATTATGAATGCCTTCATCTAATTGCATTCGTTTTAGAGGGCCAATTTTTTCTTCAATCTTCTTATTAGTATCCCTTATGGGTGGGCAGCAGGCCTCACACCCCGCTACCCTGCCCCGCATCTGGCCCCCTAGCAAATCCCACCCCGCATTTCCACTGTCCCGCACTTATATATTTTATTATATAAATATATATTTATACTATACATATTTATAAATATTTATTATTTGTACTATATATAAATATAGTAATATGTATTAAGTATGACTTTTACTTAATAATTTGCGTAAGTTTTAGTGTAGTACGGTGACCCTTTTAATAATTGCCAAGACAATACAAGAGTCCCACATTGTTTAAGTATGAGACTTGTATTGTTAATGAAATCTATAAAAGGGTCACCCTACTACACTACAACTTACACAAAATATGCATTAGTAATTTAAAAATTACATAGTTTTTTAATTATAGCCATATTTACAAATTTAAATTTACAATTTGGGTCCAAAAATGTGTTTTTGATCACTTTTGGACTCAAAAATAATTTTTGGGCCTAGTAGACTGTAGTCCATTATAGAAGTGGGCGGGGGGCGGGGGTGAAAACCCACCCCTAGTCCATGCGGTACAGGCAAGAAACCAGTAAAAAGGGTTTAGAGTAGCTGGAGAGGCAACATCTATAAGAGGGTACCATTAGTTTCTAGCAAATACAAAGATAAAAAAGAGATGGAGTAAACAGAGAGAAAAAAAAGGAGAAATGTATGCCTAAACCCTAGAATCACAGATTATTTACCCTCCCGCAGATCTGAGGGCTTCGCATCGGTGGACTAAGGGCGGCTTCTCGTCGAATGGACTGAGGGCTTCGCGTTGGTGGACATAGGGACCGAGGGTTTGGGGACTAATCTTGTCGAGAGGGCTGAGGTCGGTGGCTGTGCTTGGCTTCGAGCGCTGAGATTGAAGAAGAAGAAGGGCTGAGGAGGTTCAAGAGGGGGTTTTGAGGGCTTAGGGTCGGGGGGAACTGATTGACTGAGGGCTGAGAGACGTGCCTAGGAAATCGGTCCAGTGGTGTTAGTGAACCTGGTCAACACATCAGGTGTGCTATGACTGCTGCCAAACAGTGGTTGATGCCCATCACAACTAAGAAAATCAGTTTGACTCTTCTTCCCCACACCTTGCTCTAAAACAAAACCCTCTTGTCTAGTGTTTTTACGTTTTTCTATCAGAAACTATAAGTGTATGCGAAATATTTTGAGTTCTTGCATGCCTTTTCCAACTTCTCTAAATCCTCTGTTCTCCTCCATTGTTTAGCTTCAGTTACAACATTCACATTATTTTTGTTAGGCCCCATGGGCTTTTCGAATGGTATGGGCCTCAACCTTTCCAAATATAATGATTGGCCCTGCGGCCTGTCCGTTTCTCTAGGAACGTTAGCATCTAAATCAGGAAAGCTCGAATATGGGAATCCTTTTAAATTCTTTCCATCCATTATTGCCTTTAGTTTCTGTTGCTCAGTACTTTCTTTTTTCAATTCCTGATTTGACACCATTTCTTCCATCTTCTTTCCATTCTCATTAAACGGTTTGAGAATGAGCAGACTCGTGTCAAATAACCAAGGTCTTCCTTTCAAAACACGCTGCTAATCTTCTTGAGTTTCAAAAGAGATGACGAAAAGGTTGGGGCTAATATCTTGAAAATAGAACGGCTGCCCTGTTTTCCAGATCTTAGCCATTGTTAAAAGTACGACCTCTTTGCTAATGATTCGATCTGAACACAATTTCCCAACAAGACTTTGTTCCCCCTTCTTTGTTTCTGCTGCCAGACACTCTTCATCTACATTTATCTCAGAATCTTCTTCTTCAGTCAACTGAAATTGTTGCCACATCTCTTCTATATTATCCATCTCTACCTCTCTCAATCTGACAAACCAGATTAGTGAACTGGACTCATTCTTACAGAAGTACGAGGTGAGAAAAGCCTTCACCTTGTCTTCTCCTTACATATAAAGCAAGAGAAGAATATGTGAAACATGAGTTTTTGAAATTCGTTAAGTTTTACATTATATGGGTCAACCCGAATATGTCTTATTTAATTAAAGGTCATACGTACCTTAAAATCCTTACCCGACTTATAGAAATAACTGATGACACAACACAACTCGCATAAGTTGTTTAATAATTAACTTTTATTGAGTTAACTTGATTACGAGTTGTTTAACCTCTTTTATATAAACGGATTAAGCTGGCCTATATATTTATTTTGATCCAATTAAAACAATTTCATATATAATATATGGGTAAATATATAAATTATTTACAATTACAACTGTATTTATAATAAAGTATTTTATAATCAACATCCAAACCAATTATTGTCTCAACATCAATAAAGACATATAAAACTAAACACCTATAGACAATAGGGCCTAGAAGTGGTTCTCTCTCATGTTCTAGGCATTAACAACTGTCTAGCCTCGTTTGGTTACATGAACCAAACCATCTCATCTTATCTAATAATTACAACTTTATCAAATTTTCACACAAAATACAATAAACAATTCAATTTTTTTAAATCTCAAAATAAAAATAATATTAAAAGATAATATTTTAACAATTTTTTATTTAACTTTTATTTCATCTTATCTCCGTAACCAAAAAAGTCAACTGTTATACACCACTTATGCAAAACTTTTCGACCAATTCACATGCAATCAAAGCATCCTCGGCAAATCAAAATCACCATTACAACATATATGACTTTTTGAGACTAATTCTTTTGCGGCCATATAATTTTGGATGCAAAATGCTAATTCTTTTATGTTTCCATCGTTTCATTTTCAGCATACAAGACCTTGTCGCTAAAAGTTACTCTTTGCGGTGAAACCCTATCATTGCAAATAATGGTAATGGAAAAAATAATTCCAGTGCATCTTTAGTCTTTTGCAGCAACATTAAATCACCGCGAAAGGCCATAAACGAAAAAGTTTAATGAAGCTGTGTCTTTAGCCTTTTGCGGCAACATTAAATCACTGCAAAAGTTTAAATTTGAAAATAAAAACTTCAAAACGGTGTGTTTTTTGTTCCCCTTTATTTCTTCTCCCCCAGCTAGTGCCCTATTTCTCTCCTTTGAGTTTTATCCCGCTCTTCCCCATGACATCCGCCCACTAATGCACTGTCGTTGCCTCACTTAGCTGGTAAGTCTCTCCTTCGTCCATCTCTATCTTCTCTATCTTTGCATCTCTCTCTCTCTCTCTCTCCCCCCCTCTGTGATTAGGCTGCCCCTTCATGGCATTGTTGGAGCCCAAGGTATTTCGCCACTTCCTCTGCTTAATCTCTGTTTCAATAAGCTCTCTCCCTCTCTCTTTTCCCTCTATCCGTCCATTTCTCTCACAAATTTCCCTCTCACGCATATCAATATATATATATATATATACATATTTGAAAAATAGACTTAATTTCATTCAATGAAACTGAAGTTACAGCTGTGACTAATAAATATAGAGAAAAACTCAGATTACAAGCCAAACTACTCATCTGTTTGGGGCTTCCCCGCACACAAATTTTTTTGTGACAGACATTGTCTTAACTTTTATAAGCTCTCTAATGAAAAAATATTTTGAGATATGAGACTCTGTAAGAACAGATATTTCAATCTCGGTTTGTTTGAGATAACCAAACCCCCATCCTCCAAATGAGGAGAGGGAAAACCACCCCCATCCTCCAAAGAAGGAGCGGGAAAAACCATCCCCAAGGGTTCTTCTGCTATGGACAACAAGTCCAATAGCCTTTTTTTTTTTTTTTTACCTAACACAAACAACATAATAGAAAAACATAAGAAATACCAAAAAACATAAATACAACAAAGCATAAACTTGAAAAATATTGAAAACTGAAAAAACACTGAGCAAGGAGGCTATAATGGCGCGTGAAGGACATGTGCCATGCTAGGAGTGTGCCAGACCATCGATCTTGAAGCTACCAAGATAGCTGACCCTAGAAACGACGCGTGTGGCGGCAGCAGAGCCCTTTGCGTGGTTGCGTGTGGAGGTCACGCACGCAATTTGACCTGCGCGTGTGGATCACGCACCGCTCCTTATGGCGAAAACCTTTGGCAGTTTGAAAGATCGACGGCTTAAGAACTCCATGGTGGGGTGAGTGGTGGTCGTTGGCCACCGGAAAACATCAAACACTGCTTCTCCATGCTTTGACTGGAAAAAATAAAAGCAAAACCCAAAAACACCAACTGGAAAATTAAACACTTTGAGATGCATCTGGGAGGAGGGAGGGAGGGAGGAGCTGAAGCTCCCACCCCTTCTCTGAGGTGGTTTTCGGTTTGGGTTTCTAGAGAGAATATAGAGCTTCTCTCTCTAGAAATATTTGAAGAGCTGAAGTACTTGGCTCAACTGAGGTCCTATCCCCGGCCGATATATTTGAATCTTAAACCAATCCTAGTCCTCACATAGGAGAGATGAACTTGAATTGTCTAGCTCTCAGACAAAACACTATGGCTAACCATATTAATCAAGTTGATTTGCTTAACATATTTTTAGATTGTTAACATATCAATCAAGTTATATCAACATATTTTTAGATCTGAACTATTCTTGTTATATGCTTAACATATCAACATATTTTTCTTCGTAAGGCTCGGTGTCTCTCTCGCTTGCTCTTTCCACGGTTGGATCGTGGAATATTTCACTACAAGGTTCAGTAAACACTGATCGAAGGTAAGGGAAGATGCAACAATGCCTGCCTCTATGTACACCATTTTTGCATCTGTCTTGGTTTTATTTGATTTGGTTGGTTGATTTTACGAAGTGTTTGGATTAGGGTTTGTATGATGGTTGTACTTCGATTTGGGATTTTAGAGATTTATTTTAGAAATTTCTTCTTTGTTACTTTCCTGTGTTCCTTTGTCATGAAGGGTTGTAGTGTGAGTTTTCTATTTTTCTTTTTCTCAATATCGAGTATTGTCCTAACTTGATTTTGTATTTTTGTTGTGATTTTTTATTTATTAGTTATGGGTGGTTTCAATTAATCTATTATGTTGTGATTTTGACTTTCTGTATGATCCTTCCATCTTGCGGCAAACAAATCCCCTTGCTGCTATAATAGGCATTTGTTCAAAGCAACACATCTAGAACACCCACATAATTATTTTTCATCCTTTTCTTACCTATGGTTTAAAATGCAAACAAATCGAACCAAGTTACAAATCTAGGCACATGGTTGAAGTACTCCACCCGGCCATCTTGTTTGCAACCATGCTGAGGGTCTAATTCCAGCGCATCCTGGCTCCATCTACTCACACCAGCCAGCAATTTCCATCGTTTTCTTTTTTTGATGAATTTGACTTCCAAGCACCAACAAATCATATATTTGTTGCAAGCTAGTTAGAAAAGAAAAAATATCCATGCCCATCTCTCTCTCTCTCTATATATATGTGTGTGTGTGTGTGTGTGAAAGACTGTTCTAGTAAAATTAAGAACAACTAGTTTTCTATGTTAAATTATGCTGTATGACAACCTGTTTAAGTCATGAGAAGTTGTTGCACCTTAATTTTGTTTAAGTAAGAAGTTGTTGCATCTGGTTGCATTTGGGTAGTGAGATATTCTCAGGTACTCTATGAATAGTAGTGAAAAAGTAATGATAGAATATTGAATAGTAATGAAAAGTATGTAAAAAGTAATAATAAAATAATGAAGTCTTTTTGGCCGCTGTCATCTTTTCAACCGTTTGCAGATTTTAGAATTTAAAAAGAGCTTGAGCACTGTAAACTCTGCATGTGAAGAGGTATGTCACTAATTGTTGCAAATGTTATTGTGAATCGTGAATTATATATTGTTGTGGTGAATTGTGATATGTATACTGTTGGGGTTATTTGTTATTTGTGAACTGTGTACTGAAGTGATGGAATAATTGTGTAGTTGTGAATGCGGATGAGAGCCTCGCGAAGTGTTGGGATTGTTTTGTGGAGTTCTGCCTATGCTGGAGAATTAGGGATGTTGTGATTTTATGTTTTGTGTAGAACCTACGCTTGCTATTCAACTGCCCATTTTTTGTTACTTAAATCTCTTGTTGAAAATACTATTGGTAACTCTGTGATACCTACATCACTTTGTGACTTGCTCTTTTTATTTATGAAAGTAAAAGAGATGCTAATCATCTAATGAGTTTAAATGAACTTGTCCAACATAAGTTTTTATTTATTTTTTATTTTTTTTATATATAGATAACTCACAAAAAAGAAGTGACACTAGTCTAAAACATATGTTAGTGTAGCACTAGGGTCTCATTATGGAGTCTTTACTACATGCTGTTAGTTGCTATACAAGCTTACACTTGAAGACACTAGAATTCCATATAGTGTCTCTGTGGCATTAAATGTATAAAAATAGGTCTTTTAGATAGGACATTTCTTGATAACTTGGTTTGATTGTTTCCTAGTACATGTTAGTGTTTTGAAAATTAGTGCTGAAAATTAGTGTTCAATTTATACAAGTATTACTATTGGTGAAGCTTCACACTATTTAGTCCAGCTTGTTAAGCAATAAACATTATAAATAGCCTTAAAATTCTCCAAATTGAATATCTGAATATCATTGTGAATGTAGGGTTCCTTATATTAAGAAGCTCATATGTTACTATCATTGTCAATGCAAGATTGTTTAGGTAAAAACTTGAAAGACAACAATCATTTCAAATCCCAGCCTATCTATTTGGTTTGGTCATTTCCTTGAATTTTAGGAGTTTTCTTTATTTCTTGTTGTAACTTTTATTTGGTAACATATAGGTTCTGCTTTAATAGACTTTTTGCATTTGCTTTCTCATGTTTCTAAGTCTATGTCTTAATGGATTATGTCTCTAATATGGTTTCTTTTTTTCTTTTCCCTTACATTTTGGTTTGAAATCTGGCATTGTGCAATTAGACAATTATTTAATTTCTTTATGGTTTCTAATATAATGTAAGATGTGTATTTTTTTTTTGTATCCTGCTTCAATATTATTTTTTTATATACTATTTCCAGCAAGCCTTGCTTCTTGGAAATAATTTTCTTGTCGCAAATAAGTATTTGGACACAAATCGCTATAAAGAAGTATTTGCGATCATATGTAAAGTTTTTGTGGTAGGACATATGACTTTTTGTGACAACAAATATCGTCGAAAATGTCCACTTATTTGCAACCAAAAACTTATCGCCACAAGATACCTTTTTGGTGCTTCTTTCATGGCCGCTTTGCGGCCATAAAAAATGGACGAAAATACTAATTTGTGATGAAACAAACTACTTCTTGTGGCAATATTGAATGCCACAAATGGTTGTATTTCTTGTAGTGTGCATGGACTTTGAACTTTCCCCACTTCGTAATTCATGCCCATTGACCATTGTCTTAGCACTTAAGTATTCACTCTCAACAGAGAACTCATTTGAATCGTTATCCCCTATATATTAATCTACCTTCAGTCATTGACAGGCTAAGGTCCCATTTGGATACAAGAAGTGTTTCATCTCATTTCATTATTACAATTTTTTCAAATTTTCACACAAAATATATTAACAATTCAACTTTTTCAAATCCCAAAATAATAATAATATTAAAAAATAATAATCTAACAATATTTTATTCAACTTTCATCTTAACTCATATCATCTCAACTCACTATCCAAACGGCGCCTAAGAAAATTTTTTAAAATCAGGTCCAGTTCATGTTGGGAAGAAGTATTTCGAATCTTACCCACATCCCTTGACTTGGAGTCAAAATCAATTAAAGTCACCAACTTCTCCAAATCCCTGAACTTTGGCCATTCCCAACCCTCCATCTCCAGCCTTCCTTTAGAGCTCTCTTTGCCTCACAAATATCTGGGAAGCCGAGGTTTAACTTCGCCAGATGGAAGTGAATATGAAAATTGGAATTAAAAAGAAATTTATTAGCTTTGCTCTAATGACATGTTGGTTCAAGGCAGAAAATCAAGTTTGTCTATTTTTTACCATTCTTAAGACTGTTCATCCAAGTTGGGTTTTTTTCCGACCCGGTCCGGAACCAGGATAATCGGGTTCCGGCCTGGAATAAACCTAGGTCGATATTCGCACAACAAAACTCAAGTAAAACCTGGTACCAACGTCTCCCTTCCCCATTCCAGTATCCCCCCCCCCTTCTCTCTCTGTCTCTGTCTCTCTCTCTCTCTCTGAAGAAACCCTAGCCTCTCTCCCTTAGTGCCGATTGAAGAAACCCCGTCATTCTCGTGACCCCATCATCGTCGTCACTGACTCGCCGTCATCCTCATGACCCCAAGGTTTGTTCTCTACATTTTATTTCGATTTGGGTCTGTTTTATGCTCAAATTTCTTGACTAAGTTTGCAAATTCTTGAGGCATTTTCTCTGTCTCTTTATCTATCTCTTTGTGCATGGTGAGAAATTGAGAATACTAAAAATGGTTTGATGCAATCTATGAATTGAGATTGACCCAACTGGGGAAATAATCACACGCCGGTTCACCGCTGCTGCATGTTGGATATGTAGTCCTAGGTGTTATGAAAAGGGACCATATATCCTTTTGCTAAGCCGCTCTATATTTTTTTAAATTTCTTTTCTGGGTGGTTTCTTGTGTTTGCCTAGGGTTGGCCCATGGTGGCTCCCACCTCTTTGGAGGGGGCTGCTGGTGGGGACGGGGGCACTTTGACCTATGTTCAAATGGTCTCGAAGGGGGCGTCACCTTCATCGTTCAAAGTTCCGATGCGATACCCCATGGATGTGGATGGGGAGCCTGGTTTCGTCTTCACGGAACAAGATATGATGAAAGCGGCTGAGGAGTTTCGTTTTGCTCTTGTTATGAAGTTTGTGCCTATTAGGCCCACGGTCGATGACATTCGTTTGGCTATCATAAAATCCTGGGGGCTATTGGAGATTCCGACGGTGAGTGTTAGGAATGAACATCATGTTCTAGTGAAACTGCAATCTAAGAGGGATTTTGTGCATGCATGGGCTCAAGAGGGACGATTGATTGTTGGCTCTGTGTTTCGGCTCTTCCGATGGACAAAAGAATTTGATTTACGTAAATAATCATCGTTGGCACCTTAGTGGATTTTTTTTCCCAGTCTTCCCATGCATATGTATCAAACATATATTTTACAAATATTAGCAACAAGGTTAGGCGGATTTTTGGGGGTGGACAATGCAATGCTCCATTGGTCTAGAGCAACCAGTGCACGGATATGTGTGGAGATAGACTTGACTGATGATACGGTACAGGGTTTCCCAATAGTGGTGGCTAATAAAAAATTCTGGTAGTAGGTGCGATACGAAAGGCCAAATTTTCATTGCACCAAATGCTGGAGGATGAGCCATACTTCAATGGTTTGCAGGGTTGGGGAATGGGCTTCGCACAGAGGAAGGGAAGAGGTAAAAGGGGGTACTAGGGGTGAGGATAAAATGGCAAGAGAAACAAAAAATGGACAACCATGAACAGGGTGAAAAGGAGGAGGAAGTCCCCGAAGAGAGGGCTGAACCGTTAAGGTAATGGAGGAAAAAGCTTAGACAAGTCGTAGGATATACAGGAGCCAAGGGAGGACCCGGAGAGTTCACAGATAAAATCTATAGAGGGACCAAGTGCTCTCGAGTAGGTTGAAGAGTTGCCTTTAATCCAAATAGGGGTCATCAACAATTCTAGGGATATGGAGAGGGTGCCGCTTGCGGAAGAGGATGCAAAGGGCGACAGTCCTATGCAAGAGAATATCCCTGCGATATCATCGCAGCCCCTAATACTAGAGGAGATGAATGTTCCAATGGCGGTCGTGGCTGAAGAAGTGAGCCCTATAATAGAGGAGTCAAATGATCTAGTGGCGTTTGTGGCTTAAGAAGTGAGCCCTATAATAGAGGAGTTGACTGATCTAGGGGCGTTCGTGGCTGAAGAAGTGGGCCCTATTATAGAGGAGCCAAATGATCATACCTCTTGTACTGAGGGTGAGGAAGAAGACAATCTTCATGGGCTTGCCAAGCAGAAAGGGTATGAGTCTGAGAACCTGCATGTTTCTAATTCAAGCATCAAAGGCAAAAACAAGGCTGTGCGACAATGGTCTCTACCCGCATTACAAAATTGAATTTATGACTGAGTCTATCATTGCATGGAATATAAGGGGGTTGGCCAGTTCTTGTCATGTATTGTGTAATTTGATTCGGAAAAATAATGGAATGTTTGTCGCTCTTTTTAAACCATTTGCAAAAGAAGCTAAGTTGCAGCAGTCAGTAAGCTTGTTAGGTTTTGATGGTTATCTTTGTAATGAAGAGGAAGGCGGGAAATATGGGTGTTTTGGCGTGCCCCTTATGCGATGGAGGTGGTACGTGTTACTAACCAGATGATTACGGGTTGGGTAATTCTTGATGATACGCAGACTCTGGTCACTTTTTTCTATGCAAAGTGTAATCATGTGGACCGCAGAAGTTTATGGGTGAGCTTAGTGGCTTGCCGCCAGAGTAATAACCTGTGGCTAATTTTTGGTGACTTTAACATCATCCAAACTGATCGTGAACCAGTGGGAGGGAGGCCCCGTCTTGCTCAGGCAATGGATGCTTTTAATGAATGGATTGATACCTATGGCCTAATGGAAGTTAAGTATCATGGGAATCACCTCTCATGGTGCAATGGACAGGAAGGAAATGCTAGAAAATGGGCAAGACTTGATTGGGCTTTAATGAATATGGTTTTCTTTGGCTCGGTTCAACATGTCAGAATTGGAATATACCAAAAGAAAGTCCTCGGACCATAGCCCTTTGGTGTTAAGAGTATCTTGCGTTGATACAAGGTACAGTCCCTCTCCGTTTCGATTCCAAAAAATGTGGTGCTCGCATGAATCCTATCATAGTTTGGTACAAACAGTTTGGGATCAACCTACGTGGGGTTTAGGATTAACTAAACTGGCGGCTAAATTGAAGAGAGTAAAAATGGAGTTGCCATCTTGGAATAGAAATGTATTTGGGAGAGTTGAGAAACATATTCAGGGCCTTGAAGAGAAGCTTACAACTTTGGAGTTCCAGCTTCAAGCTGATTATTCGGATGAGGCAGATGTCGAGTTCATAGCTATGAAGATGGAATTAGATGTATGGGAAAAAAGAGAGGATACTCGCCTGGCACAACCTGCTAAGAAGAAATGGTTGAAGGAGGGAGATTGAAATTCCAGATTTTTTCATGCCATTGTGTCTTAGCGTCAGTGTAACACCCCGTATTTTAGTGTATTTTTACTGAAGGAATTATTTTTATGGATTCAAAATTTTATTCTCTTATTTTAAAATTATTGGATTTTTAATTGGGTTATTTTTATGATTTTTAGTTTACGAAAATTATTTTCGAAGTGCTTTCTTTAAATTAATTATTGTTATGTGTTTAAATTTATTCTCGAATTAAATTAAACTATTTATTGGGTTTAATTATTTATTTTCATGTTAATCACTGTGTTTGAAATATTTTATTTCACTAGCTGTTTTAAAATCGTTTCCGTATGATCATTTTTGTGACTCAAGTTATGAGGATTGGATCTCATTTCTTTCTCTACATTTTCTCTTTCCTCTTTTCTTTTTCTTTCCTTTTTCTTTTCTTCCTTTCTTTTCTTTCTTTCCTGGCTTTCTCCCGCGCAACGTCCAGCTCCCTCACTCTCTCTCCGTCCGTTCTTCCTCTCCCCCAGCCCGCCGCCGTGCGCCGGCGGTGGTCGACACCGCCCGGCTCCCCCAGCCACCGGCGACGCCACACCTCCGTTTCCAGCTCCATCTGCGCCGCCGTTAACCGCCAGTAGCCCTTCAAAGCCGCGGCCATCATTCGCTCCAGCGCCGCCGTCACGCCACCTCCGGCCACCATCTTCCTACCACTTCATCCCCGACCTCTTGGCAACCCAATGGACCCAACCCCGGCTCAGATCCGTCACTGGTAAAGCACAACCAAGTCCATCTCCGATTTCAACTATTTGGCCATAAAACCACCCTTTGCGCCGCCACCCACGGCAAACCACCACCACCATTGGCTTCACCGACCTCTCTAGGCCCTACCCTACCATTTTTGGGTCTTCGTTTGTCTCCGTTGAAAAGTTGGTATTTGTGACCCACGGCCACAGTGTATTTTACACTGTGGTGTTGCTTAGGCGTCGCCTTTTTCAACTTCGTGATCTTTTAGAAATTGCTATATTGCACTGTAAGTATTTCTCCAAAGAATTCTTGTGAATTTAATGTATTTTTGCACTAACGCATTTCACTGTACTTGAACTGTTGATTGGCTTTGCCTGACTGAGTCCGAGGAGTACGGGAGTCGGATGGATTGTTGATTGGAGTTGTTTGATTGGAGTTGATTGGTTTGGTTATTGATGGTTGTGGATTAGTGTTGGTACATGTACATCTCATTATTTCATGCATGATCATGTTTGTAAAGAAAACTGGGTTTTCGTGTATTGCATTCATGCTCATGTGTGATTTGAAAAGTTATGATTTTATGTGAGAATATTTTTGGGTGCGTGTGTATCACGACCCCAAGCCGAGATGGGGCATTATCTCGGTGGAGCTCCTCTGGTTACTCGAGAGCGGAATAAACTGAGTAACGTCCCCTGGATTGTCGCTGGGCAACAATGGGATCGGACGAGAGATTCGTGCCGACTCCGTGGTCCTTCTGCTGGCGGGGACTAGAGGATGTCTGGCCATGTACACGCTGGGCGCGGAACTGGGCATCGCTTGTTGCGTAGTGGGTGCTCGGCCATGAACGCGCTGGGCGCGGAATTGAGCATCGCTACAAAGCCAGGACGTGCGGATGGTCCCTAGGGGAAGCCATGGAGCATAGGGTAATAACGGATTAATTGGCTATTTTCTGGAAAAATAGTGTGAGTTGGATTTTGTGTAAATCATTTTTTGGGAAAATATTTTACGGATATTTGGGCCAATGGGATTTTGGCGTGTGTTGGAAAATTATCATTTTCGGGGAAAATGATGTTTTGAAGAAAATGCATATTTCATCATATGCATGCATGTTAGTTGCATTTAATGCATTTCTTTCCTGAGGATTATTTGGGTTTTACTTACCTGCGGTACCATTCTGTGGTAACGCAGATTTTGATGCAGATGAGGAGGAGGAGGGCGAGCCTGAGGAGACGGCTCCGCCCGAGGAGTGATCTGGGATCACTGGCTTGTTATTTTATTTTACTTAATTGTATTTCGGGACATGTGTTAAATTTTATTTTGGGATGACTGTATAACTGCTTTTAAGCCTCTACTGATGGTTAGTTGTTTTTAAATTATGGTACTTAGTTGACTAATCCGCTGCGTTGTTTTTACTGTACACTATTGTATGTACACACACTGGCACTTTGTTGGGATGTGTGACCGTGTTGTCACCATCCTAGTGTCTCGATTCCCGTGTTTTTATATAAGGGGGATTGGGGGCGCCACAGTCAGCATGGGGCGGTTATTTCTAGGATGCAACTGGAAGATGGAACGATGTTGGACTCTCCTGAACAGGTTCATTTGGAGACAATGAATTACTTCAAAGGTTTTCTCACTGAGACGCCGAGCATTGAGGATGCAGATTTAACGTCATTGTTGTTGTCGAATATCTCAGTGGAAGATAACTTGGAATTATGCCGTATGCCTACCAAAGAGGAAGTAAAGAATGTGGTCCACTCTATTCCGCAGTACATCAACCCGAGCCCTGCGGATCCTTGTTCTATATTTCTTGTTGGCATATTGTGAAAAAAGATGTGGTGGAGGCGGCTAGGGAATTTTTTTTCAGGTGTTTTGCTTCCCAAGTTTTATGGTTCTTCATACATTGTGTTTATCCCTAAAGTCCTTGATCCGAAAAGTTTTGAAAAATTTAGGCCTATTAGCCTTTGTTCAGTGGCGTACAAAATTGTTTCGAAGATCTTAGTGTCCCGTTTGACTGCTAATTTGCAGAGATTGATTTCTTTGGAACAAAATGCCTTTATCCCAGGTCGTAGTATTTTTGAGAATATTTATCTCGTTTAGGAGATAGTCCATGGTATGAATAAAAAAAATTTTAGGAGGGAACATTATGGTGAAAATTGACATGGTGAAAGCTTATGATAGGGTCCATTGGTTGTTCTTGCTTAAAGTTCTTAGTGGCTTTGGTTTTTGTCGACAATTTTGTAATCTGGTAAAGGAGTGTGTAACTTCTCCTTAGTTTTCAGTGATGATGCATGGATCGTATAAAGGTTTTTTTCAACCTTCTCGGGGCCTTCGGCAAGGGGATCCTTTATCGTCGTATCTGTTTATATTGTTGAAAGAAATTCTTTCGAGGCTTTTGTGGAAACAATTTGAGGATGGTCGTATTGGCAAGTTTTATCATCCTATGGGGGCCCCTATGGTTTTGAATTTGTTATATGCTGATGATATCCTGATTTTCCTTAATGGAGAGAAGCGATCTTTGCATCGACTTGACTCTAAATTGGCCTGTTATGAATGTTGGTCTAGGCAACGCATTGGTAGAGAAAAGCTGCCATTTTTACTTCGACCACTATTAGTATTGCTCGGAGGCGAGGATTGGTACATTTAACTGGTTTTGCGGAAGGAAAATTTCCTACGACGTACCTGGGGTTGTTGTTGGTGCAAGGTCGCCTTAAAGCTTGTCACCTTGATCAGCTGCTAGTAAAAATACTAGCAAAGATTGTGGGTTGGAAAGCCAAGTTGTTGTCACAAGTGGAGCGCTTGATCTTGCTTCAACGTGTCCTAACTAGTATGCCGTCTCACGTTATGGTTGTGTTGGATGTTCCGCAAATTGTGGTAAAAAAATTAAATTTCATTTTCTCTACTTTTTTTTGGGGGGAGAAGAATGGAAAAGCTAAGGCTAAGTGGTGTGCTTGGTCTAGGATTCTAGTAAGCCTACCTAAAAGGGCGGTTTGGGTCTGAGAGATTTCTCAGAGCTTCAATGAGCACTGCATATGTAGATGGCTTGGCATCTTTTGTCAACAGAGTCTTTGTGGTCTCGCTTTCTGCTATCAAAGTATGGTAGAGGGCAAGATGTGTCTCTATTGGAGGTGCAAAGGAATAGCTCAAGACTTTGGAAGTCCATTATGTCCGTCCTTCCTGATGTGTGTGCGGCGTCTAAAATGAGAGTAAAGAATGGTTTGGCCTCCTTTTGGCTTGACCGATGGTTTGCGGATGAACCGTTGTCTCACATGGTAGATAGGGTCCTGACGTTGTCCTTGTTAATCAATGATATGTGGGTTGGTGATAGCTGGAACTATGAGATGTTGGAACAATTAGTTGGTGTGGAATTAACAGAGGCAATGACTAGAATGGTTTCTGCTGGTTGGTCTGGGCAATATGTACTGGTGTGGAAACCTGCTCAAGACGGTAGGTTCACTACAGCAACTGCATGGGCTTTTATTCGTGTGAGAGGGGACCATTTCGCAAGGACGGACTGGATCTGGAACAACCTTTTGCCGAAGAGGATCTCGGTTTGTATGTGGCAAGCTCGATTTAAATGCCTTTCATTTGATGACAAGGTGCAGGCTTGTGGAATTGAAATGGCATCCAAATGTGACTATTGTTCTTCACCTAAGGAAACGATGGATCATGTTTTGGCGACGGGTCAGATTGCGAAGAAAGTATGGCGTCTTGCTTCTTTGGTGCTGAGAGTCTCTTGTATGCATGCTAACAACTAGTGGCACCGAGTGGAGGTATGGTTTAATTGTGCAAAGAAAGGCACCAAACGGGGTGTGTTGATTGGTCTTCTACCCAGTATAATTACGTGGTGCTTATGGAGAAGGCGCTACAAAGCCCAGATGGAAGGCGTCCAAGAAAATCCCATAGGTGTTTGGAGGTCCATTTAGTTTTGGCTAGGCACTTTGGTGAATGACTTGGTTGACTTAAAGATATCTCAGGTTGATTACCAGATGTTGAGTGCAATGGACATCCTGATTCATGTTTGTGCAGTGTAGAAAATTCAGATGGTTGCTTGGTTGAAACCTCCTTGTGGTTGGTGAAAACTAAATGTGGACAGTAGTTGTTGTGGGAATCCAGAAAACTATGGTGGGGGTGGAGTGCTAGGGGATCATAGGGGACATATTAAGGCTGGTTTCTCTGCAACATATGGTTTCAGAACCAACAATGAGGCTGAGTTATAAGCGTTGTTACAATTGTGTAAATCTATGGCATGTACGCACATTATAATGGAATGTGACTCTTAGATTGTGGTCGATTGGTTGAAAAAGAGATGCTGTAGTTTGAGTTATCTTTGGGATTACTGGGATGATCTTATCCAGGAATTTGATGGCTTGCACTATCAGGTGGTTCATCAATTCAGAGAAGGGAATCAAGCAGCTGACTACCTAGCACGGAAAGGTGAAGAGGGACTTACTTGGAGCTTATGTCCAAGTGGTGGTCTCCCAAGAGAGCTGAGGGGTATTCTTAGATTGGATGCACTGGATTTGCCGTCAATAAGGAAGTCTGGAAGTTGAGAGCTCGTGTTGCTACGGAGCTTTTTGATGGGGTGTTAGTTTGGTTTGCTGGGTTTTATTTATTTTTTGGTCTTAGGTGATTCATAGGTTTTTTTCTTGTTTGTTGGAGTTGTCTTATTGTTTGGGATGTTTTATATCTTCCACATGTCTCACGGTGTTCCTCCGCCAGAAGTGAGAGATTTTAATAAAATTGGGAATGAGTCACTCTTGAACATGTGACCCCGCCTATTTCTTAAAAAAAAAAAAATGCAGCCTTGGGTGGTAAATGAAACTCGATCAATATTTCCAACAAGAATTAAACGATGAGTATTAAGATGGTTGCATTTGAACATTATATTGCATCACAAATCTACTTCATGAAATGGAATTGATCATTTAATTTTAGAGATGAGTATTTTAGATTGATGAATTTTCTTTTAAGATTTAAAAAAGTGATGGGTTCCCTTAACATTTAACAATATGTCTGAAGAAATTTTTATGATTTTCTTTTTAAATTTTGGAAATTAAAAATGTTAAAAGATGTTATAGATTGATTGAGAAAAGACCTGTGTTTAAATGTGGTGAAATGTGCTTCCTTTTCTCTGTGTAATTTGATACAAAAGTCTAACGTCCAACTTCGAAAGATCTTATATATTTGGCAACTACGGGTATCTTTAGCTAGAGATAGAATAATCGTTTTGACGAGGCAGACTTACTTTATTTCGGAACAAATATAAAGCTATTTGAGAATTATTCACAAACTGATGTTTGTAGAGGCGGGT